>JAJLRO010000024.1:0-208440 GCA_030566995.1 Sungouiella tsuchiyae | reverse complement strand
GGTCTTCATTCAAGTTGCGCTCAAGTTGTAAGCTCTAGCTAATTCTGACCTGCTGCTTATATTTTGTGGCTCTCGCCTCTCTCTAACAGCCTCATTTGACCCAGAATGAATTACATCAAGACATTTTTTTTATTTTTTTTAAAACGAATCAAGATTATATATTGTAGTTATCTAAACTATGAAATTTTTGCGCCTCGGCGTCTTCGGGTCTCTACTTTGACGACATACACTTGCGTGTATTGTGTTGAAGAAGTTATTCAGGAATACGTTCAGCTCATGTCAATGCGTAGGCTCTTGGTGGCCCTTTCTGGCACTTCAGGGTGATCTATGCAAACTGCAGCTACTTGCCCCGATTCCGGGTAATGTCGATCACGATCAATCACTCGATCTGGGAGCTCTTAAGGTGGAAGAAGTGCGGCGAAATGCCAGCCTCAATACTTCCAATGCGGCTCCTCTTGCGTCTTACACCTCTTCGGGGCTTAGAAGAGTGCGTAACAGTCCCGTTTTAGGAATTCTCTACATTACAAGCATGACTTGAATATGTTGCGGAAGTATATACCACCTTTGAGAGGCAATAACAGTCCATCATGAGACAATCTAATATAAGCTAACCAAAGACTTAAGTAAAATGTTCTTTGAAAATAGAAAAAATAGCATATTGTGCGCGGATTTCCCGCCGCTTCTCACAGCTCATAATCTGCATTCCAACCTGGTAAATTTGGTAATGCTAAGTGCAACCTAGCAGGCCAACGTCTTCAAAAAAAAGCAAAGGAATATTAAGATCAAAACGTTGTTCAAAGTAATAAATAAACCATGCATTACTGTCAATTTAAGCTTCCTCTTCGAGATTAATAGAGACGTGAAGCTTCTCAAGTCTTCAACGAAAAGTTCAAAATCGCTTATTCATTTGTTAAAAATTACAAAAAAGAATTTGTCATCGTACTTTGAAAATCCTCACGATAATCCACTGATTCCTATCTTTATTTTTTACGAATCAAAATTAAATATTTTAGCTAACTATATCATATAACTAGACGTGGGAGGAAATTCCAAAAACCCCCGTATAATAGAAATTGAAAACCAAATTATTGTTGAATGGTTAAAATGCCATCGCTAATCAATAGCTAGTGACGAGCTGTAAATCAAATATAGTAGAATACCCACCGCCCCTTCAACTCAGGTTCATCTATCGTTGTAGTTCAAATATCCTGGTGTCAATGAACGTATTTCTGATTTTTATAAAATAGCTACTTAATACACAAAAAACGTAGTGAGCAAGTCAGCAAAGGGATTAACTACGAAGTCAGTGAAATTGATCGAGAATTCTTTCTCCTTTATTGATTCAAGAATATTTACATCTAGAAAGATATAATACTACTGTTGTTGCCAATATATAGCAGAGACGGGCCGGTAAACGTAAACGGTACCTCTCTCAGTCACTTTCTTTTATATGTTAATCGTAACATCGTGTAATTATGAGCAGCCGCTACGAGAAATAATATCAATACATAATATTTTAAATGACGAATCATCGTAATTAGAATCTCCTCAAAGATTGCCTCTTTTTTACTATGAATGATACGGATGCGTGAGTTTATTTGCACAGAAATGGTACCGAAGTTAACCTCTCTGGTTATATCTATATATGCGGGATCTAGAAGGCTACGAAACGTCAAATAACTTCAAAATATATTTTTATTTTTACATGACGCATTGATCCGGTGAGTCGATCATAAAAGAGTGTATCGGACTAAGGATTGTCAACGCCCTCTTGAAGATGAAGCTGTCGGAAACCTTGTGTGTGTTTTTTCTCTTACATGACATTTCAGCTGACTAAGGTATACAAGTTTTTTTTAAAATAACGTGTTAATTAGGAGTCTATACTATGAACAAAAGGTAATTTCCCCTTCGTGGAATTGTGCCGAAGTAAATCTCCGTAAGATCGTCAAGTCATGAGAGTGCTGCGCACTCTTATATTCTTAAAGCAGCTGTAATGGGCGGCGTATCAGTTCGATTAGCCAGAATGCAACCACTCTTTATTTGAGTATATGTGTAAAGAAAGTACATATACACGTAACGTCAGTTCATCTTTTCTACGAAACAATGCTTCACTCCCTCGGTACCGACAAAAATTGACTCTCGTCCTTTAAACTTGAGCAAACCTACCTCAATTTTATCTGCTAGTCGTTCTCAGTACTCTTCCTTCGGGAGTTTATTAATTCCTCCCACAATAAGCCAATATTTTTCGATGCTGCGAACTTGTAAATTGTACCACAATCGACAAATTACATAGAATTACGTCTGACAACATCAGAACGTGAAACCAATATTTAGTTACGCAGGTGTAAACGAAATGACGAGTATCAATGAAAACTGAAAGTGAGCCATCTGGGATGATTTCTACATGTTTAATTCGGTGAATGCACCATTCCAGGCAATCTCAAAAGTTGCTCATTAAAAGGCAAATGTCTCGAGGAAGAGACCTTAAGAATACGAAATGATAAAGGCAACAGACTCCATTTGTGTCTCCAACAGGAGTGGGCTTTCATCACATATTGTAGGGCATCGGAGGAAAAGGTGAATGGGAGAAATGAAACCCAATTTTAAATCTCCCACGGACCCATCTTGTCATTATGAAAAAACGGTAGCGGCAGAAGAAATGGGCTTTCCCCGATAGCAGTTTTAAAGATTATTACGAGATTACTTTGGCTATCTTAGCGTCGATGAAGAAACGCTACTTAAAAAGATATTTTAGCGCGTACCTTTTTAGACGGGAATAATACCATCAAAAAGAGAAGTACTTTATAGTTTTGGGAAACCGGATGTTGAATATTGCATGGCTTTCTGAATGTAGGTTTGCTTTCACGGTCCAGGTGAAGTACTATCAATTGTACTTCAATGAATTCATAGAACTTCATTTTTCCACTTTCCACAATAGGGCGTTTTTGAAATTTCCACCTGCTTTTAGTTATATCGTTTAGTTAGCTAAAATATATAGTTTGGATTTTGTAGAAAAAAAGAACTTGGAATTTTCTATGCCTAATTTCGCTAAATACTCGACGACTCTTTCGAAGTTGGTCGTTCGACATATAAATTCAATTTTTACAGTGATTGAAAAGTATAGTTAGTTATATGAGCCAAGTATTGGTAGTCTCAGGTCATGCTTTTTGAATCATGGGCATCATTTCTAATTATCAGTTTTAATAGTTGAGAATGAAGAAGAGAAGTTGCGCGGTGTTGTCAGTTGATATCGACGTAGTGCTAATGCAATTTAAGCTTTATGTAGTCATTATCACGTGATTCGCAAATTATATTGGGTTGTAGAAATTTGCCTGCTCCAACTTGCTTAAGAAAGAAGTAGTGGTGCGTCGCATTGTCTCTTTCTGGAGGAAAATTCTTAGTCTCAACAAAAACATACATAGGAGACTAAATCGATCAAGTAGTTTTTTTCGTTTAAAGAGAGTTGAGATACATACGCAAAGTACACAAGGGGATTGTCAAAAACCCCAACATGGGAGGGAGGCTCTCTCAAACTAATGAACCATTCACATGGTGGATCAACTTACATGTGAGCCAAGACCGTTGCTGAACAAAGAAGTGGCCAGGACCCATAATGGATGAGTATCATGGTGTACTGATTTTCCATTTCAGAGTGCATTCAAGCATTTACAGAATGCACACAACCCCAACGAATGATGATTAATTAATTGCTTGTAAGAACTCGCCACTTCAATCTCATGATCATAAATGGTGACTTGCAGTCAGATTCGAATTCTCTCAGTGACCTCGAGACAATATCGAAGCTGACAACTTTGGTTCTCTTGAATCACACGCCAAAGGCCGCTGACATTATTGGTTGTGCTATATCTTTACTAGAGAACTTCAAGTTTCAAGCCAACAAACTTCAAAGGCTTGGGTATTGTGATTATGAATTTGCATTCGTGACGTTCAGTATTAGTGTAAGGTTGATGTCGCAAATTCAGAACAAGTTGGATCAGATGATGCTAAAGTTGGTGGATCAGCTTCTTGAGACTATTGAAGCCCAAAAAGGAAATTTTGGAGCCGTTAGAAAGTATGTCTCCGAAAGAGCGCACTATAGACTACAATCTTCCAAGAAAGGTTCCCTTCTTGAAAGATTTGAGTCGTTGCAGGGAGTCAATGGGCATATTGAAACCCCGTTTCTGGGCCTTGAATTGAGCGACAATATATCTTCTGAGCAGTTGAATCAGTTGATACGAAAATCGTCTCAAAAGGTGTTGCTAGTTGATTTCAGAAGTCAGAGAGAATTTAATTATAGCCACATTAACTTTCTGAACATTGTGAATATTGAGCCTCTGGTTTTGAGAAGATTGTTAGATGCGAAACCTAATTCGACGGACAAGGATCTAGAAGACGCGCTATCAGAAAGACTTGACACCAATCAAATCCGTCTTTTTAGAGAACGATTCAAATTCGAGCTCGTTGTTTTGTATAATCTTCGGTTCGGAGGAATCAGTAATAACAGGTTTGATTCACTCGAATATTCACTCCTCCATGGAGACAATAATGGATTACCATCTCAAAGTCCTTTTAAGGAGTTGATAAGATTGCTCATCTTCGACAACAAATACATTAGCTCCAAATTGAGAAGATATCCAGTTTATCTTAGAGGTGGATTGGAGAGGTGGTTTCAAGTGCTAGGAGATAGTGCCCTTACTAGTGAGACATCAAGATTTGCCTCTGTGGATAAAAACCATAAGCAATCCACGAAATCTGAGAACTCTGAAAATACATACCTTCGAAATTTTGGTGAATATTTGTCTACGGCAAAATCATCGTCAAGAACGGCTCTAGCTTTTCCACCAGAGCATGATAAACTGAAGGATTTGAGTTCAGGAAATGGTCAGGATAAGATCAGCTTTCAAGCAAATCAAGAGAGAGGTGACGATGACGCACAGTATGGAAAAACGCACATAATGACGAGTCTTTTGAGCTCCGAAGTCAAAAAGGTATCGGATAATATTCAACCAACAAGCTTAAGACAAAGCGAAAAAGGAAATAAATCAGGTAATTTTCTTAAGCTGTTTACTACCGGGCTTATAAATCTTGGAAATTCCTGCTATATGAATTGCATTCTTCAGTGTCTAAGCTCGACTCCGCAATTAACCAGTTTCTTTTTCCCAGTTGCAGAGACAAACAATGTCCAAGTTCCACAGACGTACAGACAGCATATTAATATGGAGAACAAGCTTGGATCGAAAGGTGTCATTACAACGAGTTTCGTGAAATTGTTGGCTAACATGTTCAATAACAGTGGTAAATACTTTTCTCCGTTGTCTTTCAAGCAAACAGTGGGATCACTTTCACCTGGCGGGCAATTTGCAAATGCGGATCAGCAGGATTGCATTGAATTTCTTAATTACATTTTGGATTCTTTGCATGAAGATTTGAACCAGAGAACAATAGATAGTGCTGAAGAGCGAGCCACATTCATGGAGTTATCTCCGGACCAAGAAAAAGCTAGAGAATTCATGCCTGTACGACTTGCATCAACGATAGAATGGGAGAGATATTTGAAGCTAAATTTTTCCGTTATTGTCGATTATTTCCAGGGGCAGTATCTTTCCACGTTGAAGTGTCTCGAATGTCAATTGACTTCTTCAACCTATAATTCTTTTTCCATTTTGTCCTTGCCACTTCCGGAGAAAGTCTCAGGCATAGTCACCTTAGATCAATGCTTGAATTTGTTTACAGAGACAGAACTTCTAGAAGAGGACAATAAATGGCATTGCCCAAGATGTCGACGATTCACAAAACTGACAAAAACCATGACCATTACCAGATTCCCAAGAGTTTTGATCATTCATCTTAAAAGATTCAATATGGATCTGAGAGGATTTTTCAAAAAGCTCGATACCTACGTCACTTATCCGGTGGATGGAATTCTAGATTTGACTAGTCACTGGCCTTCAGTCGGAACATACGTCAATTCAACTCCAAAGTCAACGATAACTTTAGAAAGGGAGAAGGAGATCTTGGCATCTTTTCCAAATCGCAATCAAGAACCTCCGTTTCGCTATACACTTTATGGTGTGGTCAATCACTTCGGGAATTTAACTACTGGGCACTACACTGCCTACGTCAAGAAGGAAAAAGGTTCTAATAGTGGGAAACGTTGGTGTTATTTTGATGATTCTAAGGTCCAATACGATTGCAAGGAGAGTCAAGTGCGGAATCAAAATGCATACTGTTTGTTCTACCTGCGAGTGCAATAGGTGACACCTAGTTCATAGATACACAATCGACTCTCAGATCTGAACAATCTTCTGTAACTTTGATTTTGGGATGATTTCCAACCACGCCTTTACTCAATCCGACCCACAACCAGTCAGCCTTATCCTTTGGTTGAATGCTGATTTCTCCTTTGAATCCTTCCACGAATGTCCGATCATTTACAGTAATGTTGGTTGTGAAATTAATGAATTCATTGAAGATAGCAATGGAAGACCAAAACTGGAGTTTGCGAAGACAAGCAATAACAAGACTTGTCACCTGACCACCATTCAAACAATGTAGGTAAACAGGGGTAAAGGTATTGTGAACCATATATTTGAGAGCTTCAAGGACTGAAGTATATCCCATAGGAACGCCCCTCTTTTTTCCTTTACCCGACTGAGCACACTCAATATGAACTAAAACGATGCCCTTCTCTCTTGCAAACTCAAAGAGCTGGGGGTCTGTCTCTTTAATGATCGGATCGGGTGTAAGGGAGATGATCGTGGTCAAGTTGAGGGACTCGAGAAAAGGAAAGTTGACTTTGCGAGGATACCCACCTCTATAGAGATTAGGCTGCACAATATTAAATCGAAGTGGAGGGACTAGGGGATCTGCTGACATCCTATGAAAGTATGGTTTATTATTGTTGAGATATGTGCATACATATTTGTTACATGCACTTTCTCTGGCACTAAAATCATCTTACTTATGTTGAGTTGTCAACTATATTGTTAAGCCAAAGTAATGCTAGAATTTACTTATATATTTTGATATATAAGAGGGGTTTTTCGGTTCAGGTCTCAATAACAAGAATATCAAGTTATTAAGTCTTCAGACAGTGTTTTATTGCAACTTGAGACCAAGAGCTTTTCGCTTTACAAATCTTTTATTGATACTGCACATACAATCGACATACCTGTAGGTACCTTAACAATTATTCGGTGTTGCATATTAATGTCAATATTCATATTTTCGCTTGGAGGAATCAGAACAATTTTTGAAGCTTGCTGTCTTCAACGTTGTGCGCGAGCACTTCCTCAATAGGCAATCTGGGTGGAACACTTGGATCCATGGAGCCACCAGCAATTCCACTGCTGAACTTTAAGTATAGAATATCTCCAACCTCACTGAACTTAGCCAAAACGTAGTCAAGATCTTCCTTCGTCAATGCCGAACTCACACATAATCTGACTCTAGCCGTGGTGATTGGAGTCGCAGGATATCCTACGATGACAACAGCAATCTTCATGGAATATAGCATTCTCGAGATAGCAGGCATTTTAGCAGGAAGGTACAACAATAATGGGATGACTGGTGAATCGTCAGCTCCATAGACAATGAATCCCAACTTCTTCAATCCGAGTCGTAAATATCTCGAATTGAATGCGATTCTTTTCAATCTTTCCTCACCCTCGCCGGGACTAATAGAGCCATTAATAACTTGCAAGGACGATATTATTTGCTCCAAAACTGGAGGTGGAACCCCTTCACCGAAGCTGCAATTTAAGTATGACAATCTCAACCTGTCGATCATCCACTTTTCAGCAGCGACATATCCACCAGTGGCACCAAAAGATTTAGTTAAAGTTCCCATTAAGACATCGATTCTGGACGGGTCAACCAGGAAATAATCGCAAATTCCGCGACCTCTTGGTCCCAACGCGCCAATTGAATGAGCCTCGTCGACGAACAAATAGCACTTATACTTCTCTTTCAATTGAACCACTTCAGGTAAATTGACCATGTTTCCTTCCATAGAATACAATCCTTCGACAGCGATAATGATTTTCTTCCATGGTCGATGTGTCTTTGGCTGGCCCTGAGCAATCTCATTTCTAATAATTTTTTCCAAATCTTTCATGTCATTGTGTTTGAAAACCTTCACAGAAGCCCCTGAAAGACGGATTCCAAACCTGATCGATGCATGATTTAATGAATCACTAAGCACAAGACATTGAGAATCCACAATGGAAGCAAACAAGCTTGCATTAGTTCCGTATCCTTGACTTACGATGATTGAATCTTCCTTTCCAACGAAGTCAGCGATCACTTTCTCGCATTTCTTGTGCAAGTCTGTGGTTCCGATAGCATTTCTTGGAGAACATGAGGAAGTGCCGTATTCACCAACAATCTTCAAGACATTGTCTGTGCATACACCATGAGATTGGGCAAATCCCAAGTAATTATAAGAAGATAAGTTCAAGCATTCAACTGACTTTCCGGTGTAGACGTAGCCATCCTTGACTCTGTTGCGCTCGAAGCACTTTATAAATCTTCCAGGGGCACCGTGAATTGGCCTTGCAAAACAATCATCGATTCTAGTTTTCAATCGTCTCACATAGAAGTTCTCAAACCCGTCGTACCATGGAGCATATCCATTCTTTTCCACAAGATCTTCATAGTCTTGAGGTTTGAAAATCTTGCCGAAAAAGTCACGAATATGTCCAATAATGATTAATATGAGGTAACTGAGTAATGTAGCAATGTGGATTACATATGGGGGCTCGTCATCGATGGGAATGGGTAAAGGTTCTCCCACAGGGTGCTTCGAGACATACAAATACTCCTTAGACGTCAATCTTCCGTACTCCAAGTCAGCCTTGACATCATCCGCACGATCATCGGCAGGAGCATTTGGAATCAAGGTCGACATTGTCTAGCGAACGAGAATATTTTGGATATATTTTGATCCCAACGCGTAAAGTTTTCCAGATATTTTTTTTTTTTTTTTGATTTTCTTTTTTTTTAGGGGAACAACTATGAGTGAGCTCAATTTTTGTCTGCCGACAGGTTCCGCACGCTTGCGACCGCGCGCTAGTTAAGAAGTAAGGTATAATTATAACCTCGGATGTGCTACTCATGCTACTGGCATCTACTTTCCAGTAAAACTGCGTAACATTGGTGAAAGTGATTAGTTCACATATATACTATAATTTCTTTCATCATCTCCATGAAGTTTCAAAGTAAAGTCTGTAATTGGAAGTTCCCAATCAATGTGCCCCACTGTTAACACTGTTGTTCCAGTTAACTGCAGCAGTATGAATCTATGACATTTCATCATCAAAATTTCGTCATCCATACAAGAGAATGCTTCATCAAGGATCAAGATTTCCGGATTTTTCACAACAGCTCTGATGAATAACGCAAGCTTTTGTTCTGAAACGGTCAAATACTGGAATTCGACGTCCCATTTTGAAACGGTGTCATCACTAAATGAATCAAGAACATTTCTCGAGAAATCGCTCAAACCCTCCAGCCCAAGTTTGTAACGGAAGTTGAAATTGGAATTTCCAACACCGGAGACTAAGCCATTCATGATAACATCCGCCATAGTCATTCGCCGAGGTACTAAAGCGTGTATTTCAGGGGACGAAATTCCAATTTTGTCATTGATGTCAAAGTAATTAACACCGCTTCCTGTTTTACGGAGAATGCCATTGATTTTGATCACTGATTTCCATGACTGGGGATGATCTGCAGTGATGAGAGATAACAAGGTTGTCTTACCAGATCCATTATCACCCAAAATTCGCCACTTCGAGCCACGCTGGACCTTCCAATCAAATGTTTTCAAAACGGGTTGTCCCTTGTAAATGACTGATGCATTCTCGAACTCGACTACTGGGTCATCCACTTCAATTAATGCGACACTTTGAGGGGTCGATTCCATATGTGTGCGCTCGTTCTTTCTGTGAATGTTTAGGGTCTTATTCAGTTGTTGCCTCACGACATCAAGGACATTTTCCTTTTCGCCTGATACCGTAAGTGCCATCTCATCGACATGACCAATGTGTGTAATCCATCGTGGGATTTCATCTTGAATTCTCAACCCAACAACAACACCAATGTTAAGTTCCTTAGCTATGTCGCTCAATGACTCTGATACTGAAACTGTCGCATTTGGATCTAATCCGAGGAAAGGATCATCTATGACAAGTAATTTGGGTTTTGTGATTAATGATTTTGCAATTCTTGCCCTCCGCATTTGTCCATTACTCAAACTGTTGATCCATTTCTTCTTAAGGGGATTTAAGTGGAATAAAGACATAATTCTTTCAACCAACTCATCATCCATTAAACCCGAATCGTTCTTGTTGTAGTTATTGGCCCCTGTCACATAGTTCGCAACCGAATTAACGTCATCGGACACATCTAGCACTCCTTTATAAGAGTATGACTCATAGCGAGCCGACAAGTGAACTTTATCAAGACCTGAACTCTCTCTGAAATTCAAGTACTGAATTTGCGTACTCGGGTCAGTTATTGATGGATAAGTACGAGAAGAAGTGGGTTCGGAAACAAACTTGCCAGCAATCACTTCCAAAAATAAGGACTTCTTAGTTCCCATTATTCCCCAATACGAGGCACCATTACCTGGCATCGTTATCTCAAAGGACTGAATGGGCTTATTAAACACTAATGACGATCCCCTAAGAAGACTATAATGGAACAAGGCATTTTTTAATCTGATTAAGCTAGTATTGTAGCTTCTCATGAGGAGAAGAGGATGCTGATCGTTGTTTGCATCATTTCTACGCACATCTCGAAAATATGCAAAAGAAAAGTACCTGCTAGAATTCCTACACCTTTTATAACCTAATAAATCTGACCTGTGCTCTTTAACTTTGTTCTTCTTTTTTTCGGTGCTATTTTAAATTTAGCAACAAGATCGAAAGAGCAAAGTAGTAGAAATTTAGAGAGAGACTTGGCGAGATAAGATAGTACTGACTAGAATAAGAACTCTCTCGGAAGATACTTTGCCTACGGCTGTTGCTTGTAGTCCTCAGTATGTCATGAAGTAGTCAAGACGGGACAGAGTTCGGTCACATAATTCTGTTCGATGATTATTAAGAGCTCATTCTTACAGAAAGGCTCCACTTTTTAGGGGCCGCAGTACCCAGGAGTGCGGGTTAGAGTAACAGTGTACCTACAACAACTTGTTCAGCCTTGAAAATGGAGTTCACTGACCCAGTCGTTAGCCAAGAAGAAGTCCCCGAAACAAAAGGGAAAATTGAACTTAAACAAACGCAAGCAGCAATAGAGCGCTTGGAGGGTGAAATTGATGCCGCATACTCCTCCATTGAGTCAAAGTTTTCCTCGTTGTGGGCAAATGCCTCCAAGAGTGCTCATGGCTTACAAGACAAAGTGAAATTCGAAGAAAGAAGAAAGGAATTGATAAGTCAAGTGAATAATGCAAGGCAGAATATCAACAACAATAAGGCCGTTCAGGAGAATGTCCAGTCTATTGAAAGGCAGTTGAAAGACTTAGGAGAGCATGTCAGATCGTTAGAGCCCAGCATTGATATGAATTCACTATCGTCGCAAGCGAACAGAGCATTGGACGCATTGGACTCAAAATTGGAGATAGTGGAGCAACAGGCTGGTAAGATAGTCAGCCTGTTCACTTCTTTTTTCTCCAATATCGTCACAATTGATACTCCGCAAGAAGCACCAGTAGAAGAATCGCCAATCGCGATTTCAAACGCAAAGATACAGGGTGATGCCTACAGCCAAACTCGATTTGATACTGATTTATTCAAGTTGCATACCACTGATAGCTTCTATTTGGATGAACCTTTAAATGATGATAATATTAAAATTGAGATTGATGACAAAACTGATGAAATAAGCAATTTACTCAAAAAGTATCCTGATACGTTGGAGCAAACAATGAATAGACTTGTGCCAATTCAGATATCGTTCCAAGATTTCTGGATTCGTTATTTTAAGCAAGAATTGAAACTCAAAGAGAACCAACAATCCAGAAAGGAGCTTTTGGCCAAGAACGAACTTGATACAAGAAATTCCATTGAGCATTTTTCGGACGACGATGAAGAGGAGTTCACTTGGGATGATGATGACGATGATGACAATGACGAGGAAGTCGAGGTTGTGAGAATAGAGGGTAACAAATCTGAGTAGGCGCTAATGGACAAGGGGAGACGGAATGATTCCGGATGAGAGGATGACAGCCTGCTCAATGAGGCAATTCGAAGGCAACTTTCATCCTGGAGTCTCAGTTACACTCTTGGCATCGTATTTCATTCTATATCGTAATTTGAATATCATTCTTGAGACATTTGCCAGAAGTGTCTGCGATAAATTATGATGTTCTTGGCTTCGAGATTTCCCATAAACTAAGAAGGTCCTCTGTGATCCTCCATTATCTCCTACACATAACTTCTATTCTCGAGCACATACCTTTCGCCTTCAATCATATCAACGTATGAGGCTATTCAGAAAGCAAAATTTTCGAACAGACAACAATGGGTAAGAATCACATACAATATAATGCTGACAATGCACTTGGATCTACTCGAAGTATGCATCAAACCAGAAATATGCCTCCACTTCGGCGTGTATGGGTCAAGCGAGATGGGGGCAATCCTACAACAATAATGGTTGGGCATGACGATATTGTTGACGATCTCAGAAGTGCTATTTCTATAAAATTCCCGAATTCATTGGCGAGATATTATGATCCTGACGAAATACAAATTCTATTGCGAGTGCATCCCATTGAGAAGTTTCAACAATCTCGGCGAATGAAGCCAAATAAACAGATAATTGGGAGGTTACGACCGGACTTACCGGAGGAGACTCAACTGAGACTGCCAGCTAATACTTCACATTCACAGAATCAACACGCACATGTCGCACTCGAACCTGATCTGAATGTTTGGGATATACTTGACGAGTACTTCGCCGGTACCATGACGATGTCTGATGCCTTGCTAATTGATGTGGAGGTTAAAGGTACTCCAGATATCACGTCGGCCGGTGAAAGACAGATCTCTCGTGAAGAATACGAGGTCCCAGCCTCACTTTCTCACGAACGGGTTCAGTCTCCTTCCCAATCGTGGACTCAAAATAGAGCTTCCCCTTTGAGCTCGAACATCCAAAGCTTTCACCTGAAGCCACACCAACCAATTCCTATTAGGCAAAACTCGTTAGGAAAGTATCATTCTGTGTCTCCGAATTTTCTCGGTTCGCAATCGCCCCCCTTACTGTTTTCAGGTCAACATAAGCGATCACTTTCACATCCACCACAATCCCTAATTCCAACCTACAACCAGCCTGCTCGAAATGGTAATCCACAGGCCGTTCTTCTTTTGCCGAAGAACTTTTCTCTCGGTGAACAGAATGCACTAAAGAGATTTTCTGATCAAACTTCTAAATCCGATGACGGCTCCAACGTGAGCAACATCGGAAATGATGCCTCTTCACCTTCCAGTCTGACCTTTAATACGGCACAAGAAGGAACGGGTATTCGAGGTCCTATTTCCGACAGGCAAAATTACTCGTCATTACAAACGGAGTCTGGAAGCCCTCAAAGTTCGAACATGAATTCGAGTTCGTCAACTACTAGAAATTCCGAAGACTTGTCAAAAATGACGGATACTGGTGACAGTGTTGCTAAGAATTCTCCCAAAGCGAAGTCCAAAGAAACAACAATTAACACCAGTACCTTCGAAAAGGTTTTACCGCTGATTTCAGTTCTAGTTGTGGAAGATAACTCGATCAACCAAGCCATTCTTGGCGCATTCTTGCGGAAACATAAAATACATTACCAGATTGCAAAAAATGGACAGGAAGCAGTGGACAAATGGAGGAAAGGAGGTTTTCACCTAGTATTGATGGACATTCAATTACCCGTAAAGTCCGGGATTGAAGCCACGAAGGAAATAAGACATTTAGAGAAGGTCAACAAGATCGGCGTTTTCGCCCAACACGAGATAGCGAACAGCAATTATGGTGGCAACCTGCAACTCAAAGAGGATGAGAAATTGAATCTAAATACATTCAGGTCGCCTGTTATAATCGTCGCCTTGACGGCATCTTCGAATTCATCAGTCGACAAGAAGAATGCGCTAACGGCTGGCTGTAACGACTTTTTAACAAAGCCGGTGAACTTGGTGTGGTTACAAAACAAGATTACAGAGTGGGGTTGCATGCAAGCATTAATTGATTTTGACGAATGGCGAGTAAAAGGATCCCCCAAGAATAATTCTCAAGGGAAGGTTAGTGGGGAAGGCAATGTCAACTAACATTACCAACTAAAAAAGAGAGTGAAGTGCTGGGTGTGCATGCAGGGCGATTTCGACACTCAACATCTCATACAAATTCTTCATTCTTTCCAGAATCTTCCGAAATTAGTTAGGATGTCGCAGGAAAGACAATCCAATGTGAATGGCAAGGGAACAGAATCCCATAATAAGTTGTCGAATAGTGATGCTTCAGTCCTTTTACCTTTGGAAGTGATTGACAGGTCTATCGGTTCCAGTATCAGGATCTTATTGACCAATAACAAAGAGTTCACGGGAACCTTGATTGGGTTTGATGATTTTGTCAACGTTGTCTTGGAGAATGCTGTTGAGTTGGAATTGAATGGCACAAGAGGCAAGTCTATGAAAAAGATGTTGTTGAATGGGGCACAAATAGCAATGCTTTGCCCCTCCTCCTAGTCTTTAATACTTGATCTGGATGGCTAATGAGTATTGAATGATGTAATAGTATGCTGTATGATATGCCCCAGGGCGACAGGTCTTGTCATTCTTGAATCGAACCATAAATACACGAAATACGAGCAAAGCAAATGCCTCAAAGATAGTAATGAGTCGAGCACGAATCTGAATGACTGCGAAGTTTCTCTCAGAGGAAAATGGATGGCTGTAATTAACGGATATTTTTCTCGGAGGCAAAAGATTTTGTCGCCACCCAGAACCCTAGGAAGGTACTTTTTACTTTTCGCGTGATTTAATAACGATCACCACAAATTTGATCTACAAGATGACGAAAATTGTAATATCATACGAAGAAAGGCTTGACCCGATCGGGATCGAGATACCGGATGACATGACTTTGAAGGACTTGTGTGCGTACATCGAGGCTGAAACTGGTGTTCCATCAGACAAGATAATATTACTTCACAACAATCATCTCCTCGAAGGGCTGAATAGCACCGTTACGGAGTTGGGAATTGCAGAAGATGATATCATCATATTGAGTGACCAAAGGACGAGCTCAGCGGGTCACTACAATGTTTCCTCTGAGGAGCGAATTGAAACGTATCGTCAACAATTACAACGAGACCCGCAATTGAGTTCTCAGCTAAGAGAAGTGGACCCGGAATTGTTTTCTCATTTGTCTGATCCCCAAGGTTTCAAAACCACCTTTACTACTAGATTGCAGTCTCAGAATCCATCCTTCTATGCACAAGACGAAGAGACTAACAGACTTCAACGAAACCCGGAGGACCCAGAAAACCAGGCAAAGATTCTTGACTTGATTCGACAACAACAAATAGAGGAAAATTTGCAATTAGCGTACGACATTTCCCCAGAGTCCTTTGTCAGTGTCAATATGTTGTACATCAAATTGAGGATCAACGGACATGAAACAGTCGCTTT
This sequence comes from Sungouiella tsuchiyae, assembly GCA_030566995.1. NCBI lineage: Eukaryota > Fungi > Ascomycota > Pichiomycetes > Serinales > Metschnikowiaceae > Sungouiella > Sungouiella tsuchiyae. The sequence goes on along the minus strand of JAJLRO010000024.1, from coordinate 192,775 downwards.
GGTAGACAGCGGCGCCCAACAAACAATCATTCATCCCAAATTGGCTGAAGAGTTTGGTATCCTGAAATTTTTGGACAAGCGATTCGCAGCTATGTCGCAAGGAATTGGATCTGCCAGATCTGAAGGGCGAATTCACAGTGTACCTGTCAGTTTGGGCGATTCGAACCTTGAAGTTCCTTGTTCGTTCACCGTTATCGAAACACACATTGGAATTTTATTCGGCTTGGACATGCTCAGGAGACATAAATGCAACATCGACTTAGGACAAGATGCCCTCTTGATTGGTGACCACAAGATAAATTTTCTAAGTGAATCAGAAATTACAAAGAAAGTCAAGCCCTTGAGCACTTCCCCATCCAATGACACGAAAGAAGTGCAAATCAAAGTTCCTCCCAGTGCTACTTCAAGTCCATCACAGGATGCGGCCACAGGAGGTTTTGCGGAAGGTGACCTTACACAGTTGATTTCATTGGGATTTACGAGGCAAGAAGCAATGGCAGCACTCAAAGCCACTAATGGAAATGTTGAGCTCGCAGCCTCGTTACTATTCCAATAGATGACTTGTGATAAAACTAGTATTGAAATACTCAATTATTTACGAATGATGTAAAAACCCGATCATTAAAGTCCGTCTGTTTCCTCCTCATTTGGTCTTTTTTTTAAAACTAATGGCTTGCCAGTAATTCTGAAATACAAGTCTTTAATGTCATCAGTAGTCGACTCAAAGTGGGAGGAAGGATCATAACTCTTGGAGAGGTAGATGCCACTCGCAGAACCATCCTCGACAGGCTCGTACGACTCAGCAATGCCCATCAAAGTGTCAAGCCGAGTGCCCAACAATTTGAAAGCAGGTTCTAATTCAATATGTGGAGTAGACGTTTCGATGATAGTTGAAACAATCGCAAGGTGGTAACCCTTCGGAACGACACAGTGTACGTCAGAGAGGACTGCAACATAAATATCATTCTTACGACCAACCTGATTCTGTGGGATTATGATTTGAACTGAATCCAAGTCGTGAGTATTAGGAACAGGGTGATCCAAAATGCAAATAGCTCTGATGACTTTCTGGCCAGTCTTCTTTACCCTATCAGGAAAGTAAGTAGGGTCAGCAATTACTATTGGTGCCTTCGCAGTTCCCTCTTTAGTAACGACTCCGGCAAATTTCTTGTCATCATCGTACAAAACCTTCTCAATAGGAGTACCCAACATATACGTACCTCCGTAAATTGCAGAGAGTCTTGCGAATCCTTGTGGCAATTCTCCTAGTCCATACAATGGATAAATGTATGGAGACTTTCCATATTTTGCCACAGATTGGACATAAAGAATAATTCTTTCAATGGTGGGTCTAGCCGGTTCTGATAAGTAATCGTCATTTGCCCATAAAGCCATTGCATGTCCAATAAAATCCTTCGTGCCCCTCTCTAATCCAAAGTGTGTGTATACATCGTCCATAGTGTTTCTGTCCAAGTCTAATCCCTGGTGAGTTGATGGTATATCCTCAACGTATGCTGCTACGAATTCTAAGAAGCGCTTCATTCTTCTTTTCTCAAAAATCCCCATCAATGAACTTTTCAATGCCTCCATCTCATTTGATGGAACTTTGGAGATTCGTCCTCCACGATAGACGTAACTTCCCCCAATCTGCTTGAACTCGATGTATTTGGTGACATCAGTGTGTACAAGTATATTTGTCAACTCACCATTTGCCATTAAGAATTTGGGAATCAAGTCAACGCACCAGTCACGGTCACGCCCAGTAATGCCGTCCGGCTTGTGGGAAGAAGGCTTGAATTTGGAATACAACTGCAGCAAGTTCAAGGAAGCAGACTCTCCACCATAAAAGTCCTGTCTATCAATGTGGAGAACCTTTTTGCCTTCAACTGACAAGATACCCGACAAGACACATTCTGTAAGGCCAGTACCTAAGACGATGACGTCGTAATCTTCATCCATTTTTGATCACTTGACTTGGAGGTGATAGTTGTCTAGTGAGCATTAGGGGTGACCCTTCCAGAGCACGTGACGTTTTGTGCATATAAGCTCCTTTCTCTTTATACAATAGGTTCATAATAGTAGGTCTGATACACGAGCTAGCTAACTGCTTTCAATTCGAATCAGCTGACAGTTTTGTAGGTCAAGATTGGGTCTTTCAAGTATACGAAATCAGACTAGGGAACTGGTTCTATTTTAGAGATAAAAATAACTTCTTTGACTTTCATTTGTGAGACAAGAAGAACGACAAGTCTTTATTTCAATGGTCTGACTTGTGTCTAGACGAAAAAGTGGTAGCTTTGAAAGGTGAAGTTTGATGCCATTTGAGAAAGGGTCGGCTACAACATCCTTAAGTTTATTTTTTTTTTTTTTTTTTTTTTTTTTTGGCAGCTCACTTAGGTGAAATTGCATGCCATACTACAACTTGTCTTTGTACATCGAACATGACCTTTTTGGAATTTCTAGCACCTGTAATTTCTCTTTGTTTTTTCTCTCGAATTCTCCAAAATTATTTCCGACGGCTTGGTTTTAAGTTGATCGTGGGGCTGCGTAGGGCTGCAGATATTGCTCAACTCACCTAATTCTTGTATACATTTCATACTATGAAGTTCACCAAAAAACAAATTCTCCATCTGCCATTACGGTCATATTCGTTAATGTCCTGACATAAATTGAAAGTTGTGAATTTCCAATATTTGACTGAAAATTATACAATATTATGGAAGTGAGCTCTTCCTTTAGCAATACTGCTTTTGATAATCTTCGAGATCTCTGATGGATCGGAGGTGATGTTTGTGAAATTTTCAAAACCTTGGTCTGTTATGAGTAAATCATCCTCGATTCTCACGCCACCAACGTACCAATATTTGTCAAGGACTTCCTTGTTAATATACTTTGTTAGCAGGGGACTCTCGAGGACGTCTTTCAATAAGAAAGGAGAAAAATAAATACCAGGCTCATCGGTAACAACCATTCCTTTCCGCAAATTGCGGCGCAATCTCAAGTATCTCAACTTTGGATCTGGATCGTCGTAATTTGCATATCCCCCAACATCATGTGTATCCATTCCAAGCAAATGACCAAGTCCATGAGGAAAGAATCTGGCAGACACATTGGAATGATAAATCTCAGCTTCCAGATACTCATTCTTGAAAAGCCCAATCCTGAGAAATTCCCGAATCATAACTTTATGCGCCTCCAAGTGTATGAGGTCCCAACTTGCGCCTGGTTTGATCATGTCCATAGTTGTGCTTTGCATCTTGAGGACGATATTGTAAATCTCCAAGTGCTCCTTTGTCCAGTCTCCATGGATCGGAAAACACCTAGTAACGTCAGATGCATAACAACTCCATTCCGCTCCAGCGTCAATGAGAATCGACTTTTTCTCTGCGCCTATTTCGTCATCATTCTTGACATAGTGCAAAGTCGAGCAGTTTGGGCCCGAGCAACAAATTGGGTCGTACAGCTGATATTTGGATCCTTGTCTTAAGGCATGGTACATGAACTCAGCATGTATATGAGTTTCGTTGCATTCAATTGGTGTGGCGGACATAACTGCAAGATGACAATTATCAGTAATCCTCGATGCATGCCTCATTAATTCAATCTCAAAAAAGTCCTTAATAAGCCTTGATTCATCCAACGCGTAGAAGAGGTGATCATCTTTTTCAATTAGGAATTCCTTGAAGTTGACATTCCATTTGTTGATATCAGTAGTGAGAATCGAAAAACCGTCATTGCTCAAAGCTTCTAGGCTTTCATGTAAGTGACTAACATATTTAACTTCATCAACGTCAAACTTCTTGAGTGCATCTTCAAGCAGCACGGGCATGCCACTCCACATCACATCCTCTTCATCTATATTTGGAATAAACAATGTCAATTTCTTAGAACGTGCATTGTATAACACATGAGATCCAGGAATATCACATCCACTCAAGTAGAAAAAATACCGATTTTGTCTAACTGGCTTTGTTTGATCACAGTATTGATAAAGTTCAAGATTCTCCCCACTTACAAATAACGCCAACTTCTCAAGGTTGGTTTTTTTTTTTTCACAGAAATGCGACACAACTCTCTCGGAATGCTCCTTAGCTGGGTATTTCAACCCTCTCAAAGACTCTGGGCCTTCCATTGTGATAAGAAAGGGGGTTTCGTCGACGTCCAAATCCAACTAGATGCGCGGCTCCAAAATAATCGCACATGAGCATGACAATATGATTACTTGGGTGAACTGGCCCTACAATCCAAACTGGACATCATATATAAAATTTTCAAAACTAACTTTCAAGACTACCTTCAAGACACCGTGCACGAGTACTAGAACCTTGATTGAAATGGCAACAATGACTTGATTTTCGTAACTATATCCTCGCTTGAAAAGAACGAAAGAACACAAGACATAACCAATGCTTTGTGTGAACACGAAAAAACCTCACAGAGGTGTAGAATGCTTAGGCTTGGAGATGCATATACCCGGGGTTCTATCGGACGTACATAATCTAAATCAAGTCTTGACTCAGGCTCGTGCGTGTACAAACCACTTTACGATTGCCACTAAGAATGAGTGAGCAGCGTTTTGGTTCACTGTTTTGGCAAGTTTATCATGGAAAGATTACAAAGACTTCTTGGCGGTGGGAATGGATTAGGTGGATCCGGTGGACCTTCCCTGACGGATTCACCAGCCATTGATGATGCCGAAACGGTTTATATCTCTTCTTTGGCACTCTTGAAGATGCTTAAACATGGTCGTGCTGGTGTTCCAATGGAGGTCATGGGATTGATGCTCGGAGAGTTTGTGGACGACTTCACAATACATGTGATTGACGTATTTGCAATGCCACAATCTGGTACTGGTGTGTCTGTTGAAGCTGTTGATGATGTATTCCAAACAAAAATGATGGATATGTTAAGACAGACGGGACGCGACCAAATGGTTGTCGGTTGGTACCATTCACATCCTGGCTTTGGTTGTTGGCTTTCCTCTGTTGATGTGAATACCCAACAAAGTTTTGAGCAGTTGAACAAGAGAGCAGTCGCGGTGGTTATTGATCCAATTCAATCTGTCAAGGGAAAGGTGGTGATAGACGCTTTCAGAACTATTGATGCCAGTACGTTAATGAGAGGCCAGGAGCCTAGACAATCAACTTCTAATGTTGGCCACTTGAACAAGCCTTCTATTCAAGCACTTATTCATGGCCTCAACAGACACTATTATTCGTTGAACATCGACTACCACAAGACCCTGTACGAGACTAATATGCTATTGAACCTCCACAAAAAGTCTTGGCAGAGTGGGTTGAAAATGGTGGAGTATGACCATGCAGAGCATGAGAACTTGGATAATATTCAGAGTCTTGTGAAAATCGCTAAATTGTACAACGAGAGAGTGGCTGAGGAGAAAGAGTTACTGGAGGAGCAGTTGAAGACCAGATATGTTGGAAAGCAGGATCCAAAGAAGCATCTTGCGGAAACGTCTGATAGAATCATCGAAGATAACATCACTTCATTACTCACCAGTAATGTCAATTCCCTTGCTATACAGTGAAATCGACAAGAATGCCACCGTGGTCTACATAACGAATGTATAAGAGTGTATGTCAATTCTTAGTAGCGGTCAAGTATCTCTTTCGAGAATGAAACCGCTTCTTGAAGTCTGAATTTTAATAGACGCCCAATGTGACTGGACTCATTAATAAAAGTTGAAGTAACGAACACGAATGAAGCAAACTTGAGCTCTATAACTGCCTTGGAGTCACTCTCTTCAGTTGATTTTAAGTAGTTCATCACCAACGGAATAGCTCTCTCAAATTCTTGAAGTTTTTCAACATATAAACCTTCTATCGCCTTAAAATCCAAAGAGGTTATAAAGTCTGAAAGGAATTCATGTGATCGAAATGGTGCTTTGAACTTAGAGACATTCGAATGAATTGTATGTGGGTACCGCACCTTAAATGATGCCCAATTGGAGACATCGGCTATCAACTTCAAAGTGGCGACATTGTTTGCAATCTTGCTAGCACAAATTTCAGGATCTTGAAAAAAGAGTTTGGAACTTCCATGTGCCCCTGATTTCTGCATGTCTGATAGGAGTATGAGTATCCAAAGGTCCCCTAAATTGTCGAAAAACTGGTTGAACAAGTATCCTTGCAGATCTTTAGTAAAATAATTGAAAGAGACTGCTTTCGAAAACGATCTACAACTTGTTAAAGATTCAGTCCTGGAACCTCGGGTTTCTATCAACACGGGAAGTTCACTGTTCCCCGACATAAAGTATGACATCAGCTTCATAGAGTGTCGTGAGAGTCGCTGTTCCCCCTCAATTGGCAATAATAAGTGGTGCCGATAACATAAAATAAGAGATTCAGCCAAACTAAATGGATCTGTTGGAACGTACTTTCCCTTTCCATTGACTTTGACATGTTGAACATTGTGAACAGCTAAGCAAAAAGTCTGACCAGAGTCACTCGACGAATACAAGCTGTTCGAGCAGAAGTGGAATTCATTGGCTTGGAATGCGTCGTCTTGTACAATAGCGGGATAAGTCTTTAACGGAAGTCTATCAAACATATACCGCAACGACTCGGGGATCTTCGCCATCTCGGAAATGGGTGCTGATTTACAGTCGCATCTCACTCGAATATATGGAGAACCTACAGATTTTTTTATCTTGCATTTAGAACTCGCTCTAGATTCAACGGGTTTATAAGTTAATGGTACCAAAGAGGGCCAGTATCACTTTTAACTATTTAAAGCTATGTGGATACCCGAGTATCTTGTGAGTAAGGAGTTTGGACGGATCATAGTCAAGGATACTTACTAAGGAACTGAAAGGACTAGGCAGATTATTGTCTGGGATAATTACGAGTGAATTGAAAGGACTAGTCGTCGTCTTGTGGTACCAAATCAATTGTCAAGTCGTACCACGATTCACCAGCAAATTTGCACTCACTTTCACCATGGTTTAAGAAGCCAATCTTCTCGTAGAATGGAATTAATTCCTTGTGAGCAATTATGACAACCTTGCTTCCCAAGTCCTGGTTGGACAATTTCTGAATGTAATCATGCATCAACAATGTACCTAAGCTTCTCTTATGCCATTTTGGGTCGATGACGAGACCATGAATACCGATATATCTGGATTGCTCGATATGTCCAGCAGTCGGATCTTCCTCCGAAGGAAGTGTCATTGATGCTTCAGTGATTCTCTCAGAATGAATCTTAGTTGCAATGATGTGCCCTATCAAGGTTTCCTTGACCACAGACAGCTTTACAGGTAACTGGTCATAGTTCATGTCGTCGGCGTCGTCTGCATCAGTCTCGGAAACTTCCTTGCTCTTTGTCTCCTTCTCCAACTTCTGTGCAACCTCTGGCAAGTTAATAGCATTAAATTTATATCCATATTCTCGGATGAACAATCCAGAGCATAGTTCGGGACAAGCAGTTAATCTGTACTGGAACTTCTCCTTGGTACATCTTTCTGCTTCAGAGAATCCCTTGGATTCCAAAGTTACGCATTGATCAAGATCTTCAATTGTTAAAGGCCGAATTGATAAATTAGGTGGAAAATCAGACATTTTGCACGCAATAGTTGGTGTATGGGCGGCGTAGAGGTTTTTTTCTTTTGATTTTCCTATCCGACTACTAAATGTCGTGCGATATCCGACGCGTAAGCTGCAAGCTTGGAATCTGATAATCCCTACTTCTTCTGTCGGAATTACTCTAAGGTCCTATTCTATTCAAGATCCGCGTCGCTTAAGAGCGTAGTTTCATCCAGAACGATTGATTTGCTAAGTTCCCAGAGATGAACGATATTGTCATCAGCAACCGAGGCAAGGGTCCAGTCCATGAAGGGACACCAGCTGATATCTGAAACAGAACCCGTGTGACCAGCATGCATCATAAGTATTTCGGGACATCCATCTTCTGCATCCTCCTGAACTTGTTCCTCGCCAATTTTTGACAAATCCCAAATGATCACTCTTCTATCTTGAGATCCCGATGCAATAATACCATCGTTATGAGGAGAAAACTCTAAAGAAGTAATTGCATCACCATGGCCCATCATAGTGTGAAGTGGTCCTGGGCCCTGGTTGCTTGTTGAGGAAGACATTCTTCGAAGGTCTAAAAGAGTGACATTGGAATTGGCATTACCTATTGCCAACAAATTCTTGGAAAAAGGCGAGAACGTAAGAGAGTTAACGCCTTTAGAACCTTCACTGTGGAAACTTGAAACTGGCACCGTACGCGTTCTTAAGTCATAAATGAAAACCTTAAGATCATCGGAAACTGAGCCAAAAAGGTTGCTGTCAAATGCGTGCCATTTCACATCATTAACAATATCTTCGTGAAAATTGGATTTCAAAATATATTCATCGTCATTGGTAAGGTTGTTTATGTCAGCTACGACAATAGAACTGTCATCAGAGGAGGTTAATAAGTACCCTTCCTTGAATGGATTCCAAGATAATCCATAGCCATTCTCTGTGTGGGGTGTATAGCGTCCAAATGAGTCACCTTGAGATAAATTAAATAGATCAACTTCACCTTCGCCATTTATAGTAGCAACCACGTTTGAATTCTGAGGCATATAGCGAGCTCTATTCACTTCGCTAGATGTCTTAAATTTCTTGGTAACTTTGATCTTCGAGTTGGCCCTTTTCTTGCTGACATCTGGACCAAAAAACTTCGGATTTGGTAGCTGTGTCGAAGCAAGCTTGAGATAATTGGTGTCCTCCCCTGAGGTATGAGTTCCTAAAAGTAGTTTGGCGTCAACAACATCGTTGATCAGATGGTCTGGGAGCCATTGGACCGTTAGCGACGGCCAAGTCAAAGCGGTCTCACTGACAAAGTCATACATGTAGCGACAATTCTTTCTCCATAACTCATACTCGTCTTTGATGTTAAGTTCTTGATTTTCTTCACTCATATTGACGTTCGTTCTGGAGTTGCACTTCCTCTCATGTCTCACTTTTTCATGTCGTCAGATACAGGAATCACTTTCAAACGGGTAAATATTATTTATTTATACAGAGCTCTCCTCGGGAAGATAATGTTGCTCATAAAAGTCAATTACCTTGAGAGCTCCTCTTATGTGCTCAAAGTATGGCGAAGATAAAGTTTCAGTCAACCCTGAAAACGGATCGCTGACACCTCCAGCTTTGCGGCTATTATAGCCAGTCTCCAACACATTATCTATGTTCTTGTCGTAACGATCAGAGCTGCCAACAAATCTGCTCCAGCTGCTATGTATCCTCATGTCAAAGTAATTGATGTTTTTCAAATCTGAAAGTAACATATTTGTAATGCCTGTGTTTCGTAATCTTTTCCTCACACGAGGGTTTTTACTAACGCGAATGAAAAATGATCGAATGTCCCTTCTTTGATAGGCTAAAAGTGATTGCTTCAAAATCTGAATTGCAGAAGAATCGATGGAAGTCATCCCTTCAAGATCAAATATCATGTATTTGGTCATGGATTCATCTCTGCTTCTCTTCAGGGCTGGATGTGCCTTCGTTGAACCGTATAATTCCACACGCATTAATCTGGATCTTAGATCACTGGCGTTGGTAAACTTTAATGGCTCCGGGATCTTAACGATCAAACAGCCTTCAATTTCCTCCAAGGCTTGGACGTTAAGAGGCCGGAATTTGTCTGTGAATAAATTCAACTGTGAAACTCTCTTTTCAAAACCAGCGAGAGCGTTCCTCGAATTTCGTCTGATGACATGCTCTTCATCTTCATTGTCAAAATTAGCAAGGTCCGCGTCCAAAAAGGTGTTCGTCCCTGGTACTCTTCCTAAAATTTGAATGTTGGATTCAGCGGAGTTCCTGATCACTCTGATTAACAGATACACCAAACCAACAGCAATGCCCGCTTCCAAGGAGTAGAAGAGGGTTGCAATAACAGTAATAGTGAATGTCATTAATTCATCTAGTCCTCGACTCCTCCAATGGAATGCAATCTCTGTTGGTGCCTCGCTCATCAAAGAAATACCAATAACACCAGTAATCACACTGAGTACGCATTTCGGAATGTAGTGCAAAAACTTCAAAGCTGAACCGACAGTAGCCAAAGAAATAATACCCATGATTGCTCCAGAGGTTGTTGTTCTGGCAGAAATAGCATTGATTTTTGATCTTCCGTAACCTCCAAATGCCGGAAGAGCCCCAAATGCACTTCCGATGACGTTGATAGTTCCCAACGCAACTAACTCTCTATTCGAAGAAATCGGTAAGTCATATCGAGAACCCAACGACTTCAGAGCTGTGGTAGACTCAAAAAATCCCAACATTGCACAAACAAATCCTACCGAACTAAGCTTCTTAATGAGTGATAAGCTTTTCAGCGAGAACGGATTGTAAATCGTAATATAGCTATCCACATCGTCAACAGCACCAACAATTCCAACTCCCATGTCGTTCCATTCAAATGTCTTGCAAAGTATGGTGCATACCACCACAACTAATAAGATGTCTGGAAAATAAACAGCATTACTCAAAATCCTTGACTTCAGTTTTGTCGCAACACCTTTGAGGCGACGGATGAGTATAAGAAAGATAAATGCGACCAAGCTGATTTGCAAAGTAAGTTTATGATACTCATGATAATGCCCCATCAAGAATTTGAGTTTATCAAACGGAGAATGGATATGCACCTCCGTGTCTGTCAGGTCGTCGATTATCCTTTCCAACACAGAAGTTAGCCCAAGCATAGCAATAGATGAGTTGATCACCATAACAATGCCAACTCCGAATATGAAACCTTTCAACAAGCATGCGCATAGAATATTATCCAAAAATCCAAATCTTCCTAAGCCGAAACCGAGAAGAGTGGCTCCACTAACAAATGTAATCACAACCACGTACTCGACGGGGTCAATATTTTCTTTTGCATGGTGAAGTAAAGGTTCAACTGCTTGACCAACAATTAAAGATATCGGGGCCTCAGGACCAACAACCATCTGAGGCACAGACCCGAGAAGCATATATATCAAGGGCGCAATTCCAAGAGAATACAAGCCACAAGTCATAGGAACTTTGGCTAACGAGGTGGAATACGATATTGCCAAAGGGATCTGAAATGTTGCTAAGGAGATACCACCTATCAAGTCCCCAACAAAGAACTCCTTACTATATTGGGTAACCCAAGATAACATTGGGAAATAGTAAGGAAGTAAAACCCACCAGTCAGGTGTATTGGCCCCTGAAACAGGGACGTATGCAGCCAGCATATCTAAAGTCAGGCTCCTTCGATTTGCAAGATCTGAAGAAACGTAGTCGATACTATCGGTAGTTTGCATCGATACCACACGCAGAGGAATGATAGATTCTTCAGATAAACGAACCCCGTCTTGGCGCAATTTCAGCTTGACAGCTGTCCCCGATGTACTGCCAAAGGATTGATAATCGGTATCTTGGCTGTTCTTCAAATGTTCCCCTTCAAGGTTCAAGCGTCTCGTTGAAATGTGTCTGGTACTGGGAGTCGGCGACAGAGTGTCAACCCGCTGGCTATCGCTGACCAAGTTTCTACCTCGACCGCTATTCTTCATTTCCGAGGGAAGGCACTCTGTGGTATGCTCTTACGCAGGTCTCACCAATCGCAGTGGGAAGAAATTAGTTCACAAGTTTCGGGGCCAATAAAGATGTCAATTTTTCGCACGTGAGGCTAACACGTTCTGGGAGCCTTAAGGAATATTGACAAAGGTCAGGATGGTAACTATAAGGAAATGATGAAGAAGAACTTAAGAAAGTTGAGGTCGTAATTTGGACGATGGTATATCCGTGTTGGTCTACTTCGATCGCATGTCGGATCAGAATTTTATAGTTTGATTTGCGCTTTGACACTCAGTGACAAAGTGCAACTGCTACAAGAGACAGCCCATGATGAATTGATCACAGGAAGTATCGCTTGGAAAAAAATAAAAAATGGTTGTCTTCATACTTTCTTGGTATTCAATGAGTTTTAAAAACATTACCACAATAACAGAAGCATGCGATAAAGGGATTTTCGAATAAGGACGTCAAGATTCCAAACCGAGTGTAAGAATATCAGGATTCAAAGTAAGCATTAGGAAAGTGCTGGCATTTTGCGTATTGTCATTGAACTATTTGGCCGAGTCCGGTTGTTCTGCATGCGAATTCTCTTGAAAATTTTGAGAATTAAGTTCCTCTATTCGTTACGCAGGTTGAATCTTCTTCATGTTTCGCTCATTTGCAAGCAGAAGATTGTTTTCACAATCTGCAGCTTCACTGAAAACATTGGCGTTTATTGAAGCTTCGAATGGACATATCTCTCCTTCCTCATTGAGTGCAATCACTGCGGCCAAACAGCTTGGAGAACCAATCACCGCCATTTTGGCAGGTCCAGAGGGCGAAAAGTCTGTCAGCAGTGCTTCTAAGATAGAAGGCATTTCAGACGTATTATTAGCAAAAGGGGATAAATACAGTCACTATCTTGCCGAGGAATTGGCCCCTTTGCTTAAGGATGTCGTGGAAAACAAAGACTTCTCCCATGTGGTGACTCCAGCTAGTGCAGTAGGAAAATCCTTTTTGCCTAGACTTGGTGCATTACTTGATGTCCAACCAATTTCTGACATCATTAAAGTCAATTCCCCAGATACATTTGTTAGACCAATCTATGCTGGTAATGCATTGGCAACTGTCAAGACGAGCGACAAAACTATCGTACTTTCGGTTCGTGCATCTGCTTTCCCTCCTGCTGCTGTTAGTGGCCTGGAGTGCTCCATAGAAGAAGTTGTTGGTACCACTAAATCTGGGAACAGAACTGAGTTCGTCTCTGAACAGTTGATCACATCCGAGAGACCAGACCTTGGCGCAGCTTCGAAGATTATTGCCGGAGGCCGTGGGCTCAAGAATGCAGAGACTTTCAATGGTTTAATCGAGCCTTTGGCCGAGAAGTTGAATGCTGCTGTGGGTGCCTCAAGAGCAGCAGTGGATGCTGGATACTGTGATAACTCATTACAAGTGGGTCAAACTGGAAAGATTGTTGCTCCAGACTTGTACATTGCTGTGGGAATTTCAGGTGCCATCCAGCATCTCGCTGGAATGAAAGACTCTAAGACCATTGTGGCCATTAACAAGGATCCAGAAGCGCCTATCTTCAACGTGGCTGACATTGGGTTGGTAGCTGATCTCAACGATGCAGTCCCTGAGCTAACCAACAAATTGTAATTGAATATTCTCTTGTGTTCGCATTTTCCCCCTATGTTGCTTAGTAGTTTTAAGTATTAAGATGGAGTTGAATATCTTGTGTGTGCGAGTGTGTGTGAGTTCTCTTTATTTGTTTTTTCTTCCATTTTGGAGAAGCTTTCTGGGGAAACGATTAAGTCTTTGCTCCTTCGAATTCCTTTGCATTGTCCCTTCTGAATTTGTAGCAGCTTTATAATTTCTTATTGTGATCATGTTGACGCAGGTCCTTTGTGCGGACCTTCGCGCAGGGAAAGGTCGCGGAGAGTTGAAGAAAAAACACAGAAAAACCAGCCAACGTCATTCTGAATTTCACAGCAGGCAAGACAACCAGTCATTCGCCCAGAGTCCAGCTATTTCGTGCTTGAAATCATCAGGCAATGTCCGATCGCTCAAAGATTGATATCGACCGTGACCGTGTCACTGTGCTTCTTTTAATTAACTCCCTGTTGATTAAGAAAGCATACAATATTTATGTCACCATACTCAGCAATCAGCAAACAACTAAGCGCATGCTGCATCAATCTCGTCAAAGCATCTTGGACCAATACAACAATTTGAATCGTCGACTACAATGCAACTTAAGTGTTTTGTCCTACATCAATGACCTGTATCATAACAAGGCAGCAGCCCAGCAGCCTAATCGACTCCAATTCCCAGTGATATTAACTGCACCCGCAGAAATACCAGAGTTGAAGCTGTTGTATAAACGTCTACATGACTTGTATCCCGAAGCTATTCAATACTTGAAACTGAAGCTTATGCAAATCAAACAACTGCAACTGCAACAGCTGCCCCAGAAACAACCAGATGACTTTCAAAGACGTCAGCTTCAACAATCTCAACAACAGACTAAGCAATTTCAATTGCCCCAGCAGCCAATGTCTATGCCGCAGCTACAACAACAAGGGTCGCAACAGCACCTGCCTCAAAGGCAGCAACAGGCATTTTCTCAATATAACATGGCTCAGGGCCAACCAAATCAACAGTTCAATTCTACTCAAATGAATATGGCTCAACAGCGAAACCTAAACACGGCGCAATTGAATGCGCAACTCACCCAACTGCAACTCAAGAATGTGCCTTCAGATTCTATCTCCAAAAACACATCAGCGCCGGGAATATTCAATCCAGATGATGGAGGATTTGCAAATTTTCAGGACACGGGCGCTGCAACAGCCAGGAGCGGTGCCCCTCCAATGCTGATATCCCCACAGCAAATTCTTCTGCAGCAAGGAGCTGGAAACAATGAGTACAATCTTGGTTTTTTCTGACTCGGCTTTCAACTTCGGAGGGGATTTTCCACTCATACTTCACTAATGATTAAAGGATTGGTGAATTGTTTGTAACAATACATGTATTCAGGAAACTATGAAAAATAATGATCACAACTACGGCACTGCAAAACGTCTAAAACATGTCTTCTTGAAACTCCAGGTTTATGATATCGCTGTACGCACCAACCACATTACTCATTGAATTCTGCCTCGGAATGTTCTGCTCACTCTGGGAGTAATTCTTACCATTCAGGAATTCAGTGCCAAACAGTGTCGACGAGAAGTCTGTTCGAGGTGGGTTCGTATTACTAGGCACTCCAGACTGCTGCAACCAAACAGCGTCATTGGTAATCTCATTCCACAATTGTTGTTCCTCATCAAGGTAGGTTACACCTTCGATGCCCGCCAAATCTGGATTTGGGAAGTAACCAGCACCAATATTCTGCTCACTGATATTATTATTGAATTGAAAGGCATCCTCATTTGTCAAGTTGGCAGTAGAAGGAATTGTAGGGGTATGTCTGTTAGAAGTGGGCCTGGTTCTTGACGGCACCGGTCCATTAAATTGAAAAAAGTCCAAATCTGACTGAAGAGGTTCTGGCACAATATGCTGTGCCAAGGACGACGCTGGTGCAGGGACTGGCTGGCGAAATCGAGATGAGTTAACGGAATCATGACATGGAGTAGCATCACCGAATGGGTTGGCTTGGACATCTATACCATAACCGTCAGATGGAGAAGATTTGAAGCTGTCATCATGCTTTTGCAATAAGCCTTGCATAACGCCATTGAAATCGAGCACTTTGATCAACTTTAACAACTGAGCCCTTCGCAAGGCAGCTGGGTAATTACCAAGTTTCTTCATCTTGTTGAAAACAGTAAGCGCATGATCTAAATGCACTCGGGTGGCATCATGAACTCCAATAGAAGCATTGAAAAGTATCAAGGTGGATGCAGATGTGAACAAGTATTCACGATCCATCCATCCAAATAGTGCAACCATATTCTGAGGATATAGTGCCCAAATCGATTTGATTGTGTTGATAGAAGCTTGAAAGGATGCATTGAGCAACGTGAGCACATTCTTGGAATATTTCGTCAAATCAACATAGCGATTTGTGGTGTTCTCGACCTGAAGCTCTTTCAACTTCTTGGTAGCAAAATGGAATAGCAATGGACGAACGGCCAAGTTCATACCCTGGAAGTACTCTGTCATCAAGTTAACAATCAACCTCGAAATCTTAACGTCCTCTTGCGAGAAGTCAACGCGCAAGAATTCAGGAAGAGAATTCTTCCATTTGAACAAGCGTTGAACAAGATCAGATACCACAGGCAAAATGTTCGCAGTGGGTTGCTTCGTGTAGAGCGAGGACAAAATGATAGCATTGATCTGAGTAATTGTCACGCAATTGTTGATATATTCCGCGGAAGGAAATATGTAATAACCTCTGACATCATTTTCATCGCGGGGGAAATCGTCAAGTTTCATCTGAAAATCGAATGGCAATTCTGTCGAGACGCTATCATCAGCAAAGCTCAAGGGTAAACCTGCTTTCGATGACAACATCCTCTCATACATGTAAACCGTCCACCAGATACGTCGCCTGTGTTCCAATTCAAATCTGTTAACATTCTCCATGTCAGCATCCACATGCCAACCAAGAATGAGGGTGGATCTTAACGCCAAACCGAAGTAAAAGTATGATGCAATAGTGCAATCAGCGACTTGGAGGTAAAATGCATAGAGAAGCATAACCTCTATACCTCCATCTTTGGTTATATTGTCAATTGCACCGGATGCAAACAAACCAGTAAAAAGCTCAGAAGCCTGGTAGAAAAAACCCGATCCCGGTAGGGTGTTCCTCGAGCCAACAACTCTCTTCTTTGTCTTGTTCTTTCCGTAATTCATAATTGTTTCTTTCTTGGAGTTATTCACATGAGTATCTGACTCTGTACCTAGATACATTTCACCGATGGCAAAAATCAAAAGAATTTTGCAGAACCAGATTGTTTCCAATATTGTGTCATCATCAGTATCTTTCTTTATCGTGTTTTCATCATCGGCGGGGCCGACATTAGGAATGATGTTTCTCTTGATTATCTTTTTGTTATCTGCGGCATTACCAGAATAAAGATTCATCAAGAATTTTTTCACCAAACCCTCGTTGAAAAAGTAAAAACATCCATCGTTGTAGTTTATGAATGTGTCCACGAGCAATATAGCATAAGAATAGGAAGGAAGTGTAAAGTTCACCGAAAGACCAGGTCGAGTATTCGTTTTTGCAAGTGTGATATTATAAGCGTTTCCTTCTTTTTCCAAGATTTTGGTTTCACGTTTGACGTCTGAGAAGCCGGATTCTGGTCCACTTGAGAGAGTATTAAACTGTCTCTGCGGCTGCGGGGAGTCCGCTGGTGTCGTGGTAGATGAATTAGGATGCAATAAGTTCGATGAGGGTAATGAAGGGGCCATGTTCTGAATTTCAAGACCGAATAAAGTCATGGATGACAGACCCACGTACAACTTCTCCCCTGTCCTCGATTGTATAAGTCGGCCATATTTATCCAAAGATGGATGAATAACCTCGTTTTGAAGTTCTTCGGATGTCTGCCAATGCTCAGGCGTCTCTTCTTGAGACATCACATGAGCCTCTGATCGACTACTGCCAAACGACCCGATTCCTCGTTGCATTTCACTTGTACTATTCCCCTCAGTCGGCCCGCTTTCGGAGACACGTTTGGCTCCTTCTTCTCGAAGACTGTTTCTTAAAGATGCATTTTCCTTCTTCAACTTAGCAATGTCTTCCTGGAGCTTGTAGATGTATTTACGAGACACGACCAACCTCTTTTCGAACTCCACATACTCACATTTAGTTTTCGCCAACATACATTTCGAACATGGCTGCCCCCCTGGACATCGTGTATGCCTAAATCGGCATCGGATACAAGCACGGGAAGTTCGTTTCGTCAGTGCCGTTTGCTTTTCCGACAGTGACTCTTCTTCTTTATTTGGACCAAGGTCTGATTCTGTTACGATTTCCTCTTTTTTGATCATGTAGTCCAGACCGAACGGGGGCTCTGCCTCCATATCTGCGCAGTTGCTGGGAGAGGATATACCAGCGGAGTGGTTCATGTAAATGCGTTCAGAGTTACAAGATTCGCAGAGTCATAAATTGAATTAGTACCTACGCCATACTGCATAAATGATTCAAGTTAAGTAATATTCTGGAGACTTGTCGCTTACTCCTTAATTGACGATCTTGTTGACAATCTCTCCACTGATCCTCAAAAGTGACCCACGCTCAGATTTTCGTCAATGCCGCTATTCTACATTCCTACTGTCTGAGGATCGTCCTGTATTCGATAAACTACAAATGATTAGAAAATCAAAGCATTTTATTTGTAACCAAACCAAGCAGAAATCACCGAAATGACAGTTTAACTAGAAAAGAGGTTCTTGAGACCATAGCCAACGACATTACCTGCTGGGTCATAAGAACAAACGACGTAGTTTCCTTGATTACATGCCTTGTATGCACACCCTAGCTTTGTGGTGCTCTTCCAGATGATAGCAGTAAAGTGATCAAAGCTTGAGGCGGTGGAGTAGTCGTAGTTATCACCCTCAGAGTACCAAGCATTGAAAGCATCCTCAACGTTAGAGTACCCGAGTGCCAAGTTTTCACCGTATTGACCACCGCTGTGCACTAACGAACCACCACAAGTAAACTTGTCTGCGTAAGCCTGTGCATAAGCGTACACCTCAGAGTCCCAAGTCAAGGCATCAGCGGAGTGCTTTGCTCTCTTCTCGTTGTGGAGGTCCAAAATCTCCTGGGCCCATTTGGGGTCTTTAGCAGAAGCAATGTCACCAGTGCTGCCTGTAGGCGAAGCTGTCGCAGATGCCGAAGTGGAGCTGGCTGTGGAGAATGAGCTGACAGGAGTAGAAGTGGAGGACGAGGAGACTGGAGCATCAGCGACAGCGGCGCTACTGGAGCTGTCAGAACCAGTGACAGAGGTGTCAAGAACATCCGTGCTAATGGAGCTATAAGAGCCAGCGACAGTGCTCAAAGTGGTTGGAGTAAATGTGCTGAGCAAATCGCCGCTGGAAGTAACAACGGCATAATTGTTAGCGTCGGCAGTTGCCAGTTCGATGCCAGACACATCGGTACCGATGACTTTTCCGTCGGGACCAACAGTGACATAATGAAGTCTAGTGACATAGTAAGTGGCAGCATTAGCGAAAGATGCGAGCGAGGCGGCGCAAGCGATAGAGGAGAGCTTCATCTTGATAAAGTTATAACGAACGAGATATTCTGGAAAACAAGAAAGGAAGCAAAGGATTGACTGGATTTATAAGTTTGCAAACTCGTTAAATGAGCGAACGAGACGAGGTGAGACGAAATGAACGAAACAAAGAAAAGGAGTAGATAGTGGCTCCGCAATGGCACACGCTTCAGTTTATATGTTTCATATAGTGCATGCATGGAATGAGGTCCACCATGCTGGCCGCGCCATACAGCTTCGCGACACAAGTCAACACTGGACGTGCATAAGCGGCCACCAGGAGGGCCGACGCGTTTGCAGATTTGTTAAGCCTTGGCTTGTTTCTGGACAACTACATTTGGCACTGTGAAGCTGAAAGAATACGGGACTCGAAGATGAATCACTACTACCAGTTCAAATGATTTCTAATTTCCAATCAATCGACTGAAAATAGTAGAATTTTTTTTTAAGCCATTTCTTTTTCTTGAATCATTTCTATGAAGGGCCGATCTGCCGTTACGGGGGAACACATTACTTGCAGATGGTGGTTCCTGGCTGGAGCTGGCCCGAATCAAAAAATTCGACGCTGGCTGTGCTGAATTTTTGGGTGTGTGCACTCCTTCCTTCAAGGTGCTCGGTCTGGACAAATTTGCAGTCGGAATGCGAAATAACGGCCATTTTAGGCACTCTTGTGCATTCTGCTGGACAGCCATTCTCGGATGCTGCTCATTGCGTCGTTCAAGTACCATAGTGAACGAATACAATGGTGCGAGTTCTTCGAATGGGAATATTAACAATTTCCAGGCATCTGAATTTTGAACGAGCCATTTACACAACTACAACGTCTAAATTCGAAAAAGAAAAGATCACTAAGCCTCCGTTTTGTTCAGATTAGACCTAAAAGTCTCCCAAATCCGGATATCTCACATCGAAATTTGCATCGACAAATCTGGCCCAATCTCTTAAGTACGTCAACCCACAGGACTCAAGTAGTTCTAAATCACCCACCACGCATAACTGTCGTTTTGATCTCGTCATTGCGACATTAAGACGACGGGGCTCATTTAGAAATCCTATCTCACGAATTTCATTGGATCGCACCAAAGATAGAATGATGGCCTCCTTTTCGCGGCCCTGAAAGCCATCTACTGTTGATATTTCAATCTCTTCGAAGGATCCATTCAAGTTCTTCTTAAGCGTTGAAACTTGTGCACTGTATGGTGAAATGATGCCGACGGCTTCTTGCTTGACACCGGCTGCAATGAGCTCTTGGACATGGCGAACGACAACAAGGGCCTCCATTTCATTGAACTTCGAACCTGCAGAAGCATCTATTGGGCTTCCACCTTCATCATTGGCCTGTTCTGGGAAATCTCCTCCTTGTGTGTCGTACCACAAACAAGGAGGGCTCGTTGCGTCAGTGGAATCAACATCGGCCAAATCAGGGAGCACTATATTTTTTACCGATGTTGCCGCCTTGAGCTTGCCTTCATAAAGATTATCGGAAGGAAATTTCATAATCTCTGCGTTCATTCTGTATTGAACGTCTAGGAGCTTGCGGAAATTATTTCCATCATGGTTTGTAACCAATCGGTCGAATAAAGTGAATTCTAGATCTCCGATCGGTTCCCCTTCTTCAATTTGTCTGGCCGCCTCCTCCTTAGACTTCACTGTAGCAGGTAATTGCTTGTTGTCACCGGCAATTACCAAACGCTTACAACCCAAATGTGCTGTAAGGGGAATCCAACATTGAGGTTCGAGAGATTGTGAAACTTCGTCGATGATAATCGTGTCAAATAGCGGGTTGTCCACTGAAAATTCCTTATCCTTGTAAAGTGAGAATAACTCATTAGATCCCGCACCGTGCAAAGTCGCAAGAATAACTTGAGCGTTAACAAGTAGGTCGTGGACGACCTTTCTCTCTCTCTGGCGCAATTCCTTTTTGAGTTCTTTGAGCTCGGCCCAGAGTGCACGTCGTTCGCCGTATCGCTTGCATTTCCGGATCTGACCTAAAGTGACGCTAATGTCCTTCTCAATATCTCTGAGTATCTCTTGACTTCCATCACTGCCACCTGAATAGGAAGATTTGGATAAAACATCTAGCGAGTGTCGTAAATTGGATTGCAAAAGACGAGCAGGATGGCCAATTCTAACTAATTTCTCTGGATTTTTGTATTTTGTTGTGGCTTTCTTTCGTCTATCACGTTTATGGTTTTGTATACCTATCGGTTCCTCATCGCCACCACTAAATACCGGAGAAAGTCGTTCCAAAATGTTGTCAACCGAGATATTGGATGCACCACAAACCAAAACTCTCTCACCATGATTAAATGTCAATTGCTTGATCAATTCAATCAAAGTGTATGTCTTTCCTGTTCCTGGAGGGCCATGAATGATGGTCACAGGTGATTGATTGATTGCAAATGCAATAGAAGACTTCTGTGAATCATTAAGGGTCAAATCGAAGAATTTAATCCTGTCTTTCTTCTCATCACTTCTGGGAGTATATCGTGTTTCGCCCAAGAGGATACGTAGCACTTCTCCTTTGTCATAGTCCTTGAGCTCTTCGAGCCTCGTCATAGCTTGGAGCATTCTTTTGTAAGTGACCGAATTGGCAAGCTTGACTAGCCACATTCTAATGTTATCGTTTCCAGTGTTGTTGTACAATGCCATCAATGTTTCGCCCGAAGCAGTTTCTTCCACTGAGACACATACAAGTTTACCAGAAAGCTTGACTATAACACCTTCTAAAGTAGTAGATTCTTCTGTTTTTTCGCTAGGTTTTGAAAAAGATAATGCCATTCGATCAAGTCTAACGATATCGCCTACCCGTAGTGTTCCTATCGGTATGTCGTCTTCCAGCTTTGAAAGAGCTGGGTCAAGTGTAAGATCGATTAAAGTCTTACCTCCCAACCCAGTTCTCATATTAGTCATGACCAAGTTGATGATTGCCAAACCAAACGAGGCCAACATTTTCGGAGAATATGTTTCGAGATATGAATTAGTGAGAAGAGTATCATACTTTTGCTCGAGTTCTATGGCTCTTCGAAATCCATTCGCTAATTTCTGTTGGCAGGACATTCAAAATAGGTTAGTACGTTAGGATTCAATTGATGCAGGTGTTTGTTTTTCATGACCGGGACATGGTGGTAGTCCTGTTCAATGCATCTCAACACCATATATTGATGTTTGATCTCACTGATAAGACAGCTACAATCGTAAATGTAAAGTCCTTAATGGAGATCAACGTACTTGATTAGACGAATGATTATTGAATTCGATATTCTGCAATGCTAAGGCAATCTGTAATGGGACTGGCAGTCATCGCACATGAGTTTAATGGTTGAGCTCACGTAATATGTGCACTCTAGGTTTATGTACCTAGTTATTTAGTTTGACCAAACCATTGGGGCCACATCAATCAATCAGGATATTACAAATGTAATTATAAGAAAAACTCCTGAATACCCCATCAGTTGTTTGAATCATTGAGGGCTAGCCACTTCTGCTTACTGCTAATATCTGTCCATAAATCATACTCAAATACCTATTCATTACTTATTGGTTTAAGACATAACAACAGAAGAAGAAAATCTCTCTGGGCGGTAGGCTCGCCTTAAGATATATGCTTTTCTGTCGATAACTATTTCAATACTGAAGTTTACTTTACCACCTGCATTTACATCAAAAACACTTCGAAGATATCAAGAAATGCATAAGCGATAGGAGAGTTGATCAAGCGGCAATGTTTTTTTTATAGGTTTGAAAGATTTAAAACTGGATCACTCTACTAACTAAAAGGTGTATAACATAGTCAAAGTATTTAATCCTGCTTATGCACGGATGGCGGTTTCAATTCATAGTTCGCAGTTATTTCCTCCGTCAGCATCACGCAACCATATATGGCTCACACCTTCTTTTGTCGGAACTTTAGTTTCTTTGCCAGTCAACTTCTACTGAATAAATCATGCTTGAGGCTACTACTCACTGAAATTACCATGTATCTGGATTTCAATCTTATTGAAGAATAAAATATTACAGAAGGTATTTGCGAACTCCAATAATACTGAGCACATCCCGTATTCCATCTCCATTAATCCATATTTGACACAGACAAGCATAAATCTAGATCATATTCCATGATACAACAATAAGAAGGATCACAATCAGATAAACCTTCATTACCAGGTGATCCCTTGCAAGATAGGAATTACTCTCGAGATTCTCAAGTAAACTCACAAATCACAAACTTTATCAACCATTCAGATTGAAAGTATCCAATAGTTTAATCTTGCTTGGAGCCGTTGATGTCCCTACCAGTTTGTTCCTTGATTATTTTACTGGCCCCTTTGCCAACATAATCCAAAACCAAATTTCTTTGCTTAAAATACCCACTGGCCCTCAAGAGAGACACGACTTTATCATAGCATATTTCTCCAAATGCTAAGTACTTACCTAGCCATCTTCTGAAGTCCACGGATGAAAGGTTGGAGGTATCAAAAGCAAGGCCCGTGTTGCGGTGAATCCCAGCGAGAATAATAGAGATAAGAACTAAGTCCACACCATAATGTGTGAGTTTTCCAAGCTAACGTTAGTAACATCGGTGATAGGTAACAATTTTGCAAGAGTCTCCATTTCTCTAATTACGTACCGACATGTTGCAGTTGAACTTGTCAAGACAGCCACCGTGAAGGTATCGTGTGGTGGAAATGATCCGTGCACGCAGGGTGCTGCGAGACAACGGTGTAGCCCCATATGTAAGAAAGCCACGGCTTTTACAGGCAGATTCCAGAAACTCATAAAGAGTATTCTATTGAAGCCTAAAATTGAATTAAGTTGATTTTTTTAAGTCTGAACCCTCTTCACAGCGCCTGCGACATCGTCGTCAGCCCATTCACGCACCCTCTTCTGGCTTCTCGCAACAATTCCGGTCTTCAAAGTGATCTGGTCAATATTCAAAGACTGATAACAACTAGAAAAATTGCTTGCTTCTAACGACCGCTTGAGTAATTCAAGCGATGAAAAACCTGCAAACTTCGTCACTAATAAGTCAGTGCCTTCCACTCCAAAACTCTGAACAACGTTAATAAATCGCAAGATCGTAGATTTGAGAACACCAGGCGCATAAGACGAATTGCTCAAATTGAGCGCCCATTCAATTGCTTCTCTGTACCGCAAGATTTTCATGTCTTCGGATGAGACGATTCCGTTTGTCAACAGCTCGATCAACCACGACGCTTGCTTATAATAATTCTGTTCCTCAGTGGAGTCGTCATCCAAGCCCGCATTGATCGTCTTGTAAAGCGGAATCTCGTATGGCTTGATTACTGGTGTTGACAAAATGTACCTTGTGACACGTTCGTAGAGGTAATGACCGGGGTTCGTAACAATGTTAGCAAACTCTCCAATGAAGTGCCAAACAATCGGTGATTTGTGATCAGAAACCTGTAACGTGTGTAATATCGTAGAGACATAGATCTTGATGATGTTTGCATCCTTGAAGTGCTCTTCGCAATTGTTGATGTACTTCAACATACCATACAAAATAACCTTGGAAATCTCCCTAACCTTGTCAATCGCAAGGCAGGACACAATGAACTGCATGAGTCCAGAGTCTATAATTTTGGATAAGTGGAACTTAACCTTTCCTTCAACCTCTTCGACGAGTTCCTTGTTATTTAAAATAACAAGTATGAGAAATTCGGGGTCATACCTTGATTCTTGGTAACAACCAGAGAAGCACGAAGCCGAAAATTCTAAGAACTTCTCATAATTTCCCCCCTTAGGAATGCTTGCAACTGGTTGCATATTCTTGACTGTGTTGGTGACAAAGCCCTTATTAAGAGCCACGACTAGATTAGACTTATCCTTGATGATAAGTCTGTCTTCGCCAACCAAATCGATATCTTTCTGAGAGAGTTCATCAGTGAATTCCCAGTTCGTGACATTTGAGATCCAACTTTTTGCAGTTGCAGCCTCCATTGTAGTAAGAACATCTTTGATCAACAAGTCCTCCGCTCTTGAAGTTCCAAGGTAGAATTGGAGAAGCTGATTAGTCAAGGTCAACGAAGGAGGAGGTGAGTTCACCAAGTTGAACAAGACAAAAATGAGTAGTGCACTCTGGAAGCGAGTTGTGTCGTTCAGGCCTGGAAATTTACGCAATGCATTATGCTCATTGGTGACAAAGATCTGAAGCAATTTATCAGAGTCGATTCCTTTTCGATCCAAATTCATTAACACCTCATTAGCATATGCAAGGTATTTCTCTTCAGTAGCCCATTTTTGGTGTCCCAACAAGACCTCAAATTGCGTGCTGAGAACTTTAGATGAAACATATTGTCCAAATTGCTTCAGTTTTTTGAAGAAAAGCCGCAAAGCGGCGAGAAAGCCATCAAAATTTGATGAAAGTTCCGAGGACTCTGCAAATTTCTTGCTAACGTAGATCATTGCTCTCTGAATCCACAATTTAATGGAGTCATTCTCGATAACCTCAAACTTTTCAACATACAGAGTTACAAAATGCGTAAACTCTGCTGTCATTGCAACCTTTGGGTTTTCTGCAACGTAATCGAACACTAATTCGATGACCGAATTATCAAACCATTCAGTATACCTTGAGAAAATTTTCAATGATTGAATAAAACTCCCCATGGCAATGGCCAACCGAACTACCAGATCTTTGTATTTTTCGGCCACATCTGAATCAGCTGGTGCAATTCTGTAGAGAACATCATCGGAAATTGACTCTGACTTCAAGATGTACTCAGAAACTTTAGCGTTTGGCCGATCTAAAAGGAAGAAGAAAGTAGGATTCGAAATGATGTCGGCAACTTCAGTCACGGAATCTTTGAAATGTTCCAAGATAGATTGCAAGTCTTTCGATTTGATCTTCGAAAGCTTTTCGAAGTTTGGCACCATGTCAATGTTGCGGGCACAGATAATCTTAAAAACGTTGACGACAAGGACTTCATTGTCAAAAAAAGATGCCAACTCAGCAATCTGATCGTCGGACAACATCCACAAAAACTTGCTTATGACCTGTTGGTTCCTCTTTGGCATGATTACCTTGCAATGGTTGAATATAAATGCATTGAGATCAGTGACAGAAAAGTCTTTGCCCAACTGTTGGAAGAGCTCAGAAAATAACGACAAGGTAAGCGCGTCATTTGCAGACATTGAGGTTGATGCAACTCTGGTAAAGCACAAAATTTTGTTCGGATTCGTGATGGTCGCAAAAAGCGATTCGACGGATGAATCAGAACTCAATAAGTAGTTACCCATCTTACTAATTATCTCAAAAATCAGGTTCTCCCCCGGCTTGAGAAGCGATTGATTGAGGACCACAATAGCTTCAGCGAAATCAAACTTTGAAATGATATTTTCCTTAATTGTCACATTACCCATGTCGAACAACAAGTTGAAACCTTTCTCTTTTGCGAGTCTCTCTAGAGCCTTTTGTGATTCGCCGATAATGATAAGCTTCAACATGAAATCATGTATCCACTTCAAGATATTCGTCGCGTTTTTAACCTCAGGTATGAACGTTAGCTGCTCAATGAGAATGACAACAAACACATTGATATCATCATACTTGGAATGAGCCATATCCAAGTACTTGTATGGTGTTTTCATGGCTCTCGCAATCGATTCATCGATGCATTTCCAGACTTGATCGAACGATTCTGTCCCAATATACTTTGAGATCGATTCGACAAGCATTAACAATGGAGATTCAATCAAGTTATTGTTGCCAAAAATGAATGAAGTTCGGGTTAGCTTCTCCAAGATGTGGTACATCTTTAACTTGATATATTCAACCTTAGAGAGTTTGAGCAAAGACGTGAAAAAAGAATTTCGATTTGCTGTCTTGTTCCACCATTTGAGTTCATTGTTCGATTGAATGGATAAGTAGTTGTCGAGAAACACAATTTCAAAACTGTCACAACCATCCACATTAATTTCAGCTAACTTTTGATTAATTATGGAAACCGTAGCTGATGAAGAAAAAGACGGAACGAGGTCTTCCATTCTCTTGATAATCATAGTTGCACACAACCTAATTAATTTATTCTCACTGGTGAGGAGGGGTGCAAAGTTGGCCTGAGTTGGAAGATTGCCCAAAACCGACTCTATCAATAATTGTGAAGGTGCGCTGGCAACTCTTATGAGCTGAAGCAAAATTAGTTGTAAGCCCAATTGTTTCACCAAATCATTTGGGAATGACAAACACTCAGTCAAAGAGTTCTTGGAAAGTGGGGCCAAAGAGATCGTATCCGCCTTTGCGGGAAATGAAGATTTCAAAATGGAGGTATAAAGAAGGGTGTGTCCAATCCAACGCGAACTTAACGTAGGTTCATGGTAGCCACCGGAAGAAGCAACGATCCAGTTCATGTATGGAGCCACCAACTCCAGATTAGCATTTAATATGTTCAAGCAGTACTGGAGTTGTTCAGGTGACTCCCAAGACTTGAGGGCTGTCAATAGTGTGTAGATTAACTTATTGTTGATCTTGAACGTTTTGTTATTCACCACCAATGGAAAACCCAACTCGTTTTGGGGAAACGTGATACCTTTAGCTTGATCAGACACCAAAACGTCCATAAAGTCCACAAATGTTGTCTTGAATAATTCGAATTCCAATTCGTCCGTATCTGTGCTTCTAACATTTTCATTAGTAACGAGTGCAAACAAGTTCCTGAAACTGTACAAGAAGTTCTCATTGAGGATCTGACATTTGGTGGATCTTTTAAAAGAGGTCTCGGAGAGAACATAAGTATCGAGAAATTTGATGATTTTCAACAAAGTTTCGTAGCGCTCCATGTCGACGTGCTTCCAAAAATTGTTCATGATCTTGAAATTTGTCATTTGTGACTTCCTGAATGCCGAGTTACTCTTGGCACAGATTGCCATCCACAAATCCATCACAGCGTATCTCATAGAGAACTCATTGACGATATTCTTTTCAAACTCATCTTTTGTTGGCACCAAGATTTTTGCTAGTGTCAGGTGGTTGAAATCAAAAGTGTCCTGAAATGTGGAGAGCACGGCGTGATTTTTGTACTCAACCAATGCAAGAAGAATTCCGGTCAATGAGATGACAGCCAGCGGCTTTCTCATTCCATATAACTTGTAGATTGTTTTCAAATGGTTATTACAGAGCTCGGAGTAAAACTCCACCACTCGGTCTCTCTCTTCCAAGAGAGCCAACTTCACAGCCAAATGCTTCGAGTTTGGGTCTGAATCATGGATGCAGTAATTGATGTATCCCAACACGTTTGCGAGATGCTTCGAGTTTCTGGCAACTTGTCCTATGTCATTGATCGATCCAAAGTATGAGATGTTCTTGATGGCCTTGATCAAATTGTTCTTCTTCACAAACAGTACTAGAGATTGCAAGTCCCCGTAAATACCCACCTCAGAAACCTCTGTTAATTCCTGGAGAACAACAGTATCGACGTTACTCGCAGAATAAGCATTTGCCTTCGTCCGGGAACTCATTGGATACCGCCAGCATTTGCAAGCCTCTGAAATTTGTATGAGATGAGATCACGTGATACAAATCACGTGTAAAAAGGACACTCCCATGCCCGTTGGACAGCAGCATGCATGTATAAGGCATGAGGACTCACGTTCTATTTAGTGGAGGTAAAAATCGAATAGAAAATCGTCTCCGAATGTAAGAGATCCACATCACGGAAGAAAAATTTCCGTTGCCGTGCGAGTACTGCAACAGTCAGTGCACATTCGCTCAACCCTGAAAATCGCACCATAAACTTCGCTCTTGACGTGGAATGACGCATGTTCTTGGCTCACACCTAAATTGATTCAGAGCTGTATCTCAGCAGCCTGCCAGGGGTAGATCAATAATAGGAGTAGAGATAGGATGTCTTGGCAAAATTTACGAAGCGTGCAAAAATAATTCCCCTTCTTGTATCGACTACATTGCATAATAGCGTAAGGTTCACGACTTACTTTTTGAGGAATCGTTTGGGGCTGTAATGGGCCATTCCGTGATGGCACGAGTCCAATTTTTGCGTGGGTTAGTCGCGGATATGATATCCTCTAAGGGAAGTCGCAGTACATAATTACTGTGGCCTGGAAGTCGATCATGCGCACACGGGCAGGAAGCCATCAGCCACCTCGGGGTTCACGTTATTCTATCAATAACAGTGTAAGCGGGGCTATGCAAGAGCGCCGTATGGCGCCTCGAGAGAAAACACCGTCATGTACGTACTCAAAATAGTATGTAGGGTGGCCGTGTTTACAAGGGGACAAACATCCGTACCGTTGCTAAAAACGGGTAACAATAACATTGGTTTTCGGCCCTGGGATATAACAGGAACCTGGGGTCTTGATCTTTCTGCAACACAAGTCATGGTCACGGAATGTGGATGCGCTTAGCGCCGATTATGTCCGTCTTCGGGACGCCGTCATACACAGCCCCTCTGTTCATTAAGGTGGTGTGGCGAGTGTGGGAATCGTGGCTGCGGTCGAATAACGGCCCACGGCTCATGGCTATCGGCCGCAGTGGCCGTAGTTGAGAGGTGTACGAGCCCTGCGCCCCTTGCCAAACAGGATCAGGTTGCGTCATTGGGTAAGTGGCCCGCTGAGGGGTAAGCTTAGGCAAATATGACGTAACCGCACCATAATAGAAACAGTCTATAAACAACAGGAAAAAAGAAAAAAGCCGGTAAAAAGCCAGCCCGATTAGACGTGCGCGACGGGTCCCTGAAGGTTCCAAACTCGAGATAAAACATGCACAGATCCGTGAATTTGAGAGTAGTTTCTTTCGCCCGCGACAAGTCTTTCTTTCCTCATTTTTTTTTATTCAACTGGCCACTTCCATATTTTCCTTTCCCAGCCTACTCCCTTATTCTGAAGGCTCTTTGCCCACACTATCTCTAGTTCATATTTTGCCCATCTTCTGCGCTTCCCCACCTTTCCCGTTGCTATGACTGTCTTCAAGGTATGTTCCCATTCCTACATGAGATGATTTTTGCCCTGTGTGCATTCTGAATGGCCGGAGTCCCTAAAACAGTATAATTTTGTCGCCTTCTCTTTCTCCTTGTCTGATACGGTCTGACTCTTTGCTGTTCATTTCCGACATTCCGATTCAGCTTCCGCTTGCTAGATATTTGAGCCAATCTTTCTCGTTGACCCGCTTCGCACTGTTTCTGGGATTTCTTCATTTCCTTACATTTCCGACACCAGACCAATTGGCACTCAATTATACTTGGCCTCCCGCATCCACTAACATCAAGAATATCAAGTCCCACTTCGAGAAACTGTATGCTCAAAAGAATACTCCCGAGACGATGCCGAAAGCTCCTTCTGTTGCAAGCCAAGACCCAATGTTCAGCTTGGAGCAGTTTCCTGACTTGCCTTCAAAGTACAAGCTCCAGCAAATGCTAGGCGAAGGAGCATTTTCGTCCGTATACGAGGCCATGAATGTGGAGACCGACGAGATCGTTGCTGTCAAAATCATAAACAAGTTTAACTTGACACAAAAGCAGTTGGCCAACATTCACAATGAGATTCATATTATGAACACTCTTGCCAACTCAGGCTCCCAGCAAAATATACTCCGCTTGATCGAGTCCTTTGACACGCCCGACAATTGTTTCCTCATCATCGAATACTGCGATGGTGGGGAAATCTTCAATAAGATTATCGAGTACACCTATTTCTCCGAGCAGCTAGCTAGACACGTTTTCTTGCAGTTGCTTGATGCTATTCATTTCTTGCATCAGCACAACGTCGTCCATCGCGACATAAAACCCGAGAATCTTTTGTTCAAAAGGATTCCGTTCAGTCCACGTTCCGAAGCTGAGTACAAACAGGCCCTCCGGAACTCTGACGATGACCTGAAAGAAGATGAAGGAGCATTTGTCCCTGGAGTCGGAGGTGGGTGCATTGGTACCATCAAACTCGCAGACTTTGGCTTGGCCAAACTTCTCAGGTTTGATCCTCTTGCCTCCAAAGACAAGGCACAAAGCAACCTCAAGACGCCGTGCGGAACTGCCGGATATACAGCTCCTGAGGTGATTCACTGTGGTGTGGAACGCAAAAGGAAGTTCAGCAGCTCTACATCTCGAAATAACTATTACTCCAAGTCTGTGGACATTTGGTCGTTGGGTTGCTTCTTGTATACGATTTTGTGTGGGTTCCCTCCTTTCTACGATGACAACCACGACATATTGACACAGAAGATCATTACTGCAAATTACGTATTCTTGGAGCCATGGTGGGATGAGATCGGCGAAGATGCCAAGGACTTGATTTCGCGCATGTTGGTCATAAACCCGGAACAACGTATAACCATCGAGGAAATATACCAGCATCCATGGGTGGCTGAGGCTACCCCATTGCACACACTGGGATACTTCCCCGATGTTATTCCACAGCGTCGGTCGCTGTCCACAATGACCCTTTCACTTGAGGCACCTAAGAGAACGCATAGCGTTTCGCCAGTTGGCGCTCACATGGCTGGAGGGCTCATATCGCCAGGTGTTGCTATCAAACAAGTTTTCAGCAATCCTGCAATGTCGCATGTCAACTTAAAGCTGTTGGCGCAACTCCTGCAAGGTGAGCATGTTGCACCCCACGAATTGAAGTTCGACAAAGGCACAAAGTTTCAGAGGAAAAGCAAATTTAATTTGCCGCGGACTCCAAACCCTATGCGAGATGTCAACTTCAAGGATGTGTTTGATCTGAACAACAACAACGACGACAGCCACGACGAAATCGATGACCAGTTCAATGTTGAGTTCGACGAGGACTATGACAACGACTATGATCTGGAGCTGGAGTTGAAGTTTCTGGAAGATGATGAAACATCAAATGTCGAAACCGAATTGCAAGACAAGCTCAGTGGATTGAAATATCTTTCTATCTCGTCCCGATCATCTAGTGACTCTCTGAAACTGCAGAATGACGAGGAATACGCTACAAGGTCGTCGTCTGTAATCAGTGGTATGAATGGTGATTACAAATTCACCTTGAACTTGAATGACCTGAACTTATTACGCAGACGGTCATCAACCAAGAGTGGGAACACCCAGGTGTAGATCACTCTACACGCACTCTAACTCGATATGGTATGCCTCACAGTTGGAGCAGTTAGCATTATTTAGTTCTTTTGATGTATTCCTTATGGATTGTCATTCTCAGCGAGCCGTAGACTTTCATAATCTTGCCTAAGTCGTCAATTCGAAGCATCCACACCCAAATGGATAATGAAGATATTTTGGTAGTAAATTTCAAAGACCTCGGGGCCAACCTCATTTCACTAGCAATTATTTCGAGCCTTCCGAAGGAACACTCAGCCGCCTAAGTATTTGAGCCGCTTCTCTCAGGAATACAAAAGTCTCATTGATTTCTACTTACAAGTTAGGACCTCTCGGCGGGCTTGACTTCAGCCTGGCTAGGAGCCTCCTCTTCTTCAGGCACTAAGCAGTCATTAGCCTCTAGCAACTCAGCCAACTCTCCGTTTTGAGCCATAGACATCACGATATCACATCCACCTACAAAGTCTTTGTTAACATAAAGCTGAGGGATAGTAGGCCACTGACTGTACTCCTTAATTCCATCTCTTAATTCCTGGTCCTCCAACACATTGTAGGCAGCAAATTTGTTAGGGTCCACTCCCTGCTGGCCCAAAATCTGGATGGTAGCTCTGGAAAATCCACACTGTGGAAACTCGGGAGTTCCCTTCATGAACAATACAACAGGAGAGCTCTGGACGGCCTTATCGATGGCCTCCTTGATCTCTGTAGAAATGTAACGAGCCAAAAGAGGCTGTCTCACGGTGGGGATCTGTATGTTAGTATGAGGGCTAGGGAGGGTGGGCAATCGAATTAGGGGAAAGTTGAAATCTGGTAAACATACTCTTCTTGTTTGCAAAAGTGATCTGAACATTACTGGAGAAGAATGATGAATAATAGGACTTTCTGTTTGCCAGTAACCGAGTATGCAGGAAGTTTCTGGCTTGCGAGCCACTTAGAGTAAGTATATTTGATGAAAGAATGAAAAATAGGATGAGCTGGAGTAATGCCTTCTTTTTGCCACGTTCATTCTTTTACCTTGATTGTGAAGTGTTCCGTATTTGTGCCTTATTTTTTCCGTTCTATGTCTCTTCATTATAATGTTTCACTCGTGGCAATGCAAGTTTCATCCCATTCGCAGCAGTTCTTTTTGCGGATGCTAAAACTATGAGCTTGCCTATCTCATTTATGGACATCTTTTCATGATAGCTTTCTGTTGTAATTTCACTCTTGTCTTCGAGTGTTGTAGCTAGTGATTTCCAAAATTGGGAATCTGGACTCGCTACAGGCTTCAGAGATTGAGCCCAAAACACCAAGCCCGAAGCATTCCCTTGCTTGTTTGGCGTTGTCGTCTGACCCTACGAGGTAATCCATTCTAGGCTCCGGACTTGAAATCACAGTGTTCAAGACCACCACTAAGCTGATAACCGAGGCAGATTCTCTCATCCTGATATCCAAAACTGGTATCTCCCGTTCAAACATGTTCAGGTCTAGAGACATCTGGCCAGGAAGAGGAGAACGACGACAACGAATCTCTCGATAAGAGTAATGGGGACGGCGACTTTGACAAAAACTCGTGCATTCTGCATTGTATTTCCCTTTAACAATCCTCCTAAAGACTTCGGGGATGGAATCTTGAAGGATCTGAGCAACAAATCGGATCTCTCTTTATTCCCAGCACCCACTATTGCGCCATTTACGAGGGGTAGCTGGTTACGGCATGGTCAAAGTGACTTTTCTATCAATGCGCTTTTGGGACAACTTGTTTGAATCGCTCGTGGCTCCTGAGTGCTCGCCAGTGACTCTTAGTGCTGTCTCAATTTCATTGAGTGCTGAGAAGCTTCCATGAATTGGCATTATGTTATAAGTGCAGAAAAGCGGTATGCTATCTATTTCTATCTCATATTAAATCATGATAAACCTAAAAGGTCGTCATCTAAAGAAACCACTTCACTCTGATGTAGACAAAGCATACACCCACAGCCCTGTAGATCACAAGGCACGCAACAAGTGCACCGAAAGCAGAACCCAAATTGGCCTTCAAATTGTACATGTCGAGAACATCTTCGCCAGTATTCATCACACAATTTCCCAGTGGGCACGAGAAATGCTGACCCTCAAAACCCATGTTCACGCAAATTTGCACAATGTACTTTACTGGGTTGATGTAGTTCAAAGCTTTGAAAAACTCGGGCATTTGCAAAGACATCGTTCCTGCCATGAAAATCGCAATCACAAACATGTTTACCAAAACATTCGTAATCAAACCCAAATGCGTAATGAAACTATTGAAAATGATACCAAGAGATTCACCGGCATTGAAAGAGACGACTGAACTGAGAACTATCGCAAAGAACATTCCCGGGGTACGAGGCAACCCAATACCGAAAACAACTAGCACGGAAAATAGAATGGAGGGGAGCACTTCGTAAGGCAATTCAACCAACGTGTAGGCCAGAGTAAAGACACCAACACCGTAGGTTTTGTCCTGATACTCCTGATGGAAAATATCTCTTTCGTGAGGGTAGAGGCTGATGTTGTTGACCAAACCACAGAAGTACAAATTGATAACATTTTGCGTGAGTCCGAGACGGTTGCTGATCCCTTCCTGACTGTTCTTAAGCGGTGCGTAGAAGAGAGCGTACACAATAGCAAGGAATATGGCCTGGAAAGTTCTAGCTATCATGACGTCTGTGGCCCTGAATGAGACCTTGAATTGTCTTCCGCAGACTGCGAGGAACGCAGTCCATTTATTAACGGTTGTCCCACCGTACTTAGCGAGATCAATTGGGCCGCCTGACAGGTTCTCGGATTCTTGCTTTTCATTTATCCAACACTGAATGAGGTAGTCAACACGAGTCCGGAACATTTCTTTTGTCTCGCCAAGCTGCATGGAAACCAAGTCAAGTGCAAAGTCGGCCATATTCAATTTCGGTGGACAAGCATGACCTAAATTTGCAAGGTAATGAGAAAGTCGTGAAACAGGTCCATTGTAGACAACCAAACCACCACGTGCAAGCAACGTCAAGGTATCAAACTGAGAGAAAATCTCATGACTGGGCTGATGAACCGTGGAGACCACTGTCGTGCCACCGCGGGACAAGTCTCTCAAGAGCGACATGATCGATGACGAAGTGGCAGTATCTAATCCCGAGGTAGGTTCATCCAAAAATAAGATTTTAGGACGACTCAAAAGCTGAATTGCAATGGAAACTCTTCTTTTTTCACCACCGGAAATACCTTTGACAGTGGTGGATCCAACAGGTGTGTCAGCACAGTCTGTAAGGCCAGTTTCTCTCAACAAGTGGGTGATGTAACTTGGAATAGCAGGATGTTCCTTCTCTGGAAGTCTTAAGCGGGCCTGGTAATATAATGTTTCACGGACAGTCAAGTATGGAATCAACATGTTATCGTGTTGAGGGACATAAGCGGCAATTCGGGAAATTTGTTTTGGGCAAACATCTTGAACATTATTCAAATAAATATTGCCATTTCTCACAAATTTCGAGGTTCTGGGGAGTCTGGACGCCAAAAAGTTCAAAAAAGTAGTCTTTCCTCCTCCAGAAGGACCCATGATCACGTTGACAGATTCAGCCTTGAAGTTCACGCTGATGTCATCGAGCAAAGTACGAGAAACCTTGGACGCGAAGAGCCCTTGAGATTCTTTCACTTTCACGGACAAAGTGACATTTTTCACATTAATGGAGACGGCCCCTTTGCTTCCATCTTCCTTCTCTTCGCTTGAATAGCCAGAAGGCGACATGATTGCCTTTACAAGAACCTCCTCATCGCCACCAATTTTGTTCTTTCTCTTCTTAGCCACTGCAACGTCGTAATTTCTGAACTTCAAGAGTGCCCAAATAAGGAGGTTGAATCCAACGACCCAGACACACAAGTAACCAATAGGAGCACCGACCCAGTTTTGGGGAAATCCAAGTATTTCCAACTGGTAATTACCAGTGTATTCAAGACAACGATCATCCGCTTCTGGATATGGACATTTCCCCTTCCAGTCAGTGTATTGATTGGACGTCAATGCTCCAAAGGCATACCAGAAGTAAGCAATGTACTTCACCCATCTGACGTAGACAGGCATTGTCTTTGCGTTCACGAAATAGCCACATCCAGAGTTTTGGACTTGGTAAAAGACATTTCCAATCAAAGCGGACGTTGAGAAGTCTCCACCCATAGCGAAACTCATCATTGCAGTAGTAGTAGAAAGGACAGCGGTGAGAATTGTCACCACCAAGTAAATGGCAAAGTAACTTCCATCGCTGGAGTCCAGATAGTCTTTTCCCAATCTCAAGCCCCACATGAAGTAAGTGATGACCGCAAAGAGAACACTCATAGGTAACTCTTCGGTAACAAACTTGGCCAATCTTCTGGAAATGATGAACCCAGGAATGCTCACACACTGTTCCTGGTACTCTTTGAAAAAGAACACGCCATCATGAGACCACAACCTCTCAAGTTCCATGGCAAGAGGAGAAAACCCAATCACCTCAAGCATAGTGTATAAGGTCGAAGTGAGCGATCTGATCCCCGACAAGTTAGGAGTGGGTTTGAAGAACATCCATCCTAAAATAAGGGCCATAAGAGCGCTTCCACCATTGAGACCGAAGAGCGATGGTTTATCCCTCAAAGAGAGAATGAATGTTCTTTTCGTCAACACTATGATCTCACGGTGCAAAGGCAAGACATTCTTTCGCTTAAACACTCTCAAATTATTCTCGAAGTGAGACTTCTGGTCATTATCAGACAACGTCTGCTGTAAAAGATGAGTTCGGCTCCATTCATTGATCATAGAATCGACGATTCTACTCGTTTGCACTTCTTTCTCTGCAGAGGTAGTGTTTTTCACAGACATGGTCATAATTTTGTTCAACATATCGAACGAGTCATTTGCCTCTGAATGAGACACAATTGCCCTTTTCTCGAGGCGTTCAAAGTGTTCTGAAGACTCTTCCAACGAGCCATAGAAAATCAAGCGACCGCCACGCGCCAAAACACACATGGTATCAAAAAGAGCAGCAATTTCTCTCCTTGGCTGATGGATCAGGAGAATAATAGTGATACCGATCGCTGGGGAGGCCAACTTCCTCAACACCGTCACCAACTTCAAAGCAGAGCTGGTGTCAAGACCTGTGGTTGGCTCGTCCAAGAATAAAAGCTGAGGCTTGGATAAAAGCTGAATGGCCAACGAAGTTCTTCTCTGTTCTCCGCCGGAAAAATTGATTCTTCCAGTGAAGGACTTGATGATTTCGTTGGCACGGTGCTCAAGCTCCAAAAGTGTCAAAAGCGACACCACAAGCTGATCTCTTTCGTGTTTGGTGGAGTTTGTAAGTCTCAATTGGGCCTGAAACTCTAACGTCTCGCGCAACGTCAATCCTGGTAAGAAAACGTCCAGCTGCTGCATGTAGGCGACAGTTATCTTCCCCGAGTGACTGGTACCGGTGACCTTGTAATCAACAGAACCAGAAAACGCCATGGTCGTATGATGGATATTAAGTCTTTGGGCCAAAACGTTGAGCAACGTCGTTTTTCCTGCGCCAGAACCGCCCATGATGGCCATGATATTGCTTTGCTTGAGCTCGATCGAGACATCTTCAAGAATCTTTGCTGGTGTTGATTCAGGGTCCTCCGGTTTCAAGGCGACAGTCAAATTGTTCACATTCACCGTAACCCGTTGATCTTCGGGGACATAGAGCGCAGCAGAACCTGCAAACGCTTCTGAGTGCATTATTTGATTGTTTATATTAATTCAAAAAGTAAGTCTGTCATTCGAGACTATACATTGTCTTTTAAATAGCTTGGAATATGACTCTTCCAAATTCCGTTAAGTTGCTGTACAGTATGGGAGAAAATTCCGGTGGCCAGGGCATCGGAATTTCGCAGCCGTTGTAAGTAAGGCTGAAGGATCTTGTGGCCAAAACTAGAGATACACAACCGTTGTACTCTCTGTGACAACGAACTCTCCGCCAATTGGTTCACTGTGGCGGATAAAAGTGACCCACTCTCATATGTTTTGTAGTTTTCCACTCAAGAATTCTTAGAAATTGCATACGGCAAATGCGACACTCGAACGGCAAATGCGAACCTCGAATCACACCGTAGCCCCTAACCAATAACTCTCAAAATTCCGGTTATTCCGGTACTTCAATGCAACTATGGTTTTCGTATTTGACATCCCTTTCACATCGTGACGTTCGTGAAAAACGATGGCCAATTTTTAATAAATCTTGGTGCTCAAAATTGCGTTGAACTCAAATTCCGCTACTGAGTTGATCTGAATCCAACCGTTGGCAATCCTCGGCACAACAGAACCAGCGATTCGTAAAACTGACTGGGGGGCTACGGCAGAATTTCTTTGCCTATTAACTGATTGGATGTGCTACTTAATACTCCATATTGTGATCGTCGTTGGCCATTTTGATGCTGAGACTTCTGTCGTATTTTTTTTGTCATTGAGTTCTTAATTTCGCCAAGCCTCAAATTGACGATGCTGCTATTTCTAAACCGAGTACATTCAGTTTTCCTAGACAGGGTTTTGTTAGAATCTTTGCCATTCTTTCAATTACCGATGGCGCCTGCTTTGGCAAAGCACCAATGTGGGCCATAGCGTTTGTGTACTCGGCGAATTTGGCGGCATCCTATGTCTCCTCAACGGGGAATTTGTTCAACTTTGGGCAGAAAAGCTTGGCCCCACATAATTGGGAAGGGCGGCGGCAATTGCTACAAGATCGGAAACCTTCATTTCTCATGATAGAGTTTCTTCACCAAAATCAACGAGCGACAAACGTCGGGGTTGAAGTAGTGGGGGAGAGGTTTATATATCGGTTGGGTGGTGCAGGAAATAGGAGGGATGGTTGCAAACACGGGAGGTAAGGGCTTTTGGGGGAAGGCTTTTGGGGGAGGGGAACCAGTATATAAGGAGAGCGTTTGTGCACCCTTTATTGACATTTCTTTTCTTCGACAAGTTGAGTTGGAGTTGGAATGACAGCAAAATAGGAGCCTGGACATCCGTGCACATTTCCCAACGGGCGCAAGCCAGCATCAGTAGGCCAATGCCGGTGAAGGTACGTATTGTCACAAATGGGCACAATTTCAACAAGACAATATCGGCACAAGCAACATGAAAAAGGTACGTATTTTAACAATATGGGCACGAATAGTTCAACATTAACAACAAGACAATAAAAGAAAAGCCAATATGGACTAACAAACAATTCAACACAAACAACAAGACACTTTGGACTAAAAAAAATAGCAAGAGAATAAAAAAACAAAACGATTTGGATTACAAGACAGTTCAACACAAACAAGACAATTTGGACTACAGGGCAATATAGACACAAACAATTCAAACAAAAACTACAAGACAGTATGTATAGCTTGATAAGTATCGTTAAATTGCACAGCATCTTAACTACGCTCGATGAACTCGATAAGATGCGTATCCTCTGGAGAGCCTCCATGAGTTCATCGAGCCTGAGTTGAAACGTTAAATACTTTATCATATGCAGCAGTTCAGGATATCGCTAGCTATTGTATAGCGGTGGCGGACACTTAACATTTACTTCAATTACTTTCAATATTTCACCCGACTTTTTGGATTTCAATTCTTCATTTTTTACTTTAGGGGTTTTTTAGAATTTCCTCCGCAATTTGATTTATAGATAGTTCGATATAATGTGTAGTCTTGATTCGTAAAAAAAAAAGCTTGTTGAGATCATAAATCCGAGGGCCACTCACATCAAAACTGGAGGAGGATACGGGACTATTTGAAGTTCGTAATTCTGTAAGGATAACTGACTTACGTACTCATGTCACAATTAAAGGTTCATGCAAAATGATGTAGGCCCAAGTGTGAATGACCTCTTTGAGAGGTAAGTTCGAGTCACTTTCTTAAGATCATTGAGAGAAATTAATTTACGTTTGAAAACCTAATCCTTGAGTTTTTTTGTTGTTTGAATAGTGCCCAATTGTTTTGTTTTTCCTCACGGTGTTATGTCGAACTCACTCCAGAATTTGGCTTTAGATGCATTTAGAGAACGTGGCTAACTCAAAGAAATAGCTGGAATAGAAGCTGATTGATTTGAATGGAAAGATGGAACCTCGACATGGCGAAAATGAACGAAAGCAGAACGGAATTCGACGTTGCAGATTACACGATAACCGGGAATGAACTCAGTTCGCCATAAAAGGACAATTCAAAAGCTGAAGAACGGTAAAATGCACCTTACCGTTCCGTTACTGTTACTCCGTAGTGACTTTCTTCTTCACCACATCCTATTTTTCTCCAACTTTCCGTCTTATCAAAGAAATGTCCTTCTTTCTCGAATCTGCTATTGCCAGCCATCTTTTGCTAGCAATCTATTTGCCAACCATTACAGTGTCGCCCGACAATTCAGTAAGTGAACCTGTAGAAATTACACCCCCCACTCAGTTCCTCACACTTGTTAAAAACGCAAAATTTTTCAAGTTCAATTAAACTTTTGATACTTGCGTCGACCAAAGCTACAACGTTTGCGAAACACATAACCTTCCGCCAAGTAGTACCTCTATCGAGTATTTTCGTGAACAGTGAAGAATGTCGTCGCATGCATAAGTAGGATTCAAACCCCTAGACTTTCACTGGCTCCTGCAAGCGTCTCCTGCAGCGCGTGTTGAATGCCGTCTTCAGGATTAGATAGTATATGCAAGGTACGCTAATCGGAAGGAATCTGGTGAGATGATTTACCGGAGCAAACATATGATTTTTTTGGGAGGATGATGTGGATAAGACTAACTACGCATGCATGGTAAAACAGTGCGGGTGGAATTCACAGGTAAAAGAATCTGGTTTTCTGTATACGACTCAAGATGTTGAATAAGATAGTCTGTTTTTTCTATTCAATGTCGAGCTACGAAATTCCGCCTCATGGACGATAAGGCGCACAGAATGCTGGATAATTACGGAGCTCACCTGCACAAGCTTGCTCCGGCGGAATTTCTTCTGAATTAAGTATTTTAGCCAGCGTACATTTCGATCAACTAGATTTGAAGTCTCCAAGCACACTGAGCTAAGGAAGCATGTACAACAGAGTTTTGCTATGAGATACAGGCTGATAATCCCTGGCATGGCTATGTTCATGTCCATGATCATAATCACCTAACGCTTATTTACGAACCTGCAAACGGCGGAGAAATCATTTGGTGGGCGAACTATGGCATCAGAAGTAACGAGCCGCACGACTATTGTTTTAGAAAATAAAAAATAGCCCCGGAAAGAATGCTAATAGGATAGTCACATATACCCAGTTGTATGCAGGTACGTCTTCGGGCAAGCTGCCCGGGGACTTTTCGGAGTTGCTTTGGCGAGGATAACTCAAACTTTGCGGTCATCATGTATTGCTCTCGGCTGGGGCAACATATTTAAACTTGCAAGGTCCCCTTCTTCATATTCGGTGGAATCAATGGTCCCAAAAGTAGTTTTATGTATCTTGTATTGATGGAGATATTTTGCGAGCAAAAATTTGGGAGCACTGCATGAGTACGATGCGATGATGTAGTCAAGCAGGAAACAAGGAAGATGCGTCGTCCGAATTGGAAGGATCTGGACTGCACATTCAATAAGAAAAAGTGATCCCTAATAAATGTCGAACCAATCTCTTTTTCAGGTGGGTTATTTTGTTTGAAAGTAGGGTGCATTCGTTCACTCGTTTCTTTTTTTGTCTCGTTTACCTGTGTAGGATGCACCGCTTTTTCAGAGATTGAGTTTGGAGAACTGGCCCGGGTAGTCCGACAATAAGTGTTGGGAGTATGGCTCCTTCTAAGTACTAGGTGTAATGGGCATTTTAACGCCGTATCATTTCAAGTATCGTCTCACGGCTTCGTAAGGCACCCCTCGTTCGTCCAAATGTTCCTATTGTCTCCTTCCATGCAAGCATCTACAGATGGTCGCTCGGGGAGTTCTGACTTTGTAGCATGCACTTACATGCACGGTGCGCGTGGGCGGGGCTTCATACTCTATATTTAAGTTGGACGAGGCGACAAGGCTCCTACGTTGCACTTTTGAGTATGTCGTGGCAATCGTTCGTTTCAAATCTAGGTCCCGCAACTCACGAGAGTATTCACCTCTGGAGCCGGTGGATGGAACGATAGAAATAGTCCGGCGGTGACATATTCGGCTATCCCACTTACGGGCAGCGCCAAATATCTAGCGCCACAATTGCCTGAGCAATTTATACAGTTCCCAGAGTTGACTAGATATGTTACATTAGATGAAAGCTATTAGTGCTGATTGTCGCGCAATGCTATCTACAAAAAGTAGGAGTTAGTATCAACGGATGTTGACGGCCTGTGGTCGCGGTCATCGCGCGGGAAGCCACCGTGGTGTTGGCGATGTCTTAGCGGAAACTTCCTAGAAGGGAAAGAAAATAAGAAAAGAACCCTCTCGGCCGTCAGTAAAACGTTCCCGCTGCAATTCGACATGCATGCGTACTCGGAACCCTTCACCTTGGCGTCTATGTAGGACTAAAAGACGGCGGCAAATTGCTGGCCTGGGCTCCGCCACTGCGGCGTCCCACCGCAGAATGTAAAGGGGCTATAGAATACACAACAGCGACTGCGACCTGCGCAAAGGCGTAATCTGCATGCAGCGAACGACGTAAGAGACTGGGTAGAAAAAATATAGCGAGAGAGGTGAGTGAGAGTGGAAGGCAGAAAGTGAGAGAAAGCTCCGGAGCACGTTGCAAGGGGCAACAACAGCTTGTTGGAGCGGAGACAGCACCCAACTTAACAACATCGGTTGGAGGATACCTCGCTCACCACCAAGTGAGGGAAGGATCCGGGACATTTTTTTCTGCAGGGTACGGGCACATGGGCACTGGCTGCTGAAGTCGATAGAGTGCCAGCCTCAAATGTGGGGCCCGCTATACACCTATTCAGTGTC
Organism: Sungouiella tsuchiyae; assembly: GCA_030566995.1. Classification (NCBI taxonomy): domain Eukaryota; kingdom Fungi; phylum Ascomycota; class Pichiomycetes; order Serinales; family Metschnikowiaceae; genus Sungouiella; species Sungouiella tsuchiyae. The sequence continues at coordinate 150,060 of JAJLRO010000024.1, read as the reverse complement.
TTCATGTCATAATGTAAATTTATCAATCTATAATCTGGCAATCGTTAATCGTAATCCCCCTGCAAGCGCTCTGCTATCCTGTATTGCTGAACTCCCTGCAGAGTGACCTCGTCTTCGTAGCTTTCTTCTAGTTTTCCTCACTCATCTTCTTAGCCTACTGCGCTTGCCCTTGCCATTCATGTGGGTCTTATAATGTTGCATGCAATTGTCCTGGCGGGCAAACCGTGCCTCACATTGCGGCCACGGACACATGTGTTTGCGTTCGCCGGTGTGAGTGCGGTTATGACGAGCTAAGTGGCCCAGGGTGGTGAAAAGACGGCCACAAGTTTTGCAAGCATGTTTTCTTTTGGCCGCAGTGCCTGATACAGGCGACACAGACTGCTCGGTGCCCGGGCTGTTGGAATCGACGCTGCTGGTGTTGGTTAATTCTGGCCAGGCAGGAGATATGCGGTGCTCGTTCACCAGCAGCGGCAGCAGCGATTCCAGACCAGCTGGATCAATTGGTGACATTCCGGGATCGAAACATGCAGGCAGCGGCGTGTGGCGCATGGCCCCGGGCTGTAATGTCAAAGTCGGACGTGGAGTGTAGACGAGCTGGGGCTCGGAAACCTCTGGAGGCATGCCCATGGGGCCAAAAGGCGTCTGTTGAGGAAGCGGAGGCTGGAGGGCGATCGACAGCATCAATTCGCTGAACGAAGGTAGCTGCTGCAGAGGATTTGCTCTTGTGACGAACATTGGACAGAACGACGGTGTTTAATCCTTTTGAGTGAACGAGTGACGGTAGAATGTGGGCTCGAAGAAAACTGATGGTGATTCAGTTTTTCAAGCTTTGGGAAGAAGGTGTCAATGGATTTCTTTTTTGAAGGAATGAATGAGTGAATGCAGATGTGGCGGGTCAGCGAGAGGATCAGGATCCCACCACCCTTATAAACCTAACGACTTCACTGTCCCTTTGTGCCATGCGTGGTGCATTCTGCAGAGACTTATGCATTCGCCGATTAGGGGCACAATGGCATCACAGCTGAGATTACGCATGAAAGGTGCGAGACTGCATCTGCGCTCGGTAGCACGCCACGGCGCCAGTCCGCTTAGGTGCCTTGACATACTGCGACCCTGCATTCTGTGATGAGGAAAATAACTATTGGCCAGTTCTTCTGTATGCCGGCTTAATCAATTGTCAATTGCATGTCTAGAATTGCGACTTTTTTAGAAGGTCTCCCCGTCCAGTGTGGTGAATGCCAAGAGCACCCATGTAATCCGACATGACATGCAGGGAAATTAGCAACAACGTCATTGTCATGGATATGATCGTCAATAGCATCATTGGCTTCGTAATTAACACCAAATAATAAAAATGAAAATAAGGACGATCGGCATCAAAAAAAAAAAAAAAGGAGACGAGAGGACATATCCTGATGCATGTCGCGTTACCGCAAGCCTTCAGGGTCTGAATAGCTCCCTCACTTCCCTTGCAGGACGTTGGACTGCAGCGCCCTTGATCGTCCAAAATGGCCCCTCCGAAGCGTAAGTCGTTTCTCTTTCGTACATGAGTCTAGGCTGAGGAATATGAAAGATCGGTGGCGGAAAACATACTAAAAGAAATAAATTTACTTTCTATAAGGATCTTTTGAGACTGTTAACACACTATGGGGATCCTTCGGTCGTCTACCACTCGGCCATCCTCAGGTGTCCGCACAATTTTGTGAGCGGATTAATTAAGATACAGGAGTTGGAAAGGCTTAAGGGTCACCCAACAATATGTAGGGAAAATATTGCCGTTTTGTTCTATCTTCTAATGTACGCATCTGAAATTTTCATGGGGAACATGTAATAAAGCAGATGATGCACTTTTAGTGTATCAAAAAGAAAATACTGTGAAAATCGATAGCAAGAAACGTATTTGGGGCCCGTTTAAGAATAGAGTGCATGTAGCCGGAGAAGGTTTGTTTAGTGCACAACCACTGCAAGGGCGTGCCGTATGTTCACTGCAGATGCACCTAGGGAGTGGGCGCGCTGGCGCACCAACATATGCATCAGGAATGGCCACATTTATAGGGTTTAATGCTCGGCATTATGCTTCACCTCAACTATCATTTGCAAGTTACCCTGATCAGCAAGTGTTGGGAAGGGCGTCATGCAGGTGGTGTTTCTGGGCCCAGACAAGCAAAGTATGATTCATACGGAATCGCGTGATGACGACGCATGGATTTGGCTCCGCGGTAATTCCGATTTGTTCGTCCAACCGAAGAAATGCGATAATGTCTTTTTGGGTCACGTGACAACAACTTAGATGATGATATAACGATCTGTTGAGTTATATGTACACCGTAACTGGTTGCACTCACTCCGAACTAAATCAGTATATCCTCATGTCGTTTCCAGCTATGTCGTTTACAGCTATGTCGTTTCTTCTCATAGGCTTTATGAATACACCCCTCTGTTGTCATATATAAAGGTTTTTCTGCTTTGTTCTAAAGAACAACTAACTATTGAGTTTGTTCTTAGCTCCATATTCCGAACAGTAAATACTAAGGGTTTTTTCTCGTATCTCGTAGGGCCTGTCCACTAGGTATGATCCTCAATAATCGTAACACGATCGGTTGATCACGTGCATAAAAGTCATGTGCCATCACCTAACTAGTCCGATTTACCAAACGACTTCGAACAGTTGACACCAATACCCGATGTTTAGGAGATCTGCTTACAAAGCGGTTGTTCCTCAGGTGGCCAGACGGTCCATCCAAATCACCCAGAACTTCAAACCTCCTTTTGTTCCGCTCACCGCGGACGGATTTTCCGATGCCATTGGAAACACTCCACTTCTTCGTCTTCCAAAAGTGTCGGAGTCTCTGGGCAGAAACATCTGGGCGAAATTGGAGTACATGAACCCTGGAGGCTCCATTAAGGACCGTGCGGCCAAGTTCATTTTGGACGACGCGGAGAAAAAGGGCCTTATCAAGCCAGGAGGAACCGTTGTTGAAGGTACTGCTGGAAATACTGGCATTGGATTGGCCCATGTGTGTCTTCTGCGTGGCTACAAGTGTGTCATCTATATGCCCAACACTCAATCTCAAGCTAAAATCGATACGTTGAAGCTTTTGGGTGCCGAAGTGCATCCAGTTCCTGCGGTGGCCTACGATAACCCCGAAAACTATAACCACCAAGCCAAACGCCATGCCGAACTGCTTGAGAACGCCGTGTGGACTAACCAATTCGACAATATCGCCAATCGTCAGGCGCACATTGACACCACGGGCCCCGAGATCTGGGCGCAATTGGACGGAAAGGTAGATGGATGGACTTGTTCAACCGGAACCGGAGGAACTTTTGCTGGAGTGACGCGCTACTTGAAGACCATGGACCCAAAGGTCAAGTGTGTTTTGGCTGATCCTCCAGGATCGGTTTTATACTCCTACATCAGTAGTGGAGGTAAGGAGATTGTGCGTGGAGGCTCCTCTTTCACCGAGGGAATCGGCCAGGGGAGAGTAACGGAAAACTTGCGGCCAGAAATTGATTTGGTGGACGAAGCTATCAAGATTCCCGATGAGGAATCCATTGTCATGGTCTACAGATTGTTGGACGAAGAAGGGTTATACATTGGAGGTACCAGTGCCTTGAATGTTGTTGCAGCTGTTAAGGTTGCACAGACGTTACCTGAAGGCTCCAACGTGGTGACGGTTCTTGCTGACTCCTCGCATAAGTACAGTGCTCGGGTGTTTTCGAAGAAGTGGCTCAAAGAGAAAAACTTGTGGGACAGCATTCCCGACGGGTTGAAAAAGTACGCCGTCTTAGATTAGGCGCACGCTTCAAAACAAATACCGATCTATTGAGGGTATATACTATGGCTAATAAGGCCCGCTAAGTTGTGTATGGAATGTCAACCGATCGGATTGCCGTTCGTCCTAATTAACCATAAATGTAGCTTAGCTCTAAGAAGGATCGCTAATTTCACGGGAGGGAGGTCCTTGCCGCTACTGAAACTATTGAGCTTACGAAGAGAGAAGAGGAGCCTCGTGTGCCCACGCCACCTACCAATCATTACGATTCAGATGAAGCTAGCTCGCCTTTCTTGGAAGTTGTGCATGGTTGATCATCCTACTTAATTCACAAGCGAACAATTGAAAAAATAGAAAAGGGCCAAAGCGACGGCTCCCGGATTGAATTTCGATTGACCTTCCATTTGCTGGATCCAACGTTTGCTTTCGTGAATTCCGGTTTTAGTGTAGGAATTAGTTGCTCCTGGATGCAATGTGCAGATATCACAGTTTGGTCGGGTTACTGCAATGGTCAAAGTGGTTACTTCGATAAGGCGATAACAATTTTTATGCCTTAGGATGATCTGTACTAATGAGGCACTATGAATCATGTATCCAAATTGAGAATGATGAGCCTTCATGAGCCATAATAAGTCATTATCATGGTTTAAGGCTAACTCATTGAGTATGACATTATCATTGGGAACATCGCCGCCCCATCAAAAGAAATACTACATAAGGAGATAGTATTTCTCACATTTTAAAAGGACAGAGAAGAGCTGTATAGCTTATTGAGGAGTCAATAGCTTCAAGAGTACATGCACGAAATTATGACGATCCTACTTCAGATATGAGTGATTTAAAATATATCACTAATGTTAATTCGGGAGGATCAGCCTCAGTGGACAGGACTTACAAGTGGGCTTTATGGACAAGCCCTTAGTAACTAGCTGTATAGAGTTTAATAGTTAGCTGTTCTTTAGAAAAGGGCAGGAAGACCTCCTTTTTATATAACAACAATATTGAGGGGTATATGCATAGAGCTAATGATGAGAAACCACATAGCTGGAAACGACGTGAGAGGCAGACATAAGATGTGCTGATTAAGTTTGGAGTAAATGTAACCAGTTACGGCGCATACACACCTCAACAACTAAGTTGAATAACGTGGTGACTGTTGTTCCACAAATCGGCATTCCCACCCAATGATTGAAGTTGTTGAAAACTATCTCCGAGAAAGAGTCCTCGATGGTGCCGGATTATTGCTTGGAATCTAAAGTCGTCTTTTGGCCACAATTGGCGTTTGCGTTATCTCGATGCATATTCTTGATCGAAAAACTTACGTTAACATATTCGTAATTTCCAGAATATTTGATCCGTGCGTTCAACTTGATAAATTCGTAATTTCGCAGAATGCTTGTTTGGTGCGTTCAGCTACTCCTCCCTGGCTATGTGAGAGCTACTGGCCCTATCTTAACAACTACTCACCTGAAGCAAAATGTCAGTATGCATGAGCACACAGATAATTTGGCTGGCTTTTACAAGAAAGTGCAACCAGGGCAATCACAGGCCGGGGACAACTGGTTCCTGAAAATGCTTACTAAGAGAACAATAATGTCGCCTATGAACAATCTCCACATAGTCGCCACCTAATTAGACAATTGAAACGGCAACCTTAGGTTCTGCCGGATAATAGAGTTCCCGTTGCTCAGGTACATAGGTTTTTCTACTTTCATTGGAAATATATCGAGCATTAACATTACGCCACCATTGCCTCTTTCCACATACCAACCCTGGGGCGTTTCTCCAGGAGCGTTTCGGCCCTCCCATAAACAGTGATAGTCATGGAAATCCTCCGTCCGGATTAGCGCTATCTCTATTGTCATCTGTAAACTTCTGGAAAGAAGTGCAGATAGTCTTAGTTCAGTTGGTCAATGCAGCAGTGAGGGGTTGGTCAAGGAACTATCCATCACCGTTTTCATTTATTATCATCATCAATTAATTACAATTCCAAGAGTTTTACTTGCAGTTACCAGTTTCAACGAAGTTTTCTACAAGGACGGTAAGAAGACTGGTGTCTTCGTCGTCGAGGCCTTGCACCCATACAAGGTTCTCATCAAGCACGGCTTCGATGTTGACTTTGTGTCTGACACCGGATCTTACGGCTGGGACGACCATTCTTTGGCTCCTGACTTCCTTAACGGTGACATGGAGATCTTCGAGGACAAGAACTCCGGATTTGTCAAGGGTATCAACTCTGCTAAGAAGCCAAATGAAGTCAATGCTGCTGACTACGACGTTTTCTTCGCTTCTGCTAGTCACGCTGCTGCCTACGACTACCCAAGATCCAAGGGCTTGCAAAAGCTGATTGCTGAGATCTACGCAAACGGCAAGGTTATTGGTGCTGTGTGCCACGGACCAACTATCTTCGACAACTTGAAAACCCTCGACGGTGACATTTTGATCAAGGGCAGAAAGATCACCGGATTCACTGACGAAGGTGAGACCATTTTGGACGTCGACCAGGCCATGGCCGACCGTAACATGTTGACTGTCAAGCAGGTGGCTGAGAAGAACGGTGCCAACTACGTCACCCCTCCAGACCCATGGGGATCTTTCGCTGTTGTCGACGGCAGACTTATCACTGGTGAGAACCCTGCCTCTGCTGTGGAGACCACTGAGAAGACTGTCGAGATTTGGAAGCTGTGAGCGTACCAGAGTCTGGACAGAATAAACGAAATTGATGTACTTGTGAGTACACTGGTGATCCTTGTACAGAACAACCCTGAGTTGGCAGTAGCTTATCAGATTTTCGTAAATCTGCAGTAGGAAGGATGCGCGGATTATCCTCAAGTATGCCATTACGCAGGAATTCTTAGGTAGGAGTAACGAATTCGCAACCGGTGTACAGACGACAATGTCGACAAGGTATACGACAATATATGGTAGAATAAGCGATCGGAGAAGAGAAAGTGGACGGCAGAATCGAAGGGATAAGTACGGAAAGGGGTAGGCAGTGTAATGTCTTGGAATGGTTTGAGTGGAGAGATATTCGCAAGCGAGGAAAACTAACTCATATGGAGCCTGAGAGACCAGTGATGGTCATGAAACTGGGCAATAACCCATTACCCGCGTAGAGAAAATAAAGACGATTGGTACAGAAGTCCAGTCAAAGCACTATGAACATAAGATGCAGCGTAAAAGTCAAGAGAAACATCACACGTATTGAGAACACGACAAACCACAAGAGAGGGAAACAGGGAAGGAAAAGAACAAAATGAAAAATAATTAGAAAACGGAGTTCATTCTACCGCAATGGTGCTCATTTAGTGTAACCCTCGTGGGTTAAGAACTCAACTCTAACTAGACTAATTTTCCCATTGCTCTCCGAGTTCCGTACGAAGTCCTTTTGAGCAAGCTTGGAATTATTCCCGTGAAGCCCCATTCGACCTTTCTTATCTTTCCCTGATTGGGTGACATCCAACATCTGCCTATCAGTGCAACACCATAGACCAAACGGCGTTGTTCACCACTTTTCAGATCCTGATAGATGCACACAATGTACTTCCATTCGTACTAATATCCTGCAATCCGTTCGCATTGCTCCAATACCATTCCTTGGTTATGAATACCGATTTTGGTGTGGCCCATGGCCCTCCTAGGCTCGCCTTCATTAAAGGAGCCGGTTTAGCTCATTGGAATTTTGTCCATCATCCATGGAGTCGCTTCTTCACCTGGACACAGATAGAACTATTGAAATTGTTAAGCCATTCCAACATTTACTCCACGAATAAACTTCAGTCCCTTGCTGTCTCTCCCAAAATACTGCTTTGGATCAGCCTGACCATTGAAATATTCCATTCCTGTCTGAGTGTAGTGAATAATTCTGATGGAGGCAGATATTCTTATGTTTAAATTGCGAGCAGAGCTGGCATCTGGAGGAATTGTGGAAAAACAATAGTTGAAATAATATCTTACTGGAATTCACTTTATCCTTCTACTCTTTCTTTGGAGTTTCCTCCCTATCTATCCCTATTTGTTTTGTCTGATTCAAGCTCACTTGTACCGTTTGCTTTCAACTTGAGTTATTCTACAATCTTCTTTCTGCTGATCCAATTCTTCCTTGCTGCATGTGTGGCTTTCATCAGAATCGGTCTGGTCATGTCCTTGAACCTCTGATCTTAACGTGCTCTGCAGGCTAAATACACCATTGATGTTTCTTGAACAGAAGTTGTCGAATTGGTATTTTTTCATCGACTCTACATGTTGCTGAGGAGACTTTCCAAGGACTTTGATTGATACGGGTATCGTGCGATTTTGCGTACAAGTTGCCATAAATGTTTATAATATTTCGGTACGCAAGGAGATTTTCTTACTGGATTTTGGCTAAATCATAGGCTTGACTACTCATCTGTAATTTATTGGTCGATGTTTGCGAATCATTCATTTGTGTAAGCTTCACATGGATATTTCCTTTTCAAGCGTCTGATAACTCATCCCAAGATCAACACCTGTTTCCAATTCTCCACTATTGCACACGATTCCAAATGCTCTCTCAGAAAAACATCGCGAGGGTCTCCAAAAAAAGTCATCGGTCACGTGACTCATCTCTGCGCACTACCGAGAATTCTAAATTTTTCCGCCTCTGCTATTTTCCACTCGAGCATTCAACCAATCTAGCATTCACCATTTCTGGATCCAGTTACCTTTCCTAGCCGACGTGTGGGACTAAAATAAGAAAATAATAATTCATTTTATAGAAAAATCCGGACCTCCGTGATTTTGTCCTCCCCGAGCCACAAACCTCCAAACAGAATCACACTCCTTCCTTCCAAGTCAGATCATAGCAAACCACTCGTAAATGGACCAACAAATCCAGCAGGCAGTGGAAATCGCATTGAGTGGGACCGCAGATCCGGCGTTAAAAAATCAGGCCTTGCAATTCATCAACGAGATCAAGTCTACCGAACAAGGTTACAAAACATGTGTTGATTTACTTTTAGAGTCGGCGTCAAAGGGCACAAAGTTGAACGAGGGGCTCAAGTTTTTCATTTTCCAGGTCATCGATGAGAACACCGACAAATTGTCGCAGGAAGAGTTGTTTGCCTTGAACACAAACTTGTTCAAGTATTTGAATGATGTGGTTTCCACGGATCAGGACGACCAGATCTACTTGAAGAACAAATTTAGTGACATTTTTGCAAAGCTTTTTTGCTACGTATACCCCCAGCTTGATACGGGGTTCTTGAAGGAGTTGTTGCTGATGATTCTGTCTCAACATGTACTCAGTGTGGATTACTACTTGCGAATCATGATTTCCATCCATTCGGAGGTGGGAGACAAGCTCATTTCGAGATCCAAGGACGCCCAAAACCGTAATAATGTCCTCAAGGACTTGATTCGTGAGCGTGACATGGCGCAACTAGTTGCAAGCTGGAATTCCATCTTGACCAATGCGAAGGATCCAGTCCTCTTAGACAATGCCCTCAAGATCGTGGGCTACTACATCGACTGGATGGAGATCAGCCTCTTTATTCTGGACGGCTTCTTGAGCATCATTTTCGACTACTTGAAGCTGAGCGAGTTGCGCAACCAGGCTTGTCTTACCCTCATTGAGGTGATCTCCAAGAAAATGAAGCCTGCTAACAAGCTCCAGCTCCTTGACTTGTTTGACTTAACCTCAATTATCAGCTCATTGAAAGACGACGATTTGGACTTCATCGAGAACTTGGCCAGACTCGCCAACCAGATCGGAATCGAGTTGACTATTGTTTTGGAAAATGACAACTCTCTTCTCCCGCAGATCGCGGTGCAACTTCTCAAGTTATGGCCTATTGTCTTGGAGTTCTTGGGCCACGAGTACGACGATGTCTCGCAACAGGTGTACCCCTTCATTCAACTGAATCTCTTGCTTTCGAAGAAGATTCCTGCATTGGCTTCTGACGAGTTGCTTTCAACATTACTTAGAAAAATCATCGGCAAAATGAAATATGACGAGGATGACGATGGATTCGAGGATGACGAACAATTCTTGGAAGTTCGTCAAAAGCTCAAGACCTTTCAAGACACCATTGCTGTATTGAGACCAGCAATCTACTTGGACATCGTTCCTTCCGTAATTGAGTCCTCTCTCTTTGGAAATGTCTCATCTAGCTGGATCTCTGTGGATTTGGCTTTATATGAATTGAGCAACTTTGCAGATTCGTTAAAGAACAATCTTATCAACCTTCCGAAGAGTGAGATCTCCACGTCGAAGCCCTACCAAGTCGTTCAGGACTTCTTGGTGAAAATTATCAATAATTTCAACTTGATTAATCATCCAAAGAATCAGTTGGGATTTTTTGAACTAATCATCCGTCATTTCACAACAAAAAATTTCACCAACACAACTAATACCAGCATGGATGAGTTGATCTCAAAAATTCTTGAGCTTTTTTCCGATTACGGCTTATTTAATGGGGTGGAAAGTGTACGTTTGAGAACTTGGTACCTTTTCTTCAGATTTGTCAACGCCACCAAACCCAAGATCAACGAATTCATGTTGGAAAATCTACTCATGAAGTTTCAGTCTTTGCTCGTCATCACAGCGGAGTTGCCTACACGCGATGACGATGATGACTTGATCGAAAATGGAAACTTTAACAATCAGCTTTATTTGTTTGAAGCACTTGGCATGTTGGTTGCCTTTACTGACAAGGCTGAAGTGGCTGCAAAATCTGTTGATATCTTATTCCAGCCCCTTTTCAGTACCTTAGAGACTTGCATTTCTCGTGAGGATAAATCTGTGAACCCCTTGATTCCCTTGCAGGCACACCACTCCTTAATGGCTATTTCTACTATTGTGAAAGGTCTAGACACTCAAGCTCCAGGCAAAGCTGATACTCTCAAGAACAACGAGGCATTGGTCGCAAAAATTGGCAATGCGGCTCAGGTTGTTTTGATCACTTTGGAGAACTTCAACAAGTTCGAGAGCGTGCGAGAGGCATCCCGTTTTGCATTTGCTAGATTGATGCCAATTTTGGACATTGATGGTAGTGCCCATCTTAGCAAGTTGATCTCGTTGATATTGGCTACTCCTGACTTGAAGATCCAGGAGCTTGCTGACTTTTCTGGGTTCGTAGGACAGATAGTGCACCAATTCAGAAATAACGACAGTATCTTCCAGTTGTTGAATGACTTGATGACTCCAATGATTCTCAAGTTCTATGAGACACTCCTGATTGAAGATGAGAACTATCCTAATTTGGTGAGGGAAAAATATGCTCTCAAACGAGCACTTCTCTATTTCGTTAGCATCATAGTCTTGAACAATCAGTTCTCGCTATTCTTGACTGAAACTAACAAGCCTGTATTCCCAAGGTTGTTGGCGTCCATTGTTGAGTACTCCTGTGACATTGAAGAAACAACCACTACCAAGGCTGCCATCACTCAGTTTGGTAATGTGATCAGTGTGATTGGATGCAACAACGGAAAGTTGCTCGACGAGAAGGACAAGTATGCGTCCACGCTTGCGGCCATCGAAGGCATCGACGACTATCTCATGGAAAACACCGTCAAGTTATGCTTTGAGTTACCATTCCAGCAGGAGCGGTTTGACTTAAAGGATGCACAATTCCGCAACATCGCTGGGGAACTTTCGCTTTTGTTGACGATCTACAGGGAACGTCTGAAGCAGCAGGAATTCGTGAACTACTTGGCCAACTACTTGACCAACATGGGGTTGGCGCAGCAGATGGCTAACGACTTTTGTTCGAAGTTAGTTGCGTTGAATGCAAAGGACTTCAAGAAGTATTACGTGACTTTCTTGAACGAGTTCAAAAAGTGATATACATAGACGACATATAATGAAAAGGCATTCCAAGAGTAATGGGGACGAAAGGGAAGAGAAAATAAAAGAGGCGAGATTTTCCAACTGATATTTGGAAATCAAGGGCCTTCTCAAAAGTGAACTTCCACATACAACCGTAGGTTGATCTTTTGTGTGGGGTTATGTGCACTACGCAAGTGCCCATCGCATCTCACCAAAAAATCCAGAAGTCAAATCGAAGTGTGATAAACCCAGAAGCACTAATGGCTGCAGACAAAGCAATGGGTCCTCCCAAAGACGAAGAGGAGTTGGCCTTAGAAAATCTCGTATTCGGAGACGAGGCGGGATTTGAGGCCAACTTGCGAAAAATCGAAAATCTCTATGAATATTCCGATGACGACAATGATGGCGTTCATTCTGACTTCGAAAACGGATCTTCTGTCACTGGAAGCGATGTCGAAAATGAAGAAGAGGACCTCTTTTTCATAGACGATGGCGGAGACTCCTCTGTAGCCCACGTTGCCCCTACAAACGACGACATGGACATCGATCATGATGAAAACGACGACGAGGCTGCGTGGGTCGACAGCGACGACGAAAAGGCCAGAGTGACTCTTCTTTCTAATAAGTTAAAGCAGTACCGCCAAGCCCCAGAAGAGCAAACTGTTTCGGGGGCTTCGTACGTGACCAGATTGAGGAGCCAGTTTGAGAAAATCTACCCCAGACCGGAGTGGGCCGACAAGTTCGGGGACGAAGAGGAACATAAAACGAAGCATGAGGAGGACTATACCGAGGAGGCCGAAGAGGACAGCTCCGTGGGCATCAACACCGCTGCGTTGACCACTATCTTGAACTCCACGAATAACTACATTAAGACATCGACAAAACTACTTCCTCCCACGAAATTGGACATAATGAGACTCAAAGATGCCAACATCGACCGTCGCTCGCGAGGAGCAGTCTACGGCATGTCGTTCCATCCTCTGCATCCTCTCTTGATCACCGGAGGCACCGACAGAACCCTCAGAATCTACCACCTTGATGGCCGCACAAATAAATTTGTTTCGCTGATTCATTTCCGAGACCTGCCTATCCGGAAATGTCAATTTTCTTCCGGATCGAACTTGGTGTATGCAGCTGGCCGTAGAAAGTACATGAACAGATGGAACATTTTCACTGGAGAAGTGGAAAAAATCCTGAGAATGTACGGTCAAGACAAATTCCAGAGGTGGTACGAGTACTTCAAGATCAGTCCCAACGGTACCTATGTTGCCTTGCTAGGTTCGTCCGGCTGGGTCAACTTGGTCAATGGCCAGACAGGCCAGCTTGTGAGAGGCTACAGGGTTGATGGAGATGCGGTGGACTTTGAGTTCACCAAAGACGAGAAAACTCTCATGGTAGCAAATAAGGCCGGTGACATGTGGGAGTTTGAAGTTGATTCTTCCTCTACGAACATTCTCCGTCGTTGGACTGATGTGGATGCGGTAACAGTTACTGCCATCAGATTTGGTGGACCTGGCGACCGTTGGTTGGCCGTGGGAACAGAAAGCGGTGTTGTTCATCTTTATGACCGTACCACGTTTGCTACTGTGGCAAGTGGCACCAACCCCAAGCCATTTAAAGAGGTTGGCAACTTGGTGACGCCCATTTCTTACTTGTCATTTTCTCCAGATGGCCAAATCTTGTGCATTTCTTCAAAACAAAAGAAGGATGCGTTGAAGATGGTGCATTTGCCTCTGGGCACGGTGTTTGCCAACTGGCCAACTAGCGGAACACCGCTCGGACGTGTGACTGTGACGGAGTTTTCGCCGAATGGCCAGATGGTTGCCATTGGTAACGATGTGGGAAAAATCACGTTGTGGAGGTTGAACCATTACTAGCATTACATAATTGTATAAAGGATAGATCGAACAACTGTAGGTTTGGGTGGCTGAGGGTTTTACTAGAGCGGTCGGTCAATCAGATAGACGTTTTTAATGACACTGTTGCTTTCCAGATTCGTTCTCAAGAATGGTAATAACGTCTGGCTATGGATTCCTCATTTCCTTTCGGCGTCCCTTCACTTGGCTGTTTCACTTCCGATGATCTCTCGCGTAGGTCTTTCCAGATGTCAAAAGATTGCCTCTCCAGGTATCACAACACGCCCCGATCGCTAGCTTTGGTAATTTGTTCGGCCCTTCTCCCCACCTTTGTGTCACGCTACCACTATTTCTCTTCCATCATTTTTCAACGACTTGGTTAAACCCTCGTGACCCTTCTTTCTCTAGAATTGCTACTTGATTTGGCTTTCAGCCTCCAAGCTTAATCCTAAATCTATATACCCCCACCGATTCGAGATTAGGCTCTGGTTGGTCAGATAGTAGGAAATAAAAGAGATAGGTTACAGCTTTGTTTTTTTTTTAAACCGCTTCTTTAATTTTTAATCTTACGGTTTTCTTTTTTGTTTTCTGGTATACTTTCTTCCTAGTTTCAGTCATCACTCCATTAGTTCAATTTCCACTACTAGGCGCATTTCTGCTGGCAAACTGCGAATTCTGCCAAACACATATATCTCTAAAAACCCCAAAATGCCCCAAACAAACGAACTAAACAGCCTTTTATCACCACTCAAACAAAGCCAACCCTACTGCTACTTTCACTCTTTTTTGTCTGTTTAATATTGCCCACTAACCTATCGGCTTCAACTCTTTAGCACAGACACGACCAAGCTACTACTTGTTACGCTGACCTCACCTCTTCACTTATTACCAACTCCTCTATCATGGCAGTTATTGGCGCCCCGTATGTCTATAATTCTCAGCATGAAGATTCATATACTAACATTCCAGAAAGGGCCACAACCGTTACAGAGACCCCAAGACCTTCCAGATGACTCCAGCATTGTACAGAGTTAGAAAGCCATACTTCTGGAAAAACTTTGTGGGCTTTTTCGTCGTCAGCGCCATTCCCTTGGGTGTCTACATGTACACGTGGAATGTTCTCAGTAAGGATGAGTTTGCCGACATTCCTATTCCTCCAATCAGCGACGAAGAGTTGGCCAAGTTGAAGAAGGAATATGAGCAGAGTAAGTAGGTAGGAGGAAGGGCTCCATGTACATAGGAAAAGGAAATAATGAAAATACGATAATATTGGGTTGTTGTTTCGATATTCACATTATGTATCTGTAAGTGATTTGCTTAGCATTTATGGGACCATCGTCATGCATTATCAAACGATTACTCCATATCTTATTATTCTTCCATGATAAAACGCTATACGTCAGCCTCCTAATAAACACTACAAGTCAGCCTCCTAATATGCCTTTATATTCTATTTCCGTCTTTCTTGCCCTAGTACATGACTAACCTTATTTGCGCTCAAAATACTTTGAAACTCCTCTCACAGGATATGGTGCTTCTGACCTGTCACTGAATGGACTGTGAGATCTATCACCCAACAACGGACTCTGATATGGCGGTTCAACGTATGGACTCTCATGATTTTCCAATGTATTCAAACTAGATCTCTCCAGATCCTGCTTCTCATCGAGCATCTCGTCCTGGCTATGGTGAGACTCAGACTCCATCAACGTCTCAGGCATACTCCTTCTCTTCACGAATGAGTTCGAGGTCAGTTCCAATGGGTTCGGACGCTCCGGAGGCGTGTAGCCCTTGTACGCCGAGTTCCCTCCAATACTGAACGCTCTGGCATCGGAGTAGGTGTTGAAGGTCAGATCGGTCATTATTGTGTCCGAGGTTGCAGTTCGCGTGAACGCATTCTTATCAGAGAACGGATCAACTTGGGAAGTACTGCTACCGTGTCTCAGGTAAGGGAGCCTAGTAGATTCCGAACCAAACGAGTTGGCTCGCAAGTTGGAGGCCGTGTGAGCTCTAGGAGGACGCGAGTAGTCTGAATCCATATCCAACTCAGCATATTTGACAGAAGATTTGTCAAATGAAGACATCTTTCTGAAGGCTGGGTGAGTGTAGACTTCTTCCTTTCCTGGCAAGTCCACATCCGAGTTGGATTGCAACAACGGATTGGCGTTAATCTCCTGGATATCCAAGATGCCGTCCAGGAGAAGCTGTGCCTTCGACTTGTGGTGACGGCTCACAAGCATACGCACTCGGTCGTTCACGTGGAAGTAGCAGAAAGCCTTGATGGACTTGAAGCCACTGTGCGAAGCCTTGACCTTGACAGGAATGTAGCAGAGAATTCCGAGACAGAACTTGAAGAAAAAGAACAAGAAGATGACGACCGAGCAGAGCATGATGCTCAAAATGATGGAGAGTCTCGTGTTGTTGACAGCAATGTCTCTGATGTTCTCGAGCACGTTGCTGTGGCTACTTCCCACCGCATAATTCTTCAACGTCATCACATTGATGACGGTACGAGGAGCATCGGCAACGAGCACCTCCAACGCATTGTCAAGTTCATAGTACACGAAAAAGGTTGCCCAGGGAAGCGTGGCTCCCAGCTCAATGTCGTAGAACACACACTGGTACTTGTAGCGAACACCGTACATCAACCGCGTGTAGTTGTTCAAGTAGGCCAATGCAATGTTCTTTCTTCTGTAGATGTGGACGGCCCACGACAACTGCCATGCAAGTAACAGGAATCTGAAGCCAATGCACCCGGTGAAAATCCACTTGGCGATGTTATACTCGTAAACCTGGTAGTCGCCGGTTCCCCACCGCTTGTACACCAAGATACAAATGCACGTATAGGTGTCGGAGCCCAAGATAGCGAGTTTCAAGGCGATCAACGTCCACACCCAGAGATAAGAAATGAGGGTTCCGCATCGGTAGTTGTGGAACTCGCCCACCCTGACAATGTCGAAGGTGGACTTCTCGACTTGATTCAGCTGTTTTTCCGAGTCAAACACCATAGTAGCCAAAGAAAACGGCGAGTTGAACCAGCTGCGAAAGTCGATGGCCTGGAACTGGAGGCGCGCCATATTTATGGTCCGTCCTGAATATTGGCGCGGGCGAAGGAGGTGTGATCGAAGCTATGAAACTGGCCGACAACAGCAGTCTTTGCAGATTGCTATTTTTAAGTAGAGCCATTGTTTTGGAGCGGCGGGGTGGACAAGCGATTGGCCAAGTTTTTTCTTTTCCTTGCCAAAAATGGTTGCTTCAATGTCGCTGTCAATTCGTGGATCTTGAGCTGTGCATGTCTACCGCGCCATTAATATTTTTGAAGCATTTCTCAGTCAAACGGTAAACAGGAGTGCACAGCGGGGTAGCCATCGTGCGACCAGAGACCGGAGCAGATTGCTTCTCCAATCGCTTGCCCATTGAGAAAATAAGGTAATAGCACCCCGTTTGCTGCCCGATTCGAATGATTAACTTGCGAGGAGTGGTCAAAGTGGCAACTCAAAACGGAAACTCAAAACGTTAATTTTCTTTTTTTTGCTCGTAGCAGCTTGTTTCAGGTGTAGCCATCAATTCTCACCCAAAACCGTCCCTCACACACCTCGCTCATTTCTCCCCGTACTTTGCAAGCAACTTCTCCGCTTCTGCCTTGAGATCACTCTCATCGCCATTGCTTAATTCTCGTAAAACTTCCATGCATGATTCCTTGGCAGGCGGCCGGTACATGATCAAAAACTGTAGGGACAAGAACCCAAGTTTCGACCGGGCTGGATCCGCACAGAGCGACTTGATGCCTCCGATCATGGCGCGATCGAGGGTGGGCAAGTCACTCAAAAGACGGAGAAAAATCTTTCTGTCGGAGGGCTCCAAGAATGGAATCATGGCCTCCAACACTTTTTGCGCCCATTCGAAGTACCGGGGAGTAGGAATGTCGGCTGCCTCCATCTCTTTGGCAATTTCTGCTTCCACGTCGCTTACCCCCACAGGGTCTTGCTCATATTTCTCGTACCACTTTTCTTCGATTTCATCTCGCATTTTCTGCTCATTCAGAACCTTCTCACTGTACCACTCTTCGTTAAGCCACTCAATTACGAGATCCACTCGCTCCTTGATATTTTCCAAGAAGTAGTCGAAAAGAGCCTTGCGGATCACGTCGCTGAGCTGCTGCTCACTAGCCACATCCGGCGATTTTTGTTCCGCCTTTTCGTCCGCTTTGGCACTTGTCGACGAGTCAACAACCTGCATTCCTCTCGTGGCCAACCTCGTAAGTAGTAATATCCACGAGTCTTGCTTCCAAGTCCGCATAGCTACTCGGGTTAATTCGGTGGTGATTGTTCCGTCCGCAGGAGGCGGGACTTCTTCTTCTTCCTTGGAGCCCTTGTTGGCCAAGTCAAAGAAATTTTTGACAATGAGATTGACATGGTCCTTCTTTTCCTGGAACGAGAGCGCCTTGGGCGGTGGGAGCGAGTAGGTTGTTTCTGCATCGTAGTTTTCTTCGTTTTTATCTTCGTCCTCTCCATCGGCCTCCTTCTTGACCTCCGCGTGCGAAATATCTTTCACGGCATCAACGTACCTGGCACTGACGATCTCCAACGCTTTGGATAACTTTTTGACATCTGCACGGCCCAATGCAGTGAGGGCCATGGAGATCAAAATATTCTGCGGGAGGGTCGACAAGTCAAAGTTGTTCAACTCGCTGTTGATGTCTGTCAAGCTGTACAAGTTCTTGTAGTCAACGGTCTTGATTTTCTTCGACGCATTTTCGAACCCTTCGAACTTGCGTTTTTTGATTTGCGAGTCGTCCGCTGCCGGCAACAATATGTTTTTCTTCCGGATGTCGTCTCCTCTGCTGGTAAGCAAGGAGAGCTTGCGGCCAATGGCATTCTGGTATTTGGGAGGCACCAACTGGCACTTTGTCACATAGGTGAGAAGAACACGCAACGTTCTGTCGGCATATTTTCTCGATAATTTGAATGTTTCAAGCGACTCGTAGTTGGACTGGACCTTGGCTGTGGAGTCGAACTGCTCCAAAACGGGAAGAATCTTGTCGGCAAATTGTCGTTTCCGCCTCAAAATAACCAGAAGATGGTTGAATGTGGCGGTGACAACGGGCGTTACCAAGATGTCGTGCTGGAGCGTCCTCAACACCACATCCAATAATGCATTCGCTTCGCTCTCCATCAATGCTGGTTTGATTAGCGTGTGGTTCGGATTGACACGCGCCACCGAGTAGAATTTGCTGCTCAGAGACCGCAGCTGGTAGTCGACGACAGTGATGACAAACTTCAACAATTCCACCTTGGCATCTATGTTGCGGAATGCATCGTGTTCACGATCAAAACTGGGCTCGAACGGGAATTGCGTGTCGTATTTGGCCACCAAATCGTTCTTCAAATCGTTTATTCCGTCCCACACGTTCTTGCTGCCGTCGTTCTCGGCAACATACCTGAAGGTTAATTTGAATACGATGATACTAATATCAATGACTGCCTTGAAGACTTGCAAGTCTCGAACTGCAGCCAATGTGCGCAATACGGGCAAAGCGTCTATGGCCAAGTCGATTCTCACCGCAGGAGAAACGTGGTCTTCTCCTGCCGTGAAGGCTTCTCTTAAGAAATTGCTACACCAAGATTGAATGGCCAAGTCTGGATTCAACGCCACATTGAGGATGTGCCTGACGATCTCCGGGAAAGCTTCCTTGTCGGCCAAGCCCAAATCACGTGCCTGATTCAACTGCCCGAGTACCGTTGATGTGGAGTCAGCCATGGGATATTTTCGTTGTGATTTGGATTTGGCACTCATAGGAACCACTTGATGGAGGTTTTAGTCACGTGGACATTCATCTGTCACGTGACCGAGTATCCAATGTCGAATTTTTTTCTTTCGCACGCGCGGAAGATCATGATCAGAAATTTGCAAATGCGAAAAAACACCCGTACACCAGTGACAAAAAAAGTGCACGCCTCACTTCTTTACTGAGACGGAAGAGGGAAAGTAGAGCTACTCATGATTGAAAATAAAAGGGGTGGACCTCAGACCTCAGTGGCCACAATGCCATATATGTTAATACCATGCATTAATATGTCTTGCTGTCCTATAAAAAAAAAGAAATGACCTCTATTGTCCCTATCTCCTGCCCCCCAGTGTACTCCGTTTGTTTCCCTGGCCCAATTACACGTGACCACATAACCTTATCACCTTCTCCTTCTTGTCACGATCTTATCTTATCTTCCATTTTTTCACCAATCTCTGCTTGTCCACTACACGTGCAATTAGTGGCCCCCCTCCTGTCGACAGGTGTGTCTTCCTACAACTTGACTATCTCCTTATCTCCAGGGTGTGATTATCCGGCGTTTGACATATCAAAAAGGTCGCTAGCGAGAACATAACCAAGAACAACCGATTTTTGTGTGCTCAAGTTGGCTTCAAGCACCTAGGGTGGAAAATAGCGATTTGCAAGAGCTTTAACCGTGAATATTCATTTCGACCAACAGAAGTGGAGCCAAACCCATTCAAAAGCCCCACCAAGGTTCATCCTTCATATTAATGACCCTGACGGAGCATACTGCTGTGTCGATGAGTCCCAGTCCTGGCAGTCCTCCTGCCAATGGAGGACTCCACACGGAAATTAACATTATCCCGCGAATCGTGTCTTTTAGTGACGATTCGCTTCTCCAGATTCCACTGGACACTTCCATCGTAGATCGAATTCTGGGGTCAGTGCTGCAGGGGCTGCCATCGGATTTTGCCAATATCGCCGACATTTTGCCTACCAAGGGCTCGATTATCGTGTCGTGCACGAACAAAGACGAAGAAGACCTGAATGAAGATCTGGCCCGAGATCTGGATGACGACGAGGAGACCTTCGAACAGCCGCCCGAAATCGTCGTAGGCAAGTCCAAAAGATCATCTTCGACTTCCAATGACATGCTATACGAGAGAGACCGTTTCCGTGCCAGATTTGAGAGCTTCAACAGCTCCAGAACCGAAGCTTCTATCTCCGAAGAACTATCGGAGAGTCCAGACGAGGAGTGCGAGGTGTGCTGCCACATGCTGACGAAAACGAAGAAGGTGGACTTGTCCAGGGGTCCAGACCTGCTGATTTCGTCGTCCACCTCCTCCACAGACTCGGTTTTGGATCTGCTATTCAACTACTCCATCAAGGAAACTGTGTCACCGCTCGATGCGAACTCAGTCTTTTTCAAGACACATTTGAACCCCCTTATGGCCACCTCGCCTGCGGAGGCGCTATTCAATCTTCGCTCGATCACTCCGCCGCAACTAGCGCTGGTGTTCCATTGGTACTTCAATAAGCCTCTACCGTCCACCACCAGAATGTTCCCGTGGCTTCACGGACTTCACAAGGATAACTTCACTCAGCGGTCGTTCTTCATCTCACAGAAAATCACCCAGGCTGCACAAACTCGCGGGGTGTCCGTGAACATTGACATGGATGTCGAGAGACCGCCCAATGCTCGATTTGTAATGTGCGTGGAAAGCAGCGAGATCGGTCGCTTTGGCTCCATGCACCTTCCCAACGGAGAGATGCCTAGCTCGTCGCAGAAAGTGCTCCGAAATACCGTCTCCATGGATGAAATTCTCCAGAGAATCCAGCATTCTAGATCTGAGGTTGTATCGCGAGTGAGAACACTTGTCTATGCCGCCTTCCCCAGGGAAAAGCATTCCACACGCAATCCGTCTGAATTGACAGAATTGATTGTGCGTGACTGCCTTGAGACGGGCTTCATGCCAATTCTCCTCAATCTCGACCCGGACAGAGGCGTCTCGCTTCGAAACTTCCACATCCAGGTGTCGAAGGTGGCAAAATGCTCTGACTTTGTGGTGTACTGTTCCGAAAAGGACCATCATGTGAACAGGTGCAAGTGCCACTCGGTGTGTCGGCTCCTCAAACTTGCCCAGATGAGTGACAAGGTGGGACTGACTCAATACAACGTTTTCCTTCTCAATACGAGCGGAAGTGGCCTAGAGGCCACATATCCCGAAATATTTACCATGAGAGATCATTCACCCCTTTTGAATGGACTGGAAGCATCCAAGAAAACCCAGCTCACTTTGCATAGCATGATGACGCTAAAATCGGATACTTTCACTGTGTGGGAATCAGACTACCAGGTGAAGGAGAAGGTAGAGACCACTAGAATGTCTGCAGCCACTCGTTTGCTCAAAAACGTCTGGTTGGGGAACATCTGGGACCATCAAATCATGATGCATTACTGGGTATTGCAGGAGGGAGGACATGAGGTATCGTTTGAGACGGAAATTACGCCCCCTGAGAATAATGGCAACATATACTGTGATCCCGAAAATTCATGTTTGACTAGAGAGTCTTTCAGCCCAAGTGATGACCTTATAACATTCCTTCCACCACCTAGGGCCCATTGGAAGCTCTTTGTTCACTGCCATAACGATGCCCGCTTTCCAGACGCGGAAACTTTAGCAGACCTTTTATTCAAGTACACTATTTATTCGCACAAGGCCAGCGATGTGGATGAGATCATCCACTTGGAGTTTCCTTCTTCTGGATCGATCGGATTCGGTGATTGCAAACAGCATAACTTGATGAGCATTGTCAACACGTGCAAGCTACTTTACTTGTACTCATCGTCGGTTGAGGAGGGCAGCTTAGCTTCCTTAATATATTCCTCTGATGGATACACCGAGCTGTCCCTTCTCATCTTCTGCTATCTCATGTACGCAGAGGATCTTACATTGGAAGATGCCATGCTCCGCCTCCATAAGGACTACGGAAGGCCATTTTACATTTTCAACAGTGACGTCCTCGTACTTCGCAAGTTGGAACTCTTGTTGAGAAAATTTAGTCCTCTTGCTCTTAAGGATCAGATACAATGGGGCGATCCAGAGGTAATTTCGTGTCAAGAAATCAATGAAATCTTGCTAGGCAAGCCGGATGTGGCCGGCAAAGGAATCCCAAATCGACTCAAATTGGGTTACATTCAAGATTCCGGCGATGAGAGCTCAGATTCCGAAGTGGAATCCGCAGACGATATCAATGAAACGTCGTCTTTTCTCAATAGAAGCTGGGTCGAAGAGGTAGAAGGATCGTTTCCTTCGCGGATCTTGCCGTACCTTTATCTTGGATCTTTGAAACACGCCAATAGTTTATCACTCTTGACCAAGCTCGGAGTGAAAAAAGTGATATCTGTTGGTGAGGAGCTCGACTGGCTCAACGGATACAAGTTTCAGCATAACAATGACATCATCGTGGAAGAAGTGGACAATGGAAACATTGAGTTGTTCAGTATCACTCCGAAGAACACAAGCTACAACAAATGCAACAGCAAGTGCTCCGTTGAAAGCGTGGTAAAGATCAACAATCTTCAAGATGATGGAATCGACGAGCTCACAAGGTCCTTACCTCAAATATTAGAGCAAATTGACGATGAGTATCGCAGAACAGGCGGCAACACAAACATTTTAGTGCATTGCCGAGTTGGTGTTTCCCGGTCTGCCACTGTGGTCATAGCTGAAGTGATGAGAAGGCTCGGGTTGAACCTTCCTCAGGCCTATTTGTATGTGAGGGTTCGGCGATTGAACATAGTGATCCAGCCCAACTTGAGATTCATGTACGAGCTTTTCAAGTGGGAGGAGCAGGAACGTGCTAAGAAACAGGATCACCAGAAGAAGCTTAAGTTGAGAGAGATTGATTGGTTTGTAATGTGTCGGGAGATCAAGAAGTTGAATCTTCCATTCGTTCATAGTTGCTGAACGTAGCACGAGGTTTTTCTTGGGATTGTATTATTATATCATAATTAAAGTGAGTGCCTTAAGGAGTTTTGATGATGGGCTCAATGAGGTTTCGGGGGTAGTACGTAGATTGACAGAAAATGTAATCGTAGAGCAGAAAATACTCAGAAGTAGGACGGCTAAGTTGTCATCGAACCTGTAAGGCCTATTTATCTACAACTAG
Organism: Sungouiella tsuchiyae; assembly: GCA_030566995.1. NCBI lineage: Eukaryota > Fungi > Ascomycota > Pichiomycetes > Serinales > Metschnikowiaceae > Sungouiella > Sungouiella tsuchiyae. The sequence continues at coordinate 126,696 of JAJLRO010000024.1, read as the reverse complement.
TAAGAGAGATCGAATAATTTTTCCGCGAGCTTTAACTCTGGAAATCCACTAATCAGAATTTCAGTATAACTTTAGGAATACCGTAGCTATAGTTATTGTCTACAAATGCGTAAATCATACTACAAATGCGTAAATCGTACTACAAATGCTCGTCTCTACATTCCAGATGCTCAATCGAGATAACCTCTATTCCGCACAGCGAACTGTAATCGCTGAAAACACACAAAAAAAAAAAAATCACTATAATGGACTCTCATGTATCACAAAATTTACAATCAATCCATTGAAACATCCCAATCGTCCAACTCTCCGTACCCAATCATGTTTATCGACACCATGTGCTGGCCAGAAGGTGAGTCGCACACGACCACATTGCCAACGTTAAATGACCCTTCAAGCTTAAACGTTCCAATTTCAACTTACTCAGAGCGCTCACCACAATTTGAAGTCGAAAGATATCCACCTTTCTGAACTCTTCGTCTACAGTAATAGCTTGAGCTCTATCTTCTCGCCGCTTCATCTCGAATCACTCGTCAATTGTCATTCCGACTCCATCGAGACACTTTTGACAGATATCCGCTGAATCAGCCCCCATCACCCCAGCTTTGCCGCCAATATGACGCTGCAACCACTTCTGGATCCTGCAATTATCGATTCGTCGATCATCTCAATCTCCAGCGGCGCTCACGTTGCCTCTGGCCCGCCACCGTCCACATCAGGCGAAACTCCCTCCCATGGGGGATTGGAACCCGGCAACGCCTTGTCTCGCTTGCTAGAACTGGCCATGGCCAATGCAGCAAAAGAGCTGACTCCCGAATTGGAGGTTAAGGATGGCAGTTCCGTCACCTCGTTGTCGCCTATTCAATCTCTCAATAAGCAGTCTTTTCTGAGCTATGTTCCTCCAGCAAAGACCGACTTGTCGCGAGTATATACGATTGACTTCTTACTTTCCCTCAGAGGAAGCGCTGAAGTTGCTAATTTCGATGTTTCCCGACTTCCAGATTCGAATTTCTGGGCTCTTAGGTCCCCAGCAAATCCAAAAGCCCAACAGAACAGAGAGAGGCGGACCAGCGGCCAGAATCGCAAGAGCAGGCAGGGTAGCCAAAATAAGCAGAGCCAAAATAACCAGTCCAACCACCTCTCGTGGGAGCGCAAACCTGCTGGTTTCTTGAAGTCTTCTGACATCGACTCAATGTCTACTGAGAAAATCTCGCAGCTCTTGGGCGAATCTGCTGACGAGGGAGTTCCGGAGTGGGACTCTCTGGATATATCGCAGGATCTCAAGATGGATATGGGACTGACGGTGGAAGACTTTGAGCGTTGGAAACAGCACATGAGGGATGAGGAAAGACGCAAGAATGAAGAGGAATACGACGACCCCGTGAACCAGCCCAAGGCTAACGAGGTCGACAGCTTCTTCTCGTTCGTCAAGCCAAAACAAGTGGTCCCCGAGCCATCCTCCTCTCCTGCGAACACGAAAGCCATCCCGGATTCCAAGAGCTCGAGGTTTTCGTCCTTTTTCGGCAGTAATGCAGCTTCTCCAGCCGAGGAAGCAAGATCGGCCTTGCCTTCTGGCCACAGCAGTTCCACAAGTGTCAATTCCACTAGTGAGCAGAGCCTGAGATTCTTCAATTTGCAAGATCAACAGCAGAGAGGCTCCCAAAGAGGCTCAATCCAAGGGAAAGGACAGGTTCAGGCTCAGACCCCAGTCCAGGGCCGGATTCCTAATCCAGTTCAGGGCCAAGTAGCTAATCCAGCTCAGGGCCAAGTAGCTAATCCAGCTCAGGGCCAAGTTGCTAATCCAGTTCAGAGCCAAGTTGCTAATCCAGCTCAGAGCCAAGTTGCTAATCCAGCTCAGAGCCAAATTTCGGTTCATGGCCAAGTTCCTAATGTCCAGGGCCAAGTTCAAATACCAGGTCAAACAGCACAATTGCAGCGAGGTCAAATGCTTCAGCCACAAGGTCCCCAAAACCACGGCCCACAAGGACCTCAGGGTCCAAGAAGACCACATCCTCAACATCCTGATGCCAGAGGTCAAATGCTGCCAATGCGACAACAGCCTCTCTTGGGTGGACCCGGCCCAATTCCTATGCAAAACCTAGGCCCATTGATGCCGGGCATGGGCATTCCATCTGGATCCAACGACTCGTTCTTCATGTCATTAATGAACAAAAGAGAAATTCCAGAAGATGGCTCTAAGAAGGTTGATTCACCGCAGCACCCTAAGGCCCAGCAAGGCCAGATTCTACAACAGGGCCAAATGCCCCAGCAAAGCCAAAGTCCACAGCAGGGGCATATTCCACAGAACCAGATACCACAACAGCAGTATCAAGGAAATGGTCGCCAGGGCATGCCTCATCAGTTTTATCCATATGGTCCACCACCAGGCATGTTTCAAGGAGGCATTCCACCAGGAGTTCCACCAGGATTGCAGCAAAGGTCTCCAGCTGGTCAGGTGCAGAAGGGCCCTCCAGGAATGGGTCATTATCCTCCTCCAGGCTATTACATGTACCCTCCAGGACTCCCACAGGGAGCTCAAGGAATACCACAGGGAATGCACCACCCACAAGGAGTGGCTCCACATATTCGAGCACAGCAAGCACAGCAAGCGCAGAATCAACACAAACAAGGGTGATTTAGGCTTCTTGCTGTATCTTCCGAAATCCAGATTCACACTTGATAGCCTTGGGTCGTGGTGAAGGTGGTGACACGGAACTAATGAGCTTAATACGACCATGAGTTCCACTATATTGTAGATATGTAAATCTTCGTATAATTATACTTTCTAGGCTAGCACATTCGAAAGTTGAAACGCCAAGTTCAAAAGCTGGAGGTGTTCGTCAGTTCCGTTGTTGAGTTTCCTGTCGGTGTCGAAGAAAAGCTGTGAAATGGCGTTTTTTTCAGGTGAGCTCAACCCATCGTCAAGAATGAAGATATCGTGCAACTGGTCCGACACCTGCTGGGCACTCCACCCCTGAAGAACCACCTCGCGGACTTGTTTGGCGATTTTCTCTGTGTTTTTCGTCCGAATGGTGCTCACTATCAATGCCATAAGTTCCTTGTCCACCACACCAGCAATCTCCCGGATATTGGACACTGTGATTCCACCATCTTCTAGCAGTGAGCTCAAACGTGTGGCAGATTGCAAGAATGTGATGGCTTTACGTAAATCACCGCCGGAAACCGTGAGAATCTCCTCGAGAACTTTCTCCAGATCCAAGTTGACATGTTCCTGGTCCACCACGTACTTCAATCTGGCTAACGCATTCTCGTTATCGAGCGGGCGAAATCTGAACTTTGAGCATCTCAGAGCCAACGGATCAATGATACGCGTGATGTAATTACAGATCAAACAGAATCTCGTCACTCCAGAGTAATTCTCCATGGTTCTTCTCAACGCAGACTGGGCATCATTAGTCATTGAGTCAGCCTCGTCCAACACAATGATCTTGTAAGGCGGACAAGGATAGTTTTTCAAGTCTTCGGGAGAGGGGTTGGACACCGTGAGTCTGGCAAAGTTCTTGATTTTCTGTCTCACGATAGAGATACCTCTTTCATCGGATGCATTGAGCTCCAACACTCTCAGCTTGTATAAATGTGGGCCATACAACTGCTTGGCGAGCGCCAAAACCGTGGACGTTTTTCCCGTTCCTGGCGGGCCGTAGAAAAGCATATGTGGTAGATTGGCCAGCTCCAACGTCTTCTTAAGCACCTTGACGGCGTGTTCTTGGGACGACACATCGTCCAATTTCTTGGGACGGTACTTCTCGACCCAGGGCGTGTGATGAAGTCTTTCTTGGTCGTACTGCGTCAGCATTGGGTAGAGAAAATAGAAGAGCCGAGAGAAGTTGGAGAATTGGGATTTGAAAGTTACGCGTAGTGCTGGGTGTAGGACGAGATGGTGGATATGAGAATTGGGATTCGAAGAAACAAGTGTTGATGGAATGTGGAGTTCGTGTCGACTTGGGTCGGTTGATAATTCGGGTAAGGATTTTCATTCCTTTCTTTTTACTTTAACATGGTGTGCGTTGAGTAGAAATGTTTAGGGAAAGCAGGATATCGCATATAGAACCAGTGGAAATGAAGCTTGAGAATCAGGCACTTTGGATGTGCAAAGAACTTTAGCGAGTAAGGATTTAAGTTTTTTTTTTTCTTGAATACGAGGTGGTTGTCTATGAAGTTGATAATACATACATAGTTGAAGGTCAGGATATTGTTAGTATTGGTATGGGGTTTCTCTCTGTCTCCATAATTCGATGAACTGAGAAAGACGCTGTACTGGTGATTCTCGAACACTTACGGCTGCCTCATTTTTCGTTCTTATCTTTCATCTCCGTCCTCGCATTCGACAGCTTAAGGTTCCACAGGCTCATTAACATTTTTCTGTTCAACATCCAGTTGCAACAATTCAAGTAAGCAAACGAAACAATCAGCTACTCACAATATATGAACAAATATATATTTTACGCTCCTCCCCCCCTCACGATTCCCCAAAGGCCTAACCCTTAATATGAATTATCAAGATGCGATTTCTAAGTTTTAGTCGAGGTGATTTAGCTCATCTGGCCCCTACTCAGTGATAAAATTCTGGTGCTGATCGTGTCCCATTGGACACAAAAGGCTCATATGAGGTGCAAGGTTATTTCTCGGCATTAACCAGGATCAGAAAATTCACCAGTCGTATCGTTAAGAACGAACAGTGGGTTAAAAATACGATGGTCGCTATACGTAGACATTCACTTGGTAGAAGTTCTACGAAAGATTATTGTATTCTGTAACCCATTGGCAGCTCATAGAATTGGACGACTGACAAATGCCGAAAAGGTAGATAGTTTCTTCTCGAACACTAAGATAGCTTTGTCAAGTTCCTAGCTCACCAATCTCTCGAGTTGGATTAGAATCCGATATGGACATTGTTTCGTTTTAGAAGCAGAGTTTCAGAGATAGAAATTCAGGTTGAGAGTTGTTCAGATTGAGAGCTTTCAAATTGACGAAACAGCTACCCTTCCAAAAAGTCAGACCATAACGAGAAGACACAACGGACGGGTAGGTAGAGATGGATTCATGATTTTGGAGACTTTCAAGAGATAAAGCTTTTTTTTCAATTAATGTTGATATTCTTCTGGTTTGGAGATTTGGGCGGTGACTATTTAACGCCTTAAAGGGTCTACCCAACTCTTGGATCGAGGCAAACAAGAGTCATTTCTTCACTGAAAACGCCAAAATTAGTCGCAACCGTACCTTATTGGCCTACATGCTTGACGCATCTTCTCAAAGCATGGCGAGACCCACCTGAGCCCGCCCAACATAATGAGGTCACTTACGTCTGCATGCCTAGCCAATAGAGTTCTGCACTTATCAAAGTTGCGTCCGCCTAGCGAGTCCGCCGTAAATGCAGTGAATCTACCCAACGGCAGATGTCCCAAAGTATTATGCATATGCGCAACTATTTATCAACCTGCACTAAGCGACACCAACCAAATGTCTACCTTCAGACTCACTTAAAAATTCAGCAGAATAACTGTAGTTTTTCAAGTTGCAGAACCTCCAGTTCCACTTATGACATGCCCAGGTCGATTTCCCGCATCGCTTTTGCAAAAGCAGCCATGTATAAGCGAATTGACTCATGACTCGCGGCTAACGACTCACGCGACTCATGACTCAAGACTCAATAAGCAATGCAGCCCTGTTGAATGGAAAAGTGATTTCTTCCCATTTTCAGTCCACGCCATGAACCATGGTAAAAGGAGCCTCTGATTACTAGCGTTTGACTTATCTCTGAATGGCCGCTCCACCGAAAATGTCAACCAGGACACCCATGTTCATCTCATAAGCATAATACATGTCTCATAAAGCAAATAGCCCATGCATGGTCGTTCATAAAGGTATATGGAGGTGCATATTTTTTGCAGAACCACCAAAAAGCGTCTCCAAGAAATATAAAAAGGGCTAATTTCCCCGTTATTGTAACCACCAGAAACCATGGCCACAGAAAGAAGTGGTGTCGACAAAGTTGCTTCGACTACAGTTACTGAGCTGCTGGCTTCCATTGAGCTTGAGGGACAATCGGGACACTCGCAAGAATATGTTGATGAGTACAATCCAAATGGGTTGCTTCCAGCCACCAAGGAAGAACTTGATACTCTAAGACATGTTATTGACGGTCTTCCTTTCACTGCATACCTACTTTGTGTTGCTGAGTTGGCAGAGAGAGGCTCCTACTATGGAATCACGGGAATCTTGGCCAATTTCATTCTGAGACCTTTACCAAAGGGCAGCACCACCGGTGCTCCAGTATCCTCCACCAGTTCAGAAAACGCAGGTGCCTTGGGACTTGGCTTCTCGGTGTCGTCTGCATTTACCTTATTGCTAGCCTTTTTGGTCTATGTGGTGCCATTGTATGGTGGATATCTTGCTGATAGCAGATTGGGAAAGTTCAAGGCCATTTATTTCGGATCCATTGCCGGATTCTTTTCCCACATTTTCTTCGTTATCGCTGCCATTCCATCTGTTATTGCCGGTGGAAAGGCATTGGCTCCAACCGTCATTGGCATTGTCACCTTGGCGATCAGTACCGGTTTCATCAGACCCAACCTTTTGCCTTTGCTCATGGACCAGTACAAGCTCAAGCAATCCATGGTCAAAGTTTTACCATCCGGTGAGAAGGTGGTTGTGGACCGTGAAAAGGCGTTGGAGCGTATTTCGTTGTACTACTACTGGATCATCAACGTCGGGGCTTTCTTTCTTGTTGCAACCACCTACTGTGCCAGACGTATTGGCTACTGGTTGGCATTTTTGGTGCCCACCATCATGTATGTGTTTCTTCCCGTTATTTTGTTCTACTTGAAACCAAGACTCGTTGAGGATGCACCTTCCAAGTCGGGTCTTTCCATCTGTTGGAGAGTTTTGCGTGTCACTTTCAGCCGTGGCTGGTTCCGCAGATACAGAGAAGGTAGCTTGTGGGAATACGCTAAGCCATCCAACATGTTGGCTCGTGGAGAGACAATGTCTAAGCACGATAACAACAAGGTGGTGACATGGGATGATCAGTGGGTCATTGACATTCGCAGAACCCTCCAGTCGTGCAAAATCTTCATTTACTTCCCAATGTTCCATTTGTGTGACCAAGGTCTTGGTAACGCTCTCAATGCCCAGTCTGGAGCCATGATCACCGATGGAATCCCCAACGATTTGTACTACAACTTCAACGCATTGGCCATCATCGTGATGATTCCAATCTTGGATTACATGATCTACCCCTTGATGAGAAGGTATAACATCCCATTCCACCCAATATGGAAAATTGCTTTTGGATTCTTCATCTGTGCCTCTGCCCAAAGTGCCGCTGCTGTGTTACAACATTTCATCTATAAGACCTCGCCATGTGGAAACCAGGCCAGTACTTGTGACTTTCCCTCTAATGTTAACGGATGGTGGGAAGTTCTCGTGTGGATTTTGACTGGAATTGCTGAATGTTTTGCTAATGTCACTGCTTTCGAATTGGCTTATTCTCACTCTCCAGAGAAGATGAAGGGTGTTGTGATGGCATTGTACCTTCTCACTTTTGCCATTGCTGCTGCAATTAGTCAAGCCTTCACTGCATTGATTACCGATCCAAATTTGGTAAGAATATTTATTGGTACTGCTGTGTGTGGCTACATATTCACCTTCACCTTCTATGCTCACTTTTGGAACTTGCACCGCAAGGAGAGACAAGACGAAGACGGGAAAATCGTTCAGGTCGAGAGAGAAGTAGTAGACGGCGATGATAAGGCCAGCTAGATGTTAAGGGGAAAATTTGTCTCCTGGTATTTGTTATTTCCTTTTCTACGAGACGTTAGGCGTATCCTCAACTAACATACTGCCACATGGAATACTAGACACGATCTAGATGCTGGGAAATGTGAGGTTGTTCAGCTTAATAGCCATATATGAAATGATTCAGAAAACATGATAGTTTATCTCAATATGGTTTTACCTCTGTACTACATCCAGTAATCGTTCCGCCGTGAAGGAACCACGAATGGATACTAATAAGCAAAAACGACAGTTACTACTATTGGGAAAACTCCTCTGGAAAAAACTCAACAGAATAATTGTTTTAAATAATTTCTTTTGATACTTAGCACTTATTCAGGACAACAGAATGGTATCACCATCCTAAAGCACAATATTTTAAGAATTATGTCCCGAGCAATCATTGGAAATCAATCACCTCAGGGCCCGGGATATACTGGAGCAGATCCTCAATTCCGTTTCCAGAGCGAGGAATACTTGCGATCACTTTGACATCCGGGGCAAACCTCTCCACAGCGTACCTGTTATCCTCATTCAAAGGACCGTTGAAAACAACGTAAATGTTTGTAATTCCTCTATGTTGCAAGTGCTCGATGCTCAACAATGTGTGGTTGATAGTACCCAATCCACTTCTCGCAACCAAAATTACCGGACAATTGAATCTATGAATGAGATCAGTCATGATCTCTGTCTCAGTGATTGGCACAAATAATCCCCCAGCACCCTCCATAATCAATGGACGTGGCAGCTTCACAAATACGTCTGGAATTTTAATCTCAGACACACTCACGGGCTGCCTGGCCTCTTTCACGAACGCCCTCCACGGAGACAACGGAAACGCAAGTTCGACTTGAGGGGGGTGAAATCTGTCTGGAGGAAGTTGAGTCAACGACTGAACGGTTTTAGTATCTCCAGGATCAGAAATGGTTCCAGTTTGCATTGGCTTCCAGTAGTTGGCGTCCCATGCCCGAGTAAAGGCTGCTGCGACATGAGTCTTTCCCACATCCGTATCTGTTCCTGTGATAAAAACCAACTTCATTATAAGAAAGCTCGTTGCACTATGGAACCTAGAAAGTTCGCTTGTGCGACAGTTGGTCAACTCAGATGACTCGAGACTCAGGGTAGATGACTCAAGAGTCATCAGTGTATGCACATCTTTGATTCCGAGTCTCTTGACCATGACACCATAACCATGAGATTTTTTTGGCGCCTTTTCCCAAACTAGCTCTCTACAACCCAATGAGCCGTCAAGAAAAAGAAGATTTCGACAAAAAACATTTATGGCATCCGTATACGTCGATGTCCAAGCCGATCCCCTGCTATCAGGTTGTGTCAGCTGATGGAGTTCGGCTCAAGCTTGAAGATGGAAAGACCCTTATTGACGGAATGTCTTCATGGTGGTGTATGATTCACGGCTACAACAACCCAGCATTGAACGAAGCATTAATTGCACAAATTCAGAAGATGTCGCATGTGATGTTTGGTGGGATCACCCACGATCCTGCCATTCAGCTCGGCAAGCACGTTATCGAAATGACCCATCCTGAGCTTCAATGTATTTTTTTTTGTGACAGTGGGTCTGTTTCAGTGGAGGTGGCCTTGAAGCAGGCGATTCAGTATTGGATCTCCAAGGGACAGATGATCAAAAAGAAGTTTATGTCTATCGCTCATGGCTACCATGGAGACACTTTCGGTGCCATGTTTGTGAGTGATCCCAACACCTCAATGCATAGTATTTATGAAGGTTATGGTCCAGATAACATCTTTGCCGAAGCTCCGCAAGTTGAGTTTGGTGGTGAATGGGATGAGGCAGACATCGTCGATTTTGAGAAGAAAATCGGACAACACCACGAGGAAATCGCAGCCGTCATCCTCGAGCCTATTCTTCAGGGAGCAGGAGGAATGAGAATGTACCATCCTGAATACTTGAGGAAAGTGAGAGCATTTTGTAACCAGTACAATGTCTTACTCATTTTCGACGAGATTGCTACTGGATTTGGTAGAACCGGAAAACTATTTGCTTACGAGCACGCTGGAGTTTGTCCCGATATCTTGTGCGTAGGGAAAGCATTGACTGGTGGCTACATGACCATGGCAGCAACCATTTCAAAAAGAGATGTTGCTGATGTGATTAGCAACGGACCCACTGGCTGCTTTATGCACGGGCCAACCTTCATGGCTAATCCCCTTGCTTGTGCTGTGAGTGTCAAAAATTTGGAGATTTTGAGAACTGGGAAATGGAAGGAGCAAGTGTCGAATATTGAAAGTATCTTGAAGAAAAAGCTTCTTCCTCTCAAAACCGGAGACTCTGAGAAAATCAAGGACGTTAGGGTGCTTGGTGCAGTTGGAGTTATAGAGTTGCAGGAGAGGGTAGACTTACCTGTTATCCAGAAGAAGTTTGTTGATCTGGGAGTATGGATTAGACCCTTTGGAAAGTTGGTGTACCTCATGCCACCTTATGTGATAGGTCAGGAGGATCTCGAATACTTGGTTGACACGATGATCAAAGTTGTGAAGGAGTACTGAGTAGCTGAAGAGTTGGAGCAGCGTCGAATGATTGCATAATGTGCTACTATTTGCCTTTTAATTCTGTAACTCCTTTTTCAATCCCCAAGCACTTCTTACAATCCAGAAATAGGCTAGAATGATCTCGATGAGTGATCTTGAGCTTTCATTAGGATGTGTATGGACATTCATTCTCCCCATTTGAGAACATCACAAGACGATGCCTGTAATTGCCTACAAAAGCTCAAGACGCTGTAGTTCTATCACCCATTTTGGTACAGTACTATGAATCAAGGTAACAAATAAAGAAGCACGAAGCTTTTATGTTAATGAATAGCTATCAGAAAACATCGAACGATCAATTTTCTTGACAACTATGTCGCTCCCCAATTGAACAGGTTGACACTTCAAAGTCCCTCGTCGCAAGGCAAACGAACTGAGTAAAATCTCGACTAGCAGTTCCCCAAACTGGCGATTTTCCCAAACACCATGAGGGCTCCGCCCAAAGGATCAGAATGGTATTCACATCTCAAATGATTTTGTGAAATGTCACCTAGCAAGTGCTACTTTGTGGTTGTTTCTATGTTCCCGTCTGAATATTAAGTATTATTACAAACTACCCCTTCTATCTATTGCACACCGATCACAGACAACTCCAATGTCCATACTCGTCTCACGTGAATCCCAACCTTCACCTCTTTTCCGAGTTTCTCAAGGTTCAGACCCGCAGTAGAGACGGTGAGCTCCTGGTTGGACCACCAACACTTTCTTGCTGGTTTTCGCCAGAAAAGCAATAACTTTGTGTAGCCGGCGTCGTGATTCCTTCTGGCTCTTGACAATGATCTTGATGCTGCACGGCTGGCGCTGTTTGCTAGATTCGCAATTCTGGATCTGGCCCGAGAGCTCGCGGAGGTATTCGATGTCACCGGGCCCAAACCTGGTGATTCTGGCGGGGTTGGTTGTTCTGTAACAAGGCGAACCAACGACAATGACTGGATGACACACCTGTCGGGCTCCATCGACCGGTTGCCCCATGATTGACCCCTATCAAAGCCAGATGAGCAAAGCATGTCGAAAAGATGTTGTTCCGCTGGCCCGAGCTTCTGTTCCACTGTAGGAAGCAACGAAGGATCGTACCCGAGGCCTGAAAAGACAAGTTGATGGTTAGCAATCTGCAAGCCGACTTCAATCTTAAGATGTTTGATGTCTTCGGCTGTGCATCCTGCAACTGGTGGGATCACGTAGTAGTCGAGATCTTCTCTCAACACAATGATGGCAGGTTTGGTCTGCAACACGGAAGTGGAATCAAATCCGCTAGTATCCTCGTGCGAAATGGTGCCCAGAATCGACAAGTGATCGCGCTGAGCCTTTCCGAACGTATTCAAGATATATTCGAAACATTCCGGGTCATAGTTGACATAAACAACGTCATCCTCCGTCAAGTTGGTGATGACCTGGCCACTGAGATCCAAAAATACTCCGTTGGGAAATAAACTCAATAATATGCTCTCAGGCAAGCTCATAAGCTCGTCCCTAGTGATGTTGAACTCCTTGCCGCGGATTTTCAAGTTGATTTTGGAGTTGTAGTCAACCTGCCCGTCGCTCTCCTCATAGCCTAAGGGCAGGACACTGCCTGGGTCCCGGGACACCTGGGTGATGATGTTCTCTGCCATTTTGTAGAGGGTTGTCTGTATCCGGATGTGAGAAAAAGATTTCGTTGCCGTCGAGCTTGAATTGCGACTAACTAGTTACAAATCTGACAGCCTGGAATATACGCAGATTAGTCTTGACCTCAGAATGCTTGTTGACGTCGCCCAGATATATTCAGGTTTCCAGCACCAGAATTAGGGTCGTAAAGCCAATAGGAAATGCGTCACGGGGCTACTTTATGCTGTAACTTCCGCTTATTTGTGAGCTCTTTGGGGCCTGAATAAGTTGTGGATAGCTCGTGGACGAATTTTTCCAAGATGGGAGAGTAGACGAAGTTGCGATAAACACATTTTCGTTGGCCCTAGAATGCTATCACGTGATGGGGTAGAAATCGCTTTCATGTTAGTAGGCAAGAAATCGATTGGCGGGTCATTGGAAGCATTTGGAAATCGCACCGGATTGACAAGCTCTTATGAATTCTTGTTTCAAGCTAAAGTGAAAGCTTTCTGTGACATGTTTTGAATCCCAAGAGTCATAATTGAATGTGAATTAGGAGTGCACAGAGCGCCATTCCAGCCAGCAATACCAAGGTCGTTGCCCCTCAAGGTATTAAAGTTAGAAAATGGGGCGTTGACAACGCTTGATAAAATGGATAGACAATAAGACCAAAAGTGCGTCCAGACCAGTCACAAAATTCCGTTCAGTACGGAGTTCTCATACAAATCTTTGCCTTGTAGTATCCTCCCTAGGTGCTTTTCTTTACACAGGACTACCATCTCTTCTAATCTGACTAAGTCGTTTCCATCAATGCCTTGTACTGGAAGCTGCAAAAGCAAACCAAGGCCGCTAAAAGCAGATATTCCTAGCGTAGACGGTGACGATGATGTTTGGGCTAGTGACGACGAAAGCGTCTCGGCGGTTGCCGATCGCCGAAGGGCTCAATTGAATCAAGGATATTTAGATGGACTAACGTCAGCTCAGGAAGTGGGGTTACAAAACGGGTTTGATGAAGGATATCCCGAAGGAGCCAAATTGGCTATTCGTGTGGGCAGAATTTTGGCACGGTTGCATGGTAGCGAAGATTTTGAGCAAGCCAAGCGAGAGTTGAACATCGCCAAAGTGCTCGATCGAAAGTACTACAATGAGCAATTGGATGCCAATAAGCCAGACCACAAGTTGGTGGCATATTGGGAACACAAAGCTAACGTTCAGAAGAAGCTTCCATTCGACTAATTAGCGCCCAAGGGGCATGTCAGGGACAACGTCGTTGTTCAAATCGTCGTAGAGACCAGAAAACTTCTCCTGGAACTTGAAGCGGCCCCTGCACCAGTCGCTCCACGCCTCCGAAATGAGGAACTGAGTTTCCTGGAATATAACAAACTCGTCGAAGCAGCAGCTCTTGATGAGCCAGTCCTTATTAAGTTGCTGGAACATTTCCTGCTTGTCATTGATGATGGCTTGCCTAAGCTTGACAAGCTCGCTGCCCTTGATATCCACATCGTCCTTGCTGAGGCCCTCGTATTTGCGCTCATTTTCCTGGATCTTCAGCTGGAGCTGGGGAATGGTGTTCACAGAGAGCTTTTTGGACCGGTCAAAGAGCTCCTGAAGTGAATAAAGGTAATCCAAATAGTTCTTGAATTTCTCCAAAATGGTGGTGTTAATGATGTAGCTCTCGTCGATGAGAAGAGTGGATGTTTTGTTGAAAAATGCAGAAATAAGCGAAAGAGAGTCATTGATCGAACTCGTGTCATCCTTATTTATCGCCGCGATCACCTTGTGCTCGGTTTCCTTGTGTGGATAAAGCGTATCATCATTGGCCGAAAATTTGGAGATCATTTCTACGAACTTGCTATTGTCGCATGCAATCTGTTGCTGTCTCTTTTCGTAGCGTTCCACCAACATGACCAATTTTGTCCATGTATCAATGAGTTTTGGAATATTGGCTTCGGCAGTTTTCCAATCGTTGAGAAACTCCTCTCCCACAGAGGGCCAGATGGAATTGATGAAGTTGGTCAGGATCTTCTGGCCCTTGAACTCCAACGAGTAGTCTACACGGGCTTGCTTCCTCCAAGAACTCAACTCCGTCGGCACACTAAGAAAGGTGACAACGATGGGTTCCTGCCTCAACACCGGATGCCTAACCAATTGGTTCAAAAACCGATGCAAGCCACGCCGTCTTCTTTGAAGAAATTGCGAATCCGGAGACGCTCCTACTAGGGCAGTTAGTATATGGTCGAGATAATAGAAAATTGAAATCACATACCCGAAAATTTTTTGGGCGGCAAGCCGGGGATCACACGGAATGTATACTTTTTGAGAAGAAACTCCAAAAGCCAGACGAAATCCGAGTAGCGTCTGATGACTTTCTTGACGCCGGTGGGTCCATGCATGCCCAACTTGAGGTCGTGGGAAATGGCGTAATTGATATGCTTAAACAACAACCCTTCCTTTTCCGGTACTTCTTTGATTTTGATAGAACCATTCTGGCCCACAAGTGGCTTGAATTGGTCTCTAATTTCACTCACATACTTGTTGAGATAGGGGTAGTCGTTTACATGAAGACTCTCGGGACTGGTAGTGTCTGGGTCGATCAGAAGTGCCGAATGATCTGCCAATAGACCTTCGGATGCGCCCCAATCCTTGTCGCCGTTATCTGGCTCGTCCGAAATGGACGAGTTAGCCAATTGAGTCGACAACGGGTCAACGGGCTCGGAAAGAGCCGGGGTTTCCAGTAAAAGAATGTCCACACATGCAGCTGGTAGCGGAGGAAGTCCTGAATTCATTTTGAACTGGAGCGTGACGTAGTCGCTTGAGCCCGCTCCCTCTAACTCCAAGGCCAAGAGCCCCAAAATCCGGAAAAAATTGCTTTCAACGGTAGCAGGCAATAAGCTGTGGTCGTACAACGTGTCGATAATCCGAGACACTTGGTGATCGGTGATTTGGTGGGCCGAAATAAGCGGCTGGAACAACGACGCCTGGAGTTCGTTCACTGACGCCACGTTGGGCCGGAGTTTCTCAAAAATGGCGTGATAATGATCTGGAACCCGAGCAGTGAGATCAGCCGAGGCGCTGGGAGACTCGGTCTCGTTAGCTTGGAGCAATTGCAGAGACGTCAAGTAAGTTGACGACGAGGGGAATGGCACGGAGAATTGCTGTTGGCGGCGATCAGCGGAATTATCATTATCGTCATTGCCTGTGGCCCAGCCATTCTCGAATAAGTCTTCGGAGCCGTAGACGCTATTCATGATGGACGATTGTTAACTGGGAATGAAGGGAGGCTGAACTTGGTGGATCTGAGGGTAGTGATAGGTTGGATGCAGGATAGTGATCTTGGATTAAGAGTGATCGGAATGGGGGGCCAGAAAATGAAGGGAAAAGGAGTATTTCAGGTTAAAAAAAGGGCCCTGGGAGCCCTAGTGAGGTTTAGAATAGGTATCAGATGGAAATTGGACAGGATATGCATACTGCCCGATCTATTTTGACTATAAATTCTTGAGCTTAGATGATCGGTCCACGCCGAATTTCGCAGCCTCTCACTGCATTGAAGTAGATGCTTTTGGTAATTCGTGAGGGCTGCACAAATTATTTTATCTCGTGATGGAAAAAGAAAGATTCTTGCCTTTAAAACCCTGGCGGAACCTATAAAGGAGAGGGTAAGTCTGTGCTCCCTTTGGAAATGTCAATTAGTGTAACCTAGTCACAAACCGTAATCATCCAAAGTCCAGAATCAGATACAGAAGTGACTTTAGGGTGGCAAGTGGTGTGCCGAATGTCAATACAGGGAAAACAGCCAAGCTTTTTGCAGAATTCAGATACTGATATCTCTTCACTTGAACGCTTGTTCAAATTTATAGAGAGACTTTCAGTATGCTCTACCAATGGACCTTTCTGTTCCACAGTTTTGGACTACCTTGAAGCCCGAGGAGCTGCTTTAAAACTGGCAAGAGTGGGCGAGAACAGCACAACAACCGGGAAATCTAATAGAAGATGGGCCATTACAAAGCCGTATATTCGGGTTCTCCGGCAACCATAAGTCCACCTATTTTTATAAAATCAAAAACATGCCGCACAAAATGATATTTGTGTAACTTGAATTTCGCAGCTGAGGTCGCAATTGCTTTCGACTGGCAGGCAACAAGATCCACGTCTCATGAGGCAGTTATGTCACAAAGACAAAGATGACCTATCGTTAGAGATCGTGAAAGTAAATATTCCTAGAATTCTTGTAATTTCGAATCGATTTCCCTTCTAAGCACGGAATGGTTGCAAAATCAAGACAAATAAACGCGAGTCCTGCAAAACGGAAGTTGCCCTTTTGAAAGGTTCCATTCAAAACCTTATTCATGGTTTCGAAACTATAAGGTTTTCAGAATTTCGGATCATTTGGTTTTCTCTTGAATAGACCCACTAAAGCGCACGGGGGCTACGGAAAGTGCTCGTCGGAAAGACCTTTCGCAGCAACGTCCTTGAATCCAGTGAATCAATATATATTTCTATTGAAGCTTTTAGAACTTCCAATTGTCTCATTTACCAAACTACACAAATTCGGAGTGCGAAGTGAGAAATATGAAGACTGCCATTACTCGAAGTTTGAAAACCCATACATACACTTCAAGATGAACGCAATCATCCTACACCAGGACATTTATTCGAGACGTAGGTATGTCCTCACAAGAGTTCAGCATCAGTCATTTTTGAGTCCATAGTCTTGTCGAGAATTTTTTCATATATGGCCAGGAGGGAGACTGCTATTATAAAGTGGCCCTCCCGAAAAATATTATTGGACCTTGTCACAATAATCTGTTCTTCATTTCCCCATAATTGAGCTTTTCCTGCTGCTTCAGAACCTGCGACGGATGATGTACTCATTTCTTATCGGAATACACAGAATAGCTATATGCATGCAACTCAATTAACTTTGCGAATTATTTGTATAGTGGTTACCACCACTTTCTATTTCACAGAAGACAGCATGGGCGCCATTCATACCTTTCTCAATTATTTTCATCGTGATTCCCGATATAACAGATCGACATTCGGTCTCGACCAGATAAAAGGAGGACCGGCGCTCGTTTTCTGGAGGTTCACCGATGCTCTTCTTGTCGTCATATTGTTGGTCGTTTTCCATCTTGTTTACGACATCGAGCCATTCCAGCGTCAGTTCTACATCAACGACTTGCTGATTTCGCACCCTTTTGCAGAACACGAGCGTGTCACAAACAACCAGCTCTTCCTTTATGCGGGAGCAGTGCCCCTTGTGACCATTGCCGTGGTTTCTCTCGTGATTACCAAGCCCAAGAACAAAATCTACGTCACTTACGTGGCTCTTATTGGTCTCTTGTTATCATTGTTTATCACTAGTGTCACGACAGACATTTTGAAGAACGCTTTTGGACGTCATCGTCCAGACTTCTTGGCTCGTTGTGTTCCAAGCAAAGATGCGCCAATAGACGTGTTGGTTTACGCCGTAGATGTCTGTACAACCACCAACATAGGACGCTTAATGGATGGTTTTAGAACGACGCCGCTGGGCCACTCCAGTTTATCGTTTGCGGGGCTTCTTTACCTCCTGTACTTCTTGATTGGCCAATTAGCAGCCACAAGACCGCAGGCTGGAGCATGGAGAAGCGTGGTGGCTTTCGCTCCCACCGTTGGTGCTGCATTGATTGCCTTGAGCCGTACAGAAGACTACAGACACCATTTTATTGATGTTTTTGTTGGTCTGGTTCTTGGAGCGGTCATTGGTCTGTGGCTGTACTTTCGGTTGTTTCCAGGATTGGCTGCTCAATACTGCTATGAACCACGGTTGCTCAGGCTTAAGGAGGAGACCGAAGCACTTGTTTACTCTCCGGTGGAGGAAGTGTGAGTACGATCGAATAGACAAGGGGGGGCTGAGTACGGACGAGTTGGTCTAAGTGAAAACTGATATTCTGAATGGTAACTTCGGCTCAAGTAATTCGAGACGTAATTGGAAAGTCATAAAATCCTGAGAGAGAATCATCAAGTCTTCAATGCTCAGCACTCTTTTTACAGGACCTCCTTCTTTTGCCAAAACACCTTCTTTTGCCAAAAGAAATGCTCAAGCAAGTCACTGTAATAACTAAAATTTCGCAGTTTATCGTTCCGTCGCTACATGATCATTTTGCAACTGTTGGATGATCATGGATGCTAATGGATGCTTACCATCGGCCCACAGAAAGGGGTCGATGAGATGAGAAAATAGCCTCAAATCCCACAATAAAGATCAGCAAATCGCTCGTAGCCCTTATTGCCGCAATAGCCGACTCTTATGCCACTTGGTCTGAGATTCTACATCACTGACACATTGTGGTGCAGGAGTTAGTTAATATATTCATTATGGCCCAATACTGTGAGTCCGAAGTATATTAGATGGTAATCTTTTACAAACTCAGATAACAACAAAACACGTAAATACCCGTTTGGCTGAAAGTGTTCTCAACAATTACACAAAGTAGAAAGAAGCACCAAAAATACCAGTACCTCTTCCAAACCCGGTAACCGGCCATATTGCTGCATACAACTTCACCTCAGGAGTTCCTTACGAGTATCTTGTCGCGGATGGAGTCACGGGCTCTACTCTCGAAGTCACATACAAAACGCCCAAACTTTTACACACATCAAAAATTTGATTCTTGCTAACAGAATTGGAGTTTAGCCCATGGGCCAGTGTTCGGAGCGAAGCCACCGACTACCACCATTACTGATGAGTTGCAATTCGCGGGCACGAACTCGTAAAGGTTGAAGCCACTTCTGTTGCTCCTAACCCCGGACCTTCCTTAGTTGACTTGGGCATTTGAAAGACTCCCATGCAGAGAAGTCCAAACAGATCGTGTAATATACGCCACCAACACCGAAAAAGCGGCATTCAGTTGGCGCACCCAGCCGCGAGTCAATAGAATCCCTAGTGTATGACTATTGGGAGAATTGACATCCCAGGTGCAATAAGGATGAGCTCGTGTCCCCATTTCCATCTCCTTCAGACCTGGCGGCAGACTTCCCACCCCTAGGGCGTTGACTGTCGCCGAGATGCACAGTTAAGTGCAGCAGTTTGGTGCCGCCACCAAAGAGCGTCGACATCGGCTCTGATTTTGAGGAGATCCACGCTGCTCACGGCTAGTTGATCGACAGGTTCGTGTCTTCGCACTCCAATAAGTGAACACATGAATAAAGATCGTCTTTTAAAAAGCGAATCCAGTTTTGTTGGAGGTGATCGATCCCGGGAAGGCCAAATTTCGGATCATTTTCCACTCTTAAGATACTCCATTACATTAATGAGTCAAAAGCCAGAGCGGAGAAGGTCGGATTATGAGAACATTATTAAGAAATGAGATTTTCGAAGTTACCGAATGGTTGTGTTAAGTTTTGTGCAAGGATAGTCATTGTGTACAGGACTTACAAGCGAGTTTAGTAGAAGGAAAACCCTTCAGTTTTTAAAATACAAGGAGCCAGTACTAAACCTTTTGGTCTTTCTCCATCAACT
Organism: Sungouiella tsuchiyae; assembly: GCA_030566995.1. Taxonomy (NCBI): domain Eukaryota; kingdom Fungi; phylum Ascomycota; class Pichiomycetes; order Serinales; family Metschnikowiaceae; genus Sungouiella; species Sungouiella tsuchiyae. Next base: position 107,243 of record JAJLRO010000024.1, on the reverse strand, counting down.
AAGACGCAAAGTCCTCCTTCTATATTTAATCGAAACTACATAGCGGTTTCTGACGTGACTGTGGTACCCAGCCACGAATATAGCATGAACTATGAGGTGTACTGATTTAGTACGGAGTGCACACATCTCACAAAAGGTCAAGTAGCGTTGATGGCGAATGTTTCTTGGTGGTGTAAGGGTGTTTAGCCGATATGGTATGCGGGTATTTACAAATGGTTTTCGCGGTCGACTGTAACATGAGTTTGTGGATAGATGAAAGCGACAAGAAAATATTTTTCATTTTTTGAATAGGTAGAGTGAAAGAGGTTGCAGTATTACAGTCATTTAATTACTTCCATGAGTACCAATCGTGAGGAATGAGAAGCAATTAACCATGACCGAGTTCTATAACTTTGGTAAGGCATGTTCCTTAATGAGAGCTATTATCAAGCGACTTCATACAAAGTACATTGGCACCATTCAACCGGAAATAACCAGAACAGGTAAATAAAATTTGCTGGGATCTTACACCAAGTTTGATGAGGTTTTCGAACGAGACATCTCTGCAATGTTCCGCTAACCTACAACTTGAACTTACAATTGACTGTGGTAGTTTCACGAAATTGAGCTTAAATTTTTCCGGTTCTTTTTAAGTTCGGTTGACACCGCCATCAAATGTATCGTGATTAGCAGAGAATGACCATTTAGTCATCATACCATCCCTACATCAGTATTCTTTTATTCATGATTAGTGCATCCGCAATCTGAATAACGCCGACCAGACATTCATCTTATCTCCAGTGAAGTCAATGCGAATGTCCATTCTTCTTGATAGTCGATGCACCTCCACGAAAATGGTGGAATGCGCAAATAAAGGCATGCTACAGTCTTGATATGTGGTCCAAGTCATCAAATTTTAGCCGCTCAGTGGCAAACAATGATCTGATTACTGGGGAAAGTTCAAACTAGTACGAGCTCGTAAAAATTAAGCACAGCAGGCATCTTTACTCAGGTCTCAACATGCTAAGCCAAGGGTGACGTAATAATAACAAGATCAGAGTAGGATAATCACCAAGAGGGTTATTTTGGCTTAAAAAATCTTGGCAGCCTCAAAAAATCTTGGCAGCATGATTCCGGAAAGTTCTACAATTATAAAAGAGTATGGAGTTGTCCAGAAAGTCACTTGGAAAAAAAAGGGAATTTTCTCCGCAACTGGACCAACAATTGGAGAGGACTGATCGTGGTTTATCTGCACCAATTATTTTTAACATTTGGAGGACATTCTGGCGACCAATCAAGGGCGGACAAACGAGCAAGTCACTGAAAAGATAGAAGAGACAGTAAACCAAACAAACGGGTGAATCGAGAAGCTTCATTCGTGAAAATCTTCGCCATACAATTTTCCCTGTTACTGACACACCTACGAACTCAGACTCAGTGAGGTGAGATAACGATATTGTGACACATGTGCAAAGCCAGGGAAATGCCGCCAGGGAAAAGCCGCCAGGGAAAGCCGCTAGGGAAAGACGCTAAGGGAAAGCCGCTAAGGTAATGCCGCTAAGGGCAAAGACCGTCTAGAGGCAAGGTGGATAAGAAGGATGCAGGTGAAGATAGAGCCGATGGAAACACAAGGCGAAGTCAAAAAAGAGTGACGGTATATGGGTACAATCTGTTACTGCAAGAGGCTGGAATATTTCGCTTTCTGTGCCGAAGGGTAATCAACAACGACATGCAGGCACCGTCATCGGCCCGCACGATAAGCAGCTATGTAGATACAGATAGACACAATCTAGACTGCATATGAAGTTTGACGTGTGCGTTAAAATTCCATATAAAACTATGCTCGAAATCGTACTTCGAGGCACAGAACAATGCAGCCGGCTTCTCCAATAACCGAGAAGAACTTCGTGGTCACTAGTGCCAGTAATGTTGTGGACGTTGAAGTTGGCGTGGTCGCACCTGTTGTGCTAGAGAAACGATTCAATCTCTTGTCTGCCGTATCCACAGGAATTGTCACTGGAAATACCTGGACGGCTCTTGGAGGGGCTATTGTTGCTTCTTTGTACAATGGCGGGCCACCGGGAATTCTCTACGAATTTATTGCTGTGTCGGTTTTCTATTGGCTCATTGCTGCTTCCATTGCCGAATTGGCCTCTGCTGTTCCTGGTTCTGGTGGTGTTTACCATTGGGCAGCTTTGACAGCGGGAAAAAAGTACGGTCCTATTTGTGCCTGGTTTGCTGGGTGGTTGAACTATTTCGCCTGGACTTTTGGTGTGTCAGCCAACTGCTCTATTATCGGACAGATCGTCGTTTATGCATACGGAATGTTTCACCCAGAAGCCGTTCTTGCAAGATGGCAGGTATTTATTGTGTACATTGTTGTGTGCTGGTTCTGTGCTGCTATTGTTATGTTTGCAACCTTTGCTCTCCCGACTGTAAACCGTGTCGGAGGATTTCTTATTGTCGGTGGCTGGTTCGTAACTGTCCTCGTATGCGCTATTATGCCCAGCCAGAACGGCTCCGGATACGCCACTAACGACTTTGTGTGGAAGACATGGGAAAATGGAACTGGTTACAAGAGCAATGGGTTTGTGTTTCTTGCTGGCATGTTAAACGGAGCATTTGCAGTCGGAACTCCTGACTGTGTCACCCATATGGCTGAGGAAATCCCTAGCGCAGGAAGAAATCTTCCAAAGGTGCTTTTTTGGCAGGTGCTTGTTGGTTTCGTTACTGCCATCTCGTACTTAGTCGCCATGTTCTACGCGGTGAAAAACTTGGATTATGTTTTCAACCTGGACTCCTTGTTCGCCTTGGGTGACATCTACCTTCTCGCTACAGGAAGCAAAGGGGGTTCCTTGGGGTTGTTGATTGTGATTGGGTTGCCCATTTTGTGCGCAACTGTCGGGTGTTACATTACTGCTGGAAGGACCCTTTACGTCTTGGCAAGAGACAATGCTACCCCCTTCGCTTCTCATCTTGGTGCTGTGAATCCGAGATTTAAGAGTCCGCTTTGGGCTACATTTGCCTGCGGGTTGGTTTCGACTTGTATGGGAGCAATCTACGTGGGCTCGGTTGCTGCATTCAACGCCTTTGTCGGATCGTTTGTTCTTTTGACCACAGCTTCCTTCTTTCTTGCTATTGGACCCCATGTACTTAACAAGCGCAAGAGTATTCCTCGTGGCCCATTCTGGCTTGGAAATTTTGGGTATGTTGCCAACATTATTTCTTGTGTGTACATCGTGGTTTCGTTTGTCATTTTCTGCTTCCCTTATGCATTGCCAACTTCAGCAGAAGAAATGAACTACACTAGTGTTATTACTTGTGGATTAACTTTCCTAGTCGCAGTTTGGTGGTTTGTGGGAGGGCGCAAGGTCTACTCAGGGCCCTCGTTTGAAGCTTTCGAAAGCTTTCAAGAGGAATCCGAAGAAGTCGAGAAGATTTAGGTCGCTTGCTACCAGTGCATTTCTGTGCTGTTTGTGTAGTCTTAATAAGGTGATTATCACTGTTTAGCGCTTGAGCATACGTATACCATTTTATTGACAGGCATCGTAGCTTGATAGGGTCTCCATAGGTACGGTTACCCACTGTCTTTAAAAGGACATTTCTGTGGTTTTCAAAAGGGACAGAAAATAATTTCAATACCCCACCGTCCATATGAGTCACTTCAAACTTCCTTCTCTTTAAAGAAAGCTTGCAGAGCTCAAGGCTGTGAAATCCAAGTGCGACAAATCAGCAAACACTGATGGCGATCCAATGGTTGGAAGAAGATGGTGGTACTCCAAACTAGAAACGAAGTTTTTCCTCCATATGGGCTTCTAAAATTACCAAGGGCTTTCAGTAAAAAGAGAAAATGAAAAGCGCAGAAAGGATATAATCAATCAAAATGATACCGCTTAGGAAACTTCTCTTAACTCAATGGTTCTGTTGAATACCAAATCTGCGAAGGAATAGTCAAAAGAATAAGGCGATCATATCAACGCTTTGGATTCAGGTAATTCTGTGAAGTCTATTTCATCTCAAACCAAGAAGGCATAGATCCTTAAACTCGAAGTTTGAATTAGCTGAACAACAGGCATGCATCCTGTTGACCTGCTTGCATCCTTCTTTTCTGCCACTGTTTTTATTGACGGCGCGAGGACGAAACAATCAAATAACCAGGAGCAGTTTCCTCAAATCCTCTAGGGACAATTTAACAATATTAGGCGCAGACTTGTACAAGTTGCATGCAATTGAAGACTTCCTTTGATTCATTTGATACTGATCCGTGAAAAAGGCAACGCAATCAATCACGGCTCAGTACAATCGCTTTGATAAGACAAACTGTTCTTTTATCAATGGTTTGTTCCAGAAGTATGTTGATTTGAAATAATCTGAAAAGTACTTATTTATGACTTGCAAAAGCTTCTTTATCAAGCCTTTGATAGTTCTTAAAAGCGAAATACTCCACTAACCTACAACTTGGACATACGATTGAAAAAATTCGGCGATTGGTATTTTTGTTTCAGAAATTTAATCTCAATTTAGAGGTAGGACATGGAGTCATTCTCGATAGCAGAAATTACCCCAATTTTCTGCAGAACATATGCCGATTATCAATAAGAACGGTTGACACCATCGCCAGATTATCAATTTTTTAGCAGAGTATTGCACCTTGGCCGATGCGCTCTCTTTAATCTGCAGTCTTAATAATGCATTCAAGATCTTTTACTTTCATCCTGCACTCAGTCCGATCATGCGATTGTGAACTCTTATGATTCGCATACGGAAATTCCACGGAAAAGAGTGCACGTAAGAGAACAATACAATTGTTTCCAGGATTGTCTGCTCAATACTGCTATGAGCCACGGTTGCTCAGGCTCAAAGAGGAGACCGAAGAACTTGTTTACTCTCCGGTGGAGGAAGTGTGAGTACGATCGAATAGGCAAAGGGAGCTGAGTACGGACGAGTTGGTCTAAGTGAGAACTGATCGTCTGAATAGAATCTTGGGCCTAACAAAATCTGTGACTGGAATGGCATAGAATTCTAAAGAAGAATCATCAAGTCTTCAATATTCGATGCTTTTTTTTCTTCTTAAAAGAAACGCTTCAACGATTCACAATAATGACTGAAAATTGTAGATAATCGTTATGTGGTAATCGTTATGTCGCCTCATGAATTTTTGCAAACTATTGGCCACGGAACCAAGCGGATCGGTCCACGGAATTAAGAACATGAGCTGACCAAAAATCGTCAAACGCCACGAAAATGCTCAGCAATTCGACCAAAGCCCCCAATTGGCGCTATATGCGTATCGGTAAGCTGCTCGGTCCGAGATCTTACATTACTAACACATTGTGATGCAGGAGGTAGGAATTAAGCTCACACATCTGGCCCAATACGGTAAGTCCGAGCTCATTAGCTGACAATCACACTTACCGACAAATACATAAATACCGGTATAGCTGACGAGTTTATCGAAAATCACACAAAGAAAAGAAAACACCAAAAATGCCAGTACCTCTTCCAAATCCGGCAACCGGCCATAAAGCTCCATACAACTTAGCCCCAGGAATTCCTTTCGAGTATCCAATGGCTGAAGGAGTCGTTGGCTCTGCTCTCGAAGTTACAGAGAAAACTCCCAAACTCTTCCACCCTTTGAAAATCAAAAATTTGGTTCTTCCAAATAGAATCGGAGTTTCGCCCATGTGCCAGTGTTCGGCTGACAACAACGAAGTCACCGACTACCACCGGATCCACTACGGAGGATTTTCAGCTCGTGGACCCGGACTAATTATGATTGAGGCAACTGCTGTTGCTCCTAATGCCGGCACTTCCGTCGTTGACTTGGGTATTTGGAGAGACTCCCAAGCAGAGAAATTCAGGCCGATCGTGCAATATGCGCACGCCAACACCGCTAAAATCGGCATTCAGTTGGCACACGCCGGCCGCAAGTCAATGGAATCCCCAATGTATGAGTATTTGGAGAATTGGGATCCCAGAGGGAATAAGGATGAGCTTGTTGCCCCTTCGGCCATCGCCTTCAGACCCGGCGGTAGAATTCCTACGCCTAGAGAGTTGACTGTGGCCGAGATTCACATTTTAGTGCAGCGGTTTGGCGCCGCCGCCAAAAGAGCTGTAGATGTCGGTTTTGACTTTGTGGAAATCCACGCCGCTCACGGCTACTTGATCAACGAGTTCATGTCTTCGCACTCCAACAAAAGAGCAGATGAATATGGCGGGTCATTTGAAAATAGAATCCGGTTTTTGTTGGAGGTAATCGATTCCGTGAAGGCCAACATTCCGGAAGATTATCCACTTTTCTTGAGGTTGAGCGCAAGCGAGTTGCATGACTCCAACCCTGAAGCATGGACGGTGGCTGACTCTGTCAAATTGGCCCCATTTGTTGTGGAGCGCGGTGTCGATTTTATTGACATCACTGCTGGAGGAAATGACTCGGGTGCCGATAGACCCAAAAAAGCATTTGGAATGTATGCCGAATTTGCTAGAAAAGTCAAAGAGGCCGTGGGTGACCAAGTAATTGTGTCTTGTGTGGGTAGAATGCATGATCCAGTAAAGATCAATGAATTGATCGAAGAAGGCGCTATTGACTTTGCGTTGGTAGGCTCTCCTTTCTTGGCTAACCAAGGGTTGGTGATTGAGTGGGCAAAGACTATGGGTGTGGAAATCCATAATGCGGCTCAATTGTGGCCATTGAAGCCAAAATACGCGGAGATGATTCAGTACATCAATGAGTCGAAATCTAGGGCTGAGAAACTTGCATTGTGAATACAAATAGAGATAAGCATTTGGTTGCAAAGTCCATGTAAGGTTGATGTACGGGTGTTTTGATAATAGGTGTAAGGGTTTTTAGCCGAGTGGTGTACGGGTGTTTACGAAATGGTTTTGTGGTTGGCTGCAACATGAATTTGTGGTCACTGCAACGTCGTTCTGGACACAAGACTTCGTATTTGATTTTACGAATGAGTCGTGTGGATGTGGTGCACCACAGTGTGAACTATCACACAATTGAACCAGCCGTGGCCAGTTGCTCGGGTAAGGCAAATGCATGGTACCTCAATTGAGGAACGAATGTGTGTTACTGAATGGATTGGGGGACAGCTGGACATGCCTGACGGATGCTCTGCCTCGATTGAGTCTTAGAACGAAAACCACTCATTTACAGCTTAAAGACGCTTAAGATTGGCGAAATAAAGCAAAGGGAGCTGCTTGATATGGCTACTTCAGAGATAACAGGAGCAAATATAATCAAGTATAAGAAGTAATAAGCAGCGAGTTGTCCTCATTGGAAATATTGTAGTTCAACATGTAATTGTCCTAAGTTAGCTAATAGTAGGATATTAAATACAAATGAGTAGAAAGAGAATTAAGATGTAACTTTAAATGTATCACCTCTTGTATATTTGGATTTCCGGATATCTCTTGGCGTCTTGTCCGATAGCAATAGAGCTGTTCCAGACTGTGCCAAAATCAGTGTTTTTGTTGTGAACGTTTCTCATTCTTTCTATTCGCATCTTCTCGTCAACAGCGGCGTTCGCGACTTAGTTCCGCATACGGCGTACCACCTTTAGCACTCCTACGAGGGCCTTTCAAACAATTACTTGATTGCCTGTTTATAGTACTTTTTGTAGCATCAACCACAATTTCATTTTTCTTTATTCTTTCCGCCACTTTTTCTCCCTCTTCTGCCTTCTGTCTCTTGTCCTACTGTCTAATCGGGCAATCTGCATGTGAATTTCGCACCCTGAAGGACATCTTATCACCACAAGACATAACTAAAATTTCCATCACAGGATATGCCCGAAAAAGTAACCTCTACCATCGTGCACGCCATACCCCCTCCTCATCTCCCTCTTATATTTCCGAACCCTGGTCACGTCACGTTCCGTACATTATCTCTCACTATCATAGTCCAACTTCCAGCTTATATGCACAACATATACCAGTATCAGTCCACAGTCTCGAAATCAATCCATTCTACCTACTTCCTCAGCTCCATTTCCCGAGCTAACCTGCCCAAATCCTAAAAATCCCTTTTTGTGACCATGCCTCCACTGATATACTGCATTTTGTCTGGAGGTTCCGTGCATTGTGTCCCCGTGACAGCGTTCAACGGCACGGCGACCTCCCAGCCGCCAGAATTCGCCAGAAAACCCGCTGTGAACACCAACTCCGATCTGGCTGCTTCTCCACTTCTGTTGCTGCCGGCCATAGTTAAGATCAAAAACAAAAATCTCCTATACACGCTCAACAACCCGCTGTTGTCTGACCTCGAGTCCGATGCCCATGCCACCAACGATAGCAGACGTTTGAGCGCTACTTCCCAAGAGGAAGAGACCTGGGACCTGCCTCCACCCGTGCCCCTGAATTTGAGTGTGCCGGTGCTCCAATTAGGGCGTCAATCGTCGAAAGAACACGATGATCAAAACACCCAATTTGGCGATTTGAACAGCCCCATGAATGGGGTCGCCGATACCCACACGCGGCCACACACGGTACTTAAACTCAACATTGGCGCCGCTGACCTGGATCACCCGCTGCCGGCGGACATTCTGTCCATATTGGATCAGTACCTCACCCATGCCATCTACTTGCCCCAGTACGCAGTGGATCTCCAGACAAATCTCGACAGCGACTACACGCAGATCAAGTCGTTGCTCACCAAGGTGTTTCCCTCATGGACCTCGGATATTGTAGTCAAACAGCTCACGGGAGGAATCACAAACATGCTTTTGCTGTGCACTCACATCCCTTCCCAGGAAACGCTACTAATGCGTGTTTACGGCCAGGGAACCAACCTTATCATCGACCGTCACCGCGAGTTTGTATCACAGCTCGTGCTCAACTCGCTCAAGTTGGCTCCATCGATCCACGCCCGCTTCTCTAATGGACTCATATATGGCTTCCTTCCTGGGAGATCCTTGGATCCTAAGGAGCTAAGCAACCCTTTTCTATACCCTTTGATTGCTCAGCAATTGGGCAATTGGCATAACCAGGTTGACTGCGACTACATCGAGGACGGCGTGGAGAAGCTCAGAAAGTACACGGCAAACTTGAAGAAGCAATATCAACTCACGAATGAAACGCTGAAACCTTTGAAGCGCGAGAAGAAGGTCAAAAAGATTATTAGCAACGTCTGGGACCTCATCGATGACTGGATCCTGATCGTTCCCACCAACGAGGCTCTTGTCAACATCTTCAAGACAAACTTGAATGATGTCACCATCACGGAAGAGAATGTTCGAGAAGTCATTTACAAAGAGTTCAAATGGCTCAAGAGCACCCTCAACCGTATCACCAAGTCGTCAGTAGTCGTATCCCATTGCGACTTATTATCGGGAAATATCATTATCCCAGAATCTGAAGAGGTTGCTTCGAAAATCGAAAAAGGAGTTTCTGACGCCGCTCTCTCTCCGATTGAAGAAAATCCAATCCAATTCATCGATTACGAGTACATGCTTCCGGCACCTCGAGCATTCGACATTGCCAACCACTTTGCAGAATGGCAGGGCTTTGATTGCGATCGTTCGGCAATCCCAGAACCTTCCATGAACAATTCAGTCATGGTGAATTGGTGTAAAGGTTATCTCAACGATAACAATGCTTCGGAGCAGGAACTTTCGGGTTTGATAAATGAAATCGAATGTTACTACGGAATGCCTGGATTCTACTGGGGCATTTGGGCAATGATTCAAAGCGAACTTTCAAATATCGATTTCAACTACGCCGAATACAGTGAGCTTCGCTTGGAAGAATACTGGAACTGGAAGAAAAATTACCTCGCGAAGAATCCCAAACTATCTTTATAGATTAAGCTATAGATTCTGAAGATTATCTTCTCACCTTTGAAGATCCACAATTGTAGTTTTATCTGTCTTTGGTGAATGCAAAATTGCCCACGGTGTGCCCTTCGATGCTTCCTTATTAAGAGCGTCATGGATGGCACTAGCGTAGGACTTCGGTATCTTGTTATTGGTAAAGAACAACTTCTTGAACCATTCTTCTAGTGGTACTTGAACCGACGTTGTCAGAATCATGTCGAGCACAGAATCGCTCAGATCCACGGTGATAATTGGAGCTTTAGCCAATTGTTTCATCATGTTGGACGATGCTAACTTAGAATCGTTCTCGAGTTCCCATTTCTCCTTTTTGTTATTCTTTCTTCCCCGAGGCGCAGCGTTGGGAACCACAATGACTCTTTGATCGACGTCAACATTGAAGAGAGGCTCTCCAATTCTTGTTTGATCATTTCCAGTGTCTCCAGAGCTTTCCCCACTATTTCCAGTGGATTCAGCCAAGAACGACTCGTTGTTTTCGTTGTTTCTCTCTTCAATTTCATTGCTCAAGTGGTCGAACAACTCGAAGTAGTCCACATCGGTTTCCCTGTTCATACTGATGTTTTTCACTCGAATAGGCTTAAACAGACCCTTTTTGCCCTTCTTACGTGATGAATTGGGCTGTCTCAAATGAACAATCCAATTAGTCCCGTCTTCCAATGCTTTGTTTAGATTGTTTTCCTGGTATGACGGAATGTGCCAATCACAACTTATATTCTGAGCCCACATCTGGCTAAGTAACTCATATCCGGAATCTCTGATGATCGACTCCTCCAGACTTGTGAGCAACACATCGCACCTCACCTTCCTCCATTTTCCTACTGATGTTGATGCTCCACTAGAGGTGTTGGCTCGTTTCAAGGTGTTCTTCATCAACCAGAAGAGCATGGTTGTTGTCAATTGGAATCCGACGCCATGTGGAGTCCTGGACTTTGAGATACCGTCGTTGGAAAGAGAATCGATCAAGTTGTCATATCGGCCACCGGTAGCAACTCTTGAAAACTTTCTGTTCTTGTCAATCCTATGAATTGCTTGAAACATAAAACATCCATCGTAGTATTTGGCGTTGTAATTGCTCAACGGACAAAATGTTACTTTTGACTTCACCCCGAACTTCTTGACAACATCCAAGATATCCCTAATGTTGGTGATAGCTCGCTCTACCTTCGTCAAAAGAGGCGAATCCACCATAATTTTCTTCAACTTCTGCATGGCCCTTTCTGGTTCCACCGTGAAATTGAAAACATCAATAAGATCCTTGATAACCGTGTGCTGCATCTTGAAGTCGTTCCGTAAGTAACCCTTGATGTCGTCAGCTCCTCTTTCGATACCTAACTGTGACAAAACTCCCATGAGCTCGTATCTTCTGGGCTCTGAGATGGTGTGAGACCGTCCAAAGGCAAAGTCAATCACGCTGTTCAAAATATCCGAGTGGTTGATGATGATAAACGTCTGAGCGTTTTTGGTCTTGAAACATGGGAATGTACTCAATACTTCATCGACTGCCTTGATGCACTCAGCAGTATTTGATGTGAGACTAAGCCGATTGTGGGAGAAAATATCAAAAGAAACAGCATAATACTTATCTGGCTTCCCCACGCCTCTCAAATTTGGGCGGTAGACAAATCCATGTCTGTACAACTTCATAACCTCCATTTTGTGGCGACTCAAGTGACGGGCAGTTGGGAGAACCAAGTCGTAACTCAACGTCAACACCGAGCCACTTCTATCAAGCAACTCGTAGACCAATTTCTTCGACTGAGCCAGCAGCTTCGGAAGCAATGAGCTGCCTTCGTAATCCTCAACTCCTCCATGGTTATCGAAGATTTTCGAGAGCTCATGAAGTGTTTGACTCAAAACTAAGTAATCGTTGCTCGTATTCTCGAGGATGTCACTGTGTGAGTACTTCCCCACATTTTCAAACATCAAATCTTGTGCCAACAGATATGGTTGATTGAACAACGTTTCTCTCACTTGCTGCTGCCAAGGCGATGCAGGGTCGGCCAAAGATTTGAGTGCTTCTTTGATAATGATGTCTTGATGCTCAAGAGGAATTAATCCACTCTGCAAGAGTTCCATTGCTCCTGGTCGTCTGTGGGGGTCGTGGTCCAATAATCGACGAATAATTCTCTTTTCTGTTGGTTTGCGAGATTCAGCAAAGCCCGATGGAAATTTGACATCGGCCAAGCGCAAGTCATTAAGGATCATAGCACGCTCCATTCCGGTGCCTAGCTGATAGCACATCTCGAAGAAAATGATTCCCAAAGAGTACATGTCGATCTTTTCGTCGTACTCTCCAGAAGCAACTTCATTGGCGGTGTAGAAGAACGTTCCCACCACGGTGGAGAGATCTTTGTTTGTTTTGGAAGTGACTTGGTTGTTTGTCAGAACAGCAGAAGAAAACTGGGAGTTCTTTGCAAGACCAAAATCTCCCACCTTGATATTATTAGATTTGTCAATGAAAATGTTTGTAGGTTTCAAGTCTCGATGGATGAACCCAGAACTGTGAATGTAAGAAACTGCTTCCAACACCTGTCTGAACAATCTCCAGTATTCACTCGGATTGGCTGGAAGGCCACGTTCAATAAGATTGAGCAACGTATTGTTCTCACAGAACTCCATCTGGATGTATAAAATAGACTTTCCTTCCACCTTGCCGTGCTTTCTTGCTTTTGAAACAACATTTCCCGGTGCAGAAGATTCGTCGCTCTTGGATTCGGATATTTCCTCGGTATCATCGTCATCATCTTCATCATCTTCATCATCCTCTTCATCATCTTCATATGCTTCTTCGTCATTGCTGGCACTAACTTCCTCGCTGTCGCTGTTTGCAAAAACAATTCTGTCGTCAAAATCGCTCTCATCGTAATCAAGCAGCGGATCAATGGAATTCTTGAAGTAATCCACTTGAAACGAACTGTCATGACTCTTCAAGAAGGATGTCGACCGCAAGTTACTCTCAAAATCTTCATCGTCGTCCGACGAATAGCTCTTTTCTTCATCCGAAGAGGCCACAGCACTGTTAACCTTGCTGAGTGAGTCGGGAAGTTCTTCGACCCAACATCCATAGTATCGGACAATGTACTGATGATTCAACCGGGCCAAGGATAGCACCTCCGACAAAAGTGTCTCCAACTTGTCAGAACGGTGCTTAATTTTCTTGATAGCGTAAAACGTGCCTTCCATTCTATTGCGGACTTTTACGACTTCGCCAAAACCACCTTTTCCAAGCTTCCCCACTTCCTCGAACTCTCTCTCGTATCGAGATTGCTGACCGTTTCCTGCCGAAACATTATCATTATAGAAAAGTGGGCTTTGGTTATGATTATTGTTGGAATTCCTCCTCTTGGAAACCTGAGAGACTGCCAAGTTTCGTCTCGCAGCATCTAGGGTGGAAGTCTGGTACTTGGACGAACCAATAGGATCGCGCTTGAAACGACCTTCAAGTTCGACAGTTGACTGGTTCATTCTAGAGTCTAGAACTTTCGAAGCTTCCACCCATCGAGACTTTAGTCCTTGCATGTTCATCTCTATTCCGGACCGGAGAAATTTGAGGGCGTTAAGCTCCAAAAGACTCAGACGCTTGGACGATTTAGGCTGAAGCATCTTTGTAAGGAGATCATAGACCCGTTCAGCGTCTTCTTCAAGGCCCGGAAATGCATGAGCACTAAATCCAGAGAAGAATTCCTCTGGTGTGTGATATTCAGTAGTAAGAACATCGTAGCTGAACATAACTCTCATGAACAACACTCCAAGATCCCAGATATCGGTCCTGATGTATCCACCAGAAGGGTCCGGATCGACCCATGCCTTCGGAATGAATTTGTAGATGAATTCGTCGCCATTGGAGTTGCACGAATTCACCATTCGTAGTAATGTGTATCCGTAAGCCGGATGGCAGAGTTTCAATGTCTTAATGTGGCGCTGGGTCAGATCCTCCGCGTCATTTTCACAAACAAGCACACTCAATGGACAAATTAGGTGGTGACATAGACCGCTATCGTGCATGTGCTCCAAGGCTGGAAGCAACTGGATCAACCAATTGCGTGCAAGCCCCCAATGAATGAAATCGGCCGTGCTGAGTATATCGTCAAGGGACTGCAGTACCACAGGCATCTCTGTTAGTAGTCGGATGGTCCATTTCGATGAGGAATGTGCATGCTGATCAATTTGGAAACCAAACACCTTGAGGACGGACAGCGAGCTCAAGGCCATGACCTGCTCAAGCTCTAACTCCAAGGCACGAATCTCGGCCTTACCGTCACTTGTCAGCCAATGGTGGTTGTTCAAGTTGATTACGGTGAGAAGATATGAGACATCGAGATTCCGATCGTCAAACTTCTTCTGTAAGTCTTGCGGAAGATAAGGCTTGACAATAAATTGGGTGCCCACGTCCAGCAAGATATCGTGGGTGTGTGCACGAATAAAGCCCTGGACTGCCTTGAACTGGAAGCGGGAGTTACTCTTGGGCACATCTCCCCAGAGAATATTCGCAAACTCGAATAGTTGGCCGGACACCAATTTGGGCACAAGCGGGTGGTCGGAAACGTCCACGGCCGAGTCCATGGCATTGTTCGAGTGGTCATACTGCGAGCTGCCATAGTCATCTTTCATTTGGAGAATCTGGGCATTGGCTTCCTGTGTCTGTCTCTGTTTGGCCAGCTGCTCTTTCCTCTGCACCTCCTTTTCGTGCTGTTCGAGCAATTTCCTTTCGTTCTCGAGTCGCTTCGCTCTTTCCTCTTCGAGCGAGAGCACCTGCTCGGTCGTTTGCTGGAAATCGTCAAGCAATTCCTTCACGTCCATTATGATGGTAAAACACACCTCTTCCCCCGCGAACTCCTTCAACACGTCGGCGATTTTGGCGTCAATCCTTGCTAGGCTCGCCTTGAGCAAATTCTTGGGTTCCACTACCTTCACGAGCGGCAGCAGCACGGGATAAGTTGCCGTGAACTGGATATCTAGGACCAACGAAACAACGGGCCGATCGGGGTTTTCCTGCGACAGTAGCGCCACCTGGAAGTGAGGACTGGCCTTCTTGCTCCATACCGTGCTGGACGGGGTAATATCAGTGAAGATGTCGCCATAGATGGATTCGAGAGACTCGATTTCGTCCCGTTGGCGAGCTTCGGAGTCTGCCATGTATTAGTGTGGCCAGAGAAATTTTATATCCTTGATGCTAGTGGAAGAAAATGTCAGTCAATTGATAGGATATCTAGACTGCAGGATAAGAAGTTTTGAGTTAAAGAGTGATGGTGCAGAGAGATCTGAAGTTGAGATAGTGCAGAGAGATAGAGTAGTGAGATGGGTACAGTATGCATTCCATCATCAACTATCTTAGCTGCCATCTTTTGACATCTGACAGACGTGGCGCCACAATTGCTGGAAAAAGTAAAGGCTATAAGCATATTTAGCCACACATCCACATCGGCTGCTCTCCAACCATGCCGCCGGTCGACTACATCAAGCCCGGCCCAGATACTATACGTATTCTTCTCACTACAGACAATCACGTAGGATACCTCGAAAACGACCCCGTGCGGGGTGACGACTCGTGGAAAACATTCCAGGAAGTGACTTATTTGGCCAAAGCACACGATGTTGACATGCTCGTGCAAGGCGGCGACTTGTTTCATGTGACAAAGCCGCTGAAGAAATCTCTTTACCATGTCATTCAGTCACTTCGGCTCAATTGCCTCGGCGATCGGCCCTGCGAGTTGGAATTGCTCAGCGACCCCGCGTTGGCGCTCCGATCGGGAGAAATAGTCAATTACGAGGACCCAAACTTAAACGTGGCCGTGCCGGTGTTTGCCATTTCGGGAAACCACGACGATGCCACAGGAGAAGGAATGCTCTCCCCATTGGACGTGATGGCGGCCACTGGATTGGTCAACTACTTTGGTCAGATTCCACAGTCCGATAAAATCAAGGTGACGCCGCTCTTGTTCCAGAAAGGCACTTCCAAGTTGGCCCTCTATGGAATTAACAATATGAGGGACGAGAGACTCCAGCGGATCATGAAGAACGGCGACGTGACGTTCCAGCGACCAAAGGACTACTCCGACTTCTTCAGTCTCATGTGCATTCACCAGAACCATTTCAGACATACTATGACCTCATATGTGCCCGAAGACTTTCTCCCGTCGTTTCTCGACTTTGTGCTCTGGGGCCACGAGCACGAATGCATTCCTTTTCCTCAGTATAACCCAACCACGGGGTTTGATACCCTTCAAGCGGGGTCTACAGTGGCCACGTCGTTAAGCGAGGGAGAAACGGCTCCGAAGCATGTATTCCTATTGGATATCAAGGGAAAGGAGTATCTGATCACGCCAATTGCGCTCCAGTCCGTGCGGCCGTTTGTGATGAAAGACGTCTCGTTGGCCAGGGAGAATTTCGTCGAGGGCCCGGCTTCTAAAGCTGACATCCAGGCGTTTTTGACGCAGCTCGTGGAATCTCTCATTGAAGATGCGAAAAGAGAGCATGAGCTGACTGGTGCTACAGATACGGATGTTCTCCCGCTTGTCAGGTTGCGTGTTGACCACACGGGCGACTACGAGGTCGAGAATTCCCGTCGGTTCTCCAATAAGTTTGTGGGAAAGATAGCCAATGTGAACGACATTCTCCTTTACCACAAAAAGAGAACCGCGAAGCAGGAAAGCCAGCCGAAACTTCAGGAGCCTACTGTGGACTCAGACAACTCCCTGAAAGTGTCCATTCAGCAACTTCTCAAACAGGTTCTTGGCGAGTCCAATCTCTATTTGATACCTGAAGATGGAATGTTTGATGTGACGAAGAGATTCATTGAGCAGGAAGATAAGCAGATTTTCAACGACTACGTGGAAAGGACCATCGAGAACTCGGCCAAGGCATTGCTTGATGTTAACATCGATGAGGAAGAGTTCCATGTTGGCGACGAAGGAAGTGTGAAAAGATCGTTCAGGCAGTTATTGAATAAGCTTCGGATGGACTCGCAAAGAGAGCCGATCGCAAAACAATCTACGTGGGACGAATCGCCAGCACCGCCTGCTAAAGCTGCTACCAAATCCAAGAGCATCTTGCTATCGGATGACGATGACGACGACGATATTGGCGAAAAGAAAGCGAAACCTACGAGAAAAATGGCCGTGAAACAAGTCGAAATTAATAGTGACTCGGATCTGCAGATGGAAGAGCCCGAGCCTCGCAAGAATCGCAAGCCTCTAGCTAGAAGAAAGCCAGTCAAATCTGCTGAGACCGTCAACGACGTCTCAGAAGACGACTACGAGGCTGCACCAAAGGCGAAGGCACGCAAAGCTCCAGCCAAACGGCCCGCAAAGGCCAAGGCCCCCACTCGCAAGAAAAAGGACGAAGAACTGGGGTCGATGCTCGATGATATTCTCCGTCTAGCTGGGTAAAATTCAGAGACAGCATGATATTATATGTACAGCTAATCAAACGAGGCTGCCTCCTCAATGAGATTGTCCATGTCGAAGTGGTTGCTTCCCTGTGTGAAAGCGTTCAACAAGGCCAACTTTCTGGCGGATCCACTGGACTCGGTCAATCCACCATAGAATCGTTGCACGTTGAGCACCAAGAGCTGTGCCTCGTCCAAGGTCAACAGTGCGTCAATCTCCAACTGCCCATTCATCAACACCGACCCTGAGTCGTCCACCAATTCCTGGTGGAACATGAGAGTAGTGTGAGGCTTGGCGTATTCCTTGTGGAGCTTGTACTCCGCCAACGACGTCAACATGCAGTGGGTAGTATATGGGCCCACAAACGCCCATTGCACAAAATGCATCTCGTAGCCCTGTCCGTCCTTGGGCAAGGGCAAGATGAAGTTTGGGTTCTTGAACGCATTGGCATAGATGTTGGCAAACTGGGTGGCATTGAGCGCAGCATGCATGGCACCTTCCATGCTCTGGAACCGAGCTTTCCAAATGAACTGCACTTCCTTTGCTGGCAATTCGGCCATTTTGTCGACGTCAACAAACGACGAAAGGGTCTTGTATGGAGCCTGAGGCTTGGTGTTGTCGATTGGGCCTCTGTCCGCGGCCAAACTCTTCTTCTTTTCTTTCAACTTCTCCGCCTGCTTCTGTTCGAATTCATCGAGTTCCCTGAGCGGGTCCAAGGCGTTGAACTCGCGCTTCTTTTCATCGATTTCATCCTTCAACTTGGTTTTCAACTCCTCCACCGAACTTAGCCCCATGGTCTCGGCTTTCTTCTGGAGCTTTTCCAAGTACTGCTCGTAGGCAGCGGAAGGCTTTGTTGCGAGAAAACGAACACTTCTCGATGTGACCGCAAGTCTGGGGAGGTATCTCAACATTGAAGAAGTCTGGAGATTGAAGTACAGTGTTAGATATATGTAGGATGGTGAGATTGAGAACAAAAATGTGGGAGCAAGCGAAAATATCGAGAAAAGGAGGAAACTCGGAAAAATGTGTAAGCGCAGGGAGAGCAGAGAGCGGAGAGTACGAGGGGAGTACGATACTATATGAATTCGAGGTTTTCCACGTATACTTTGCTTGAATGTGTTGACTATGTGAACACAATATGCAGTGTTCGGACAAAAAAGCCGACATTATACTGATAGTACTAGAACACCCCATGACACATGAAAAAAAATCCAACATTAGACATGAGTGAATGAGATAGATACGTCGGTAGATCAGATCATGTGATGTCCACAATGTAGATTTCCTAGTAGTGAAACCCTAAATGAGCATCAGTTACGAGGAAAGAGGTCAACCAGACCCTTAAATTCTGTCGTAGCGTCTATTGGCACTTAATACCAGGAAACCTATAAATACATCCCAAATCCTCTTACTTCCTAGCCTACTTCTTCTCCGGGTCCGGCAAACCTGTGTCCACCGGCTCCTTTTGGTATTTTTCTGGAGCATCTTTAGCATGATGGCCAATAGTGGACCTCAACGATTCCGGAATATCTTCAAAGGCCAAGTCGTACGTTGATGTCGCCACCGACTCGCCCTTGGCCTTCAAAATGTCCTCTAGATTGACGTTGTTGTCCCTAAAGATTTTCAAATTGTCTGCTATCAAATGTCGATTCTTGCACCCAGGACACTGGATGAGTACTGTGCCCGTCTGGTAGGCCTGTTTTGAAAATTTGTGAGAGGATCTGGTGTCACACTTGTTGCATGTGAAAGCGATCATGAGCTGGGGCTGCTCCCCTTTCAACGTGGCTGTCTTGTCGGAAGAATTGTGTCTGACTGGAGAAAATGTAGAAAATGGAGAGAGAACCCGGGAGAATTGCACTGCACTGGCCATTTCAGGGTGAGGCCGGCGAAGCACGCTGGCGAGCGCGTATGTGGGTAATTGGCGGAGAGGACGCACTAACTGGCGAAACATGGCGGTGATGTGGAAGTATTGTAGATCAGTATGCAACAGAACAATGATGGCAGATGAGTAAGTAGCTTTTTCCTGCACCGAGCCATTCTGGAAACGTCTACTGGCGGTGCGAGTCTATGAGTGATGCGATAGACACCTTTCCAATGTAAGTCGAGATGTGTAAGTGATGGTTCTGTTTAGTTTCTCACTTCTTCTGTCTCACTTCTTCTGTCTCACTTCTTCTGTCTCACTTATTCTATCTCACTTCTTTTTAAACTGTTTCCTTTTCAACTTCTCTGCCTTCTTATCCACCAAAGAAATTCCCCACGTATCCTCTTCCTTGGGTGTCGCAGGTGTGAGTCCTTGGCCCCACAGCCCATTACTAGTCACCACAGGTTTCACAGGAGGGATTTCCTTGCGTGTGGATTTTTTTGTAAGCGAAGGGAACTTATCTTCGGAGAGGTTGGCGGAAGCAGGTCTCGGAACCGGCAGCTGAACACGAGACAGACTGCGGGAACTCGATACAGATGTAGTGGATGACACGCTGGAACTGCCGAGCACCGGTAGGCTAGACTCGGACGGTGCTCGCGACGTGTTCTCTAGGTAACTCGGCCTGTAGGAAGAATCGCCTTGGAAATTGTTGATTGTCACCTTTGGTTTCGGTGCCGGGGTAGACTTCTTCAACACCGTGTACCTGACAGGGCCGTTCTTGACTACGGGTGTAGAGGATCGGCTGGGTTTGGAGAGCGCGGGGAAAAGCTCTTCTCTAGACTTCCTGCCCACACCAGAGCCCCACGAGGAGTTGGAGATTGACAGCGACAGGCCATTTCCCAAAATAGGGAAGTTCTGTCCAATAGCAGGGGCTGCCGCGGTTGGGTTGAGTCTATTATAGGCCACTTCAAGCTGGGTTCTCTGGTCAGAGTACTCTGGGTACAACTCGGTAAGCTCGTAGATCAAAAGCGACAAATCCAGACTTTCGGAAGTGAAGAGCCGATTGTACTCGTCCACGAGCTGTTCTGCTGTCAACTTGCGCAGCTTGAACTGGTTGTTGAGCTGGTTGAACTTGGAAATGGCGCCAGCATCGTTGTTGAGATAATGCTTGGCTCTTTCCTCAAACCTGCGCTTCTTTGTGTCTCTAGAGTCTGTGTCGTTTTGCTGGGAAGTTTTCCGTGGAAACGTCAGGAGCAGTGACTGGAAATGCGACAGCGTGGCGCCAATCACCACTCGCCCGTTCTGACCCGTGAGACCGCCGTGCTCCTTGAGCATATGAGCTGTCAAATCAAGATCTTCTCGGAAAACCACAAATCGCTTCTCCACACACGATGGAACTGGACAAACATAGTGGGCCGCACGGAAATGGTTGTACAAGTCGTCGTAGTCGCGGTAGTAGTCATGTGTGGCGTACCTGTCCTGGTCACAGATGAAGCAGCGCTCGTGTCTATCACGAATATGGACATTGAGCTCGTCTTCGGAATAGAACCGCTTGTTTTTGCAGAAACGACACCGCGGATGACCAGTAAATCCTTCATTATCGCCTTCATTGAGATGTGTTTGGAGCTGCTTTTGTGTATAGAGCTTCAACTCACACACAAAGACCTTTTTGTGGGCAGCGCAGATATCACAAAATTGTCGTTGGTGCACTGCCTTCGTGTGGGCGCTGAGCTCGCCAAACTTGGCAAATGTCTCATCACATGCGGAACAGCTCACTTGGAGCAACTTTTCTGTATCGTCGTAAACGTATTGTGCGGTGAAATGGACGCCGTTTTTGTCGTCCAGAATCGCTCTGGATTTGTCATAGAAATCATTGTAACGTGAGTCGTCCACAGTGGCCTGTTCGGTGAAAATCACATCGTCGTGTTCAGTCCGACACACCAAACATGTTTTCTTGCCGTAAAGAGCTCTTTGACGGAAACAGCAGAGATGACAAGTGACGTTGTTGCATGGAGAGACAGCGGAATACTTAATGGGTTCAGCGCAGATGATGCACAGATGGTCTAGATCTAGCGGCGAGGAATTCCTCGGTTTGCTAATACGACCAGATGTCTGGCCCGATCGGCCGGCGTTCTTCTCTCTGGTACGACGGGGTCCAGACATTGGATAGTGAGTAGAGATGAAAAAATTCTGTGCGCAGTAGATTATGTAGGTAACGGTGATGATTTGAAATAGGTCCCGAAGGTAAGTAAGAGTAAGTTTTACAGTGAATTGATGACTAGGCTTGGGTTTTAATGTACTTGAGTTAACTTTATTGGACTTCTTTAGAGTATTCATTTCGTGGCTTCGTGTATTTTACTGTTTCTGTCTTAACGACAGTTGAGCGTATGATGTATGAATAGCAGTATAGATTTGGATCAACCATTGCGCAGATCCCGACAAACTGAAAAGAAGAAAAGGAATCGATTTTGTCATTTAAGAATATCTCGGACGAATCTTGGAGATTGGTCGTAGCATCGTGAATTTGTGGAGAGTCTGAGATGTAATTTTGGGATGTTGGACGTGAATCAAAAGATTCGTAATGACTTGACATCAGTATAGTCAGCCGGAAAAACAAATAGGGATGGTTTTTGATGGTGCAAATGGTAGACAGCCGAGTTATTTCTGTGAAAAGTGGTGAGATAAGAGTGAAGGAATGAATCGAGAGAGAACAATTGGAGAGAGAAAGAAGACCAAAGTTTGAAACAAGCATAAAACAGAATCCTAGGTTACGTCGACGACAATATTGATTACAAATTTCTTTCACACTATTGCATGTTGATCCTTTTACCTTCAGATTGATTGCTGAAGGTGACAGTGAACGGGTTGAAGTCACCTCTAGCGAAGGATCGACGGTCACGAAATCCAGATTGGACTCATTATAAGCATAGACGAATTTCAAGGAAATTCAAAAGGATTTGTAATCCAGAGACGCAAGCCCCAAAAATAGAAACAATGGCTCGCATAGGGAGACGATTACCTACGGAAATAATAACGTATGAGTGATCGGATGCTGTTGCTTAACATGGGCTAGCCCAGAAAATTTCCAAGAAATTGAAAAGGTTCCTAGTTTCTTTTTGAGACTTGATGGACGCTTCTTTACAGAATGAGAGTATTAGCTTTGCTTGCCACAGGCTTGTCGTGTCCCCATACTTCCAATGAGGAATGCTATTTAGCTTCAGACACTCAAGCCCTGCTTAAACATCTGCAGCCGAGATTCTACGTCAAAGCCTCTTACGTGACGACATAGCTCAGTTTTCTATATTTCTCCAGAAATCTGTTTAAAATCTGTCAACACAGAAGACTGCACGTTTCCACAGCTAAGTAGATTTGGCTGCGAAAGTACTAAAACAAGCGGAGATTAAGACAACAGAGCGAGGTCGTCAACCTATAAGGATTATTGGGAATTCCATCTGGATTCACCATTCATAGACAGTTTGTCATTTTCTACTTGTCCTTTTCTCAGAAATCCCTTCACCTGTCAACTTTCACGGGATAAAAATGGCAATGCCTCAGATATTTTGAACTCCAGATCTAGAGCAGACTCTTAGATATACCTGTCATAAGCGCACATTATCATAGAGAGAATGGTATTTAAAAAAAACGTTTGTATTTCTTAGGGTTGTATCAAGATGTGTTTTTGGGTATGATGCACCATATTTGGTGATGAAAAAGCCGAAAGGAACTTGAATCAGCAGATCTTTGACATTTGAGAAATTCGTTGCTCATGGATGTCAACAAGTGGATGGCCACCTGTGTTGGCAAATCCCCATGCAGCACTTGATTACCAAGGACGAACTTCAAGTATACTCCACCTTCTATTGATGACTTCATTGAGGAAATCCAGCGGGCTCCGCGGGCTCGCTCTCGGTCCCGTTAATGCCATTCTATCAAAAAGGAGACGTCTGCGCAACAGACAACAATTGTGGATTCTCTACCCTAGAGGGTAAATTGGTAAATATCACTGGTTCGTATTCAGTCTGCGCTTGGAAGGATTCAGAGGAGCCAGTATTGTCACACGTATTACCAGTGGAAATATTGGGTATCAAGAGAGAACGTATCGACAGTTACATCTTGTGAAAAGGTCTAAATATTGCTTCGGACGTAGGATTGCACATCAAGTTGTATGGCAGACTATACGGATTTGCCTATTTCCATGTTGTGGAGTATGGTAATTCTGAAGTCCCTGGGTTGTTTGAATTTGGTGTCCACCTTAAAGACGAATGAGAGAGGAAGCTGTAGTTGATGATCAATAAGTTGAGATAGTTCATGTGTAACGCATCTGGCAACAAGATTGCTGGTAATGATTAGATAAAGTAAAGAAAAGGACTCTTGTTAAGACCATTCGTACTCTTTTCAAGAATTTGAAATCCCAATACATTCAGCTTACATGAGATCAGTAAATGAATGATGATTTCAATAGCATTCATAAACGATCACGTTCACCATATGGCATGATACTTTCGAGGAAATGATTGGTAGTCAGTTTTCTATTCTAGTCAGTCGTCTTAAGTTTAGGCATTGTCCATCTATTTGCTTATTGTCCGTCTGCTTCGAATCGTTTATGCGGTTTTTTTTGCCAATCTCCTTTGTCTAGTACAATCTCACTATCATAGTATAGAAGGAGAACTTGACGTTAGAGTAGTGAAGAAAAACCAACTACCTAGGAAATCACACTTGGATGTTTCCTTTGAAGGACTCGAATATGTCACTGACGGCAGATGGCCAACTGAGCCATAGAGGAGAACGAGCCGCAAATCCAGAGAGTAATGCGTATTAATCTTTTAGAAACACTCAAATTTCCCATTCTACTCATATCGCAGTCTTTTGCTTGTCAATTCACACACAGAAACATCCATTGGAAACCAACGTCAGAACAGGATATCAAAAAAATTATAAAAAAATGTACAGAAGCCAAATTCCTACGAAATTGTCGTATGATCCTCGTCAAATCCCGTACCCCGACATTCACTCTCCATATCATAACCTTATCTCCATCATCACTTTCCACTGTCTACACTACCAGTTGCTGCTACCAACATGCAACTCTTCAACGCTTCAGCCACTCTCAACGCCTCGCGTTTGCTCTACAACCCGACGCTCTGTCTCCCTCATGTTACAGTCAAGTCCTTCGACAATCTCCCCATCCCGTTGAGGATCCCCGGCCACAACGTCGAAATCAAAGGCATTGTGTTGGACAAAGATAACTGCTTTGCCAAAGACCACGACGATAAGGTTTGGCCGGCGTATGCCGAGGCATGGAAACGGCTCCAGAACGCCTACCCAAGGGAGAGGTTGCTTATCGTGTCTAATTCTGCGGGGACCAACGATGATGTCGACTATGCCCAAGCAAAGAAGCTTGAAAATGAAACGGGAGTCACGGTTCTTCGTCACCCTACAAAGAAACCTGGGTGCCACGAGGAGATCATGGCATATTTCGCCGAGCAGGGGATCACCAAGCCCAGTGAGATCGTCGTGGTCGGCGATCGTCTCTTCACGGACATGCTTATGGCCAATATGATGGGAGCATGGGGCATTTGGCTCAGCGAGGGAGTGGAGTTGTCGGAGAAAATGTTTCCCAAGTTGGAGCGCATGTTGTACGAGAAAATGGTGGCGTCGAAGGACGATCCGTTCATCCCACCGACCCCACAGTAGAGGTTTCTAGAACAAGTGGAGTCTGGTGGAGGTTGAGAGTAAACTGGCCGAGGATGTTAAATTGAACAATCTTTTTATTTATTAAACGATTGAAATGGTAACTTCAAATATTACATTATCTTTCTTATTATTTTTCTCTGTACTAAATCAAATTAGCTTTTTGTCTTCTCTAAGCTCAATAATCCACCGCAAACGTGATCGAAATCACAAGAGTAAACCGGCCGAGGATATTCAACTATACGATCATTATATTTATCAAACGATTGAAATGATACCTTTAATTATATGAATTGTCTTTCTTCATTACTTTCTTTATTATCTTTCTCTTTATTAGAAATTAGCTATCTACCTTCTTTAAACTCATTTTCCCACCGCAGACTTGATCGAAGTCACTGGAATCAAGTCTTCTCTCTTCTCCAAACCGCCACGTGCAAGCTCCTCCTCGTCAGCCTCCATAGCAGCCTGTGCCTTCATTTTGTCAAGCTTCTCCTTCTCGGCCTGCTCCACTGCCATCTTCTTGTGCAAGTTTCTGAAGTGGATAAAGAAGGCAATGGCAAACACAAATCCGGCCACAGCAGTGCCGATAAATGTTCTCACCAAAAGTGGGTCGACAAGAGCAGCCGTCAATGCCTCACCAATGGCAGCAGAGATGGCAGAAGTGAAAAGGAACAATGCCAACACCAAACCCTTCATCTGTGGAGGAGAACGGGTGTATGCCAACTCATAGGCAGTAGTGTTGGCGAAACATTCACCGGCAGCGCCCAAAACATACAACACAACTTCCCACCAGCCATTGACGTTGGAAACAGTGTCACAGGTACTTGCGTACTTTCCACATGGCGACGTTTTGTAGACAAAGTGTTGGAGAATGGCTGCGACAATCTGCGAAGAAGCACTCAAAATGAAACCGAAAGTGATTCTCCACGAGGGATGGAAAGGAATCTTGTACTTTCTCAACATTGGGTACACGAGGTAGTCCAAGATGGGGATCAACACGATAATCGTCAATGGGTTGAAGTTGTTGTACAAATCGTTGGGGATTCCCTTGGTGATCATGGCACCAGCCTGAGCATTCTCAGCATTTCCGATACCTCCATCGGTCAAGTTGAAAATAGGAAAGTACAAAAAGATCTTGCACGACTCGACAGTCTGCTTAATGTCCAAAACCCACTGGTCGTCCCAGCTGATGGAGATCTGCTTCTTTTCCTTGTACCATTTCTCTCCGCGAGCCAACATATTGGATGGTCTAGCGTACTCCCACAAGGTTCCCCTTCTGTATCTGGAGAGCCAGTTGCCTCTAAACGTGACTTTGAACACTCTCCAAGCATTGGAAAGCACCGAACCTTCAGGCTGTTCCTTGATAAGCCTTGGTTGCAAGTACAATAAAACAATAGGCACAATAAGGTACATGATGATCGGCACAAAAAATGCGAGCCAAAAGCCGACTCTTCTTTCACAGTAAGAGGTGGCCAACTGGAAAAATGCACCGATGTTGATGGCCCAGTAGAAAATCAACGTCATTCTCTCCAAGGTCTTTTGACGATCAACAATCACCTTTTCTCCCGAAGGTAACACCTTCACCACGTCCTGCTTGAACTTGTACTGGTCCATAAGCAACGGCAAGAGATTAGGCTTGATGAAACCAGTTCCGATGGCCAAGGTGATAATGGCAATGACAGTAGGAGCCAATGCCTTTCCGCCAGCAATGACCGAAGGGATAGCAGCAATGATGAAGAAAATATGGGCGAAGAATCCGGCAATGACACCGATCCAGATCGCCTTGAACTTACCCAACTTGGTATCGGCGATGAAACCACCGTACAAAGGCACCACATATGCCAAAAACGTCAACAACAACGTGAAGGCAGACGAAGTGGTGATGCCCAATCCCAAAGCTCCAGCATTCTGCGAAGATGTCTTGGACAATGGGGCACCGGTGGTACTTCCAGGAGGCAATGGTCTCTGGATGAAGTTGGCCAAGATACCTTGCACACCGTAGTAGGAACCTCTCTCTGCCAATTCGGTAAGACAGATCAAGTAGGCAGCGTATGGAGCATGGCCAAGAACACGGCGAAGGTTCTCGGACTCGTGAAGAGTGGGTCTTCTCAAGCCTCTAGGGTTGTGCTCATCGACGTACTCGGTGAAGTAGTTCGATGGGTCCTCGAAATCGTAGTCCTCATCGCCGTGAACAGACATGTCACTGGAAGCCAGGCTTCCCATTGCAACCTGGTTCTCGGTGGCCACCTGCTTCTCCAGGAAGCTTGGCTGGTTGTCCAGAACGTCTAATTTACTGACCATAATGATTCTACAGTGGGTTAACGAGGGAAATTCTCACCATTTTATTCCCATCAGCTCCCATCAGCAAGCTTTAGTTGTGGTTGGCCTCGGCACCAGGTGTCCTACATCCCATCCATTGTACGGCTGCAAAATGGCATCAATGCTTATCTGTGCCATTCGTGGCGTTATGGCGTGTGGCACGCCAAATCTCATGTTACATTGATTTTCTCTTCCCTTTTTTTTTTTTATTTCGTTGCTCTCCATTCTTGGTGTCATTTTTATTTTCTTCGTATGGTCTTCCTTTTCTGTCACCATTTGTTGCGTCGGCCACAGTTCTCGTTTTCCGACAGCAAGTTTTGCTACTGCACAACCCTCTGCAGCCAGCCCGGATCATTCCACATTCTCGGCTCACGAGACTCTGAGCAGTATTGTCCTGCCAAAAACGTTCGCGGCACAGGGCATCTCATCTCCCGATCTTTCCGGCCAATGGCACTCGCCCTAAATAAATCGTGGGGGTGATAAGACGTCTGATGCCGTAATATTGCTTCAGGCAGGCGTTATCTTAATTTTTTTTGCTCTCTGCTTATCAGCTGTTCCCTGTAGATCTTGGGCGATTATATGCCGCGGCATATTTCCCCGGCTTTTTTGTGTGCTTAACGGCTTCCTCTAAGATTAGCCGTTTTCAGTTTTATCTTGGCTCCTCGTATCAACTTCTAGACTTTTTCGTTGCCAAGCCTGTAACTATGTGTCAAGATTCTTCAAGCGGCATTCGTTACTGTGGATTTCTCAATTTGACAGGAAAACGCTAAGTGTGCCCACGCAGGTCTTCCATGCTTTCTGCTTGGCTAATCTTCCCCTTTCTCTTTCTGGTCCCTGATCCAAGAGGTCTTTTTCTCTACGTATTTTCTTCCTACAAATGGTAAAGATTACTGGAAGCTGTTTCCAACTCTCAGTTCCGTATCGGCTATCCGGCACACTCCACCACAGTTCAGCCCTCTCAGTGAACGGCACGAGGCGATTTGTAGATTATAATCCCTCGGCTCAAATCCTGGACACAGGCCGCTACACCGCTGATCACATAATTTTGCATTCATTATTAGAAATATGCCATCCACAACGTATCTGCAGCCGCAAGGTTGTGTGGGTTGACTGCCTGCGCGATCATCTCCAATACGCTTCGGGTGCTGACTCCAGTTCCAGACGAGCTGTGCGCCATCGAAAGCACCCTCTTGATAATCAATTCCACATTGATCATGACAATCTCCCGAAGTTGGCTGTCTTGTGGAATTGGTCGTGGAGGATCCTGTTGTGTGAACCACGAAATCACCTCGTCTCGTACAAACAATGTAAGGTATTGCTCCAAGTCCGACTTTGGTTCGGTCAACGCCCGAGCAATCACAAGAACGTAGACTGCCAAAATTCCCTCGAGCCCCGACTCTCCGATCAATTTCTGGATGTTGGGGGTCAAACGGAACGGCACCATCTCTGCATTGTAAAACAATGGAGCCGGTCTTCCCCCGCTCGAGCCGTCCAAAGATGCACTCTTGCTGGCAATTTTACATGGCAACATGTCTGATGTCCACACGTCACCCGAGCCTCTGTTCACATGAATTTTCTGTGGCTGTCTGGTGTTCACGCACATCATGTAAGTGGTGAAGATGAACGATGCGTATTGCGATGTGAATTGTTTGCGGAAGAGCCAGAAGTCTTCGAAGTTTGGATAGAGATCAACGAAGTAGTTCTTCAAAACTGTCGATGGAACCAATTCCGTTTGAATTGCACTCAAAATTTCCACCCGAATACTCATAATGTCTGGCTTAGGCAAACGAGGATCAAAGGCAGCACGTAATCTCTCAATAGTATAGATGAAAGGCTCGTCACGGTCCTTTCCATTACGGAAACAGAAGTCCTCGTAGATCTTTTGCATGCTGATGTCTCTTGCATCGTCATTGATAATTCTGATGTGGGGAGACAAAGGCACGGCAATCGGGAGTGTGAACTGGATGTTCCGGCGACGTGTTTCGACCTTCTTAGACAACGTATCATCAAAGATACGGAACAACTGGAAGAGGCATTCTTCACGGCGACAGTGTCTGGCAGCAGGGAATTGAACAGCAAAGGAGTGCAAGCTTCCATTGTTACCACGGATCTTCATTCTCTTGTAACAAGCATTAGTACCGCGAGCCAAATCAATAGTTGGCAAGAATCTTTCGATTTTCACAAAGTGTGTGTTGTTGTCCTTATTCAACAAGTACTGACCAGGAACCTCAATGTCCTCAAACTTCTGGTGGTGGAACTCACTCAAGTGTGGACACAAATTCTCCAAATTCACTTCAGTGAATCTCCTGTCAAGCTTATCTTCAAGACGGTCTCGCCATTTTCTCAATTTCACAATGTATGTTTCCAAATTTGGCTTTCCAATCACCAAATCCTTTTCGAACTCGGCACGGATCAGCTTAGGAAGTACGGTTTCCGCAAATCTCGTGATGTTAACTTCCGTCACAGGAGGCAATTTGGCATCCTCACGAGGGTTTCCAAGTCTATTAAGATACTGGATACCATCGTTCAACAAAGCGACTGCTAATCTATAAGCGTCCTCATCGGCAGTGCACTTAAATCTCTGATTTATCTGATCAACCAAAGATTCCAACGAGAGAGCAAGTAATGGGTATGCCGTTTTCAAGATACCCATAATCTCTTCCACATATTCCCATGAGCGGTGAATGGCAGCAGCAGCTGGAGGAAGCTTAGAATCAGAAGGAGGTTTGGTATTCGTACCGTTTCCTGGCTTACCGTCACTGTTTGGCTTGCCAGATGAATTATCATCCTTAGCGTCTTTATCATTCTCATCTGTGCCATCGTTTTCATCTAATCCATCTCCGTTCTCAGAAGCATCTTTAGGATCAACAGCTGGTGGAGAAGTACTAGAAGTCTTGTGTCTCGAAAGCTCCATGGATTGGCGCTGCTTAGCAGCGAAGTCTTCCTTAGTGGTTCTGAGCTGGAAGTGCAACGCTTGTGGGTAGCTTTTAGCAATTCTAATAAGAATCTGTCTCACAAGCTTGGCTTCCTTATATGACAAAGATGTCAACAACTGGGGAATAAACGTAATCCAGTACCACACTGGCACCTCTCCTCTGAAATTTTCGAATGCTTGGGCCAAAGTGCCCGAAGCATCGTCCAAGCTGATTAACCAAAGAATTCTTGCAAGCAACTTGCGAGTCTTTCCATTCTTGTAAAGACCAGCAGCTTGTAAATAACAACTAATAGCATTGTTCGCATAGACTAAATCGTTGGGATTTTCCTTGAATCTCTTGTCGTTGAAAGTTCCCCATTCAGCCCATGCCTTTGGTAAGTTGAGGTCGATCTGCACGGATGTGGCAAATGCCTTATTAGCCTCATCCTTCTGATTGAGCTTGCTCAAGAACATACCCTTTAAGGTAAAAAATTCAGCCTTCTGTTGCGTGGCAAAGTACACCAAGTTAGTGTTTCTGATAACATCAAGACCAGTGTTGAGCTCGTTAGGGTTCTGGTAGTGACATTTTACCTGCTCCTTCAACTTCAAGAACGCTTCCTGAATTTCAATATTAGGAAGCTGGTAAATCTTAGTAAGCTGGTTGATACAAACGTCTGCCATATTGTGCTTTCTGGCAACATTTGCGAATCTGTTGATCACCCAGGCAATTTCATGGAATCCTCTGTAGGCGTATGAATTTGCGTTACCATCAGAATTAGTTTGCTGCAAGATTGGAATGAATGGCATATAGACCTTGTTAATGACTTGGAAAGCATGTTGTCTCCAGGTTACAAGATCATTCCAAATGTTGATGTCATCCCAACTATTTGGCAATCTCTCTCTCCAAACTTGCAAAACACGTTTGAGTTCTTGCGACTTGACGTCTAAGTTTTGGGCATTCGTGGAAACAAGGCTAGAGTAAACTTGGCTGGCCTCCATGAATTCAACATATTGCTGGAAAGTGTGGAGCAATGGAATGTGGGCGTTGCCAAACCTCTGTGGGAGCCCGTGCCATTTCCTAAGAGCCAATTGGATACCTTCGTCACAAAGCTTTGAGAGCTCCTGTAAAGTTTCCTTCTCCTGTCCAAATCCTTGCAAACAGAGGAATGTCTCAAACACTTGTCTTCGTGGCGTTGGAACATCCATAACACTCTTAACAGTCTGCTCAAGGGTCTCTCTGTCTGCATTCCAGTCTGCCACTCTCCATCCGCATTCAAGCAAGAGGTCAGAAAATCCTTCATGTTTGGCAAGCTCGGTAAGAATGTCCCAGTGCTGCAACTTCTCAGCACACAAAATCCAATGGTCCTCCCAGAGAGCGTACTCGGACTGACCATATGGCAAAGCACCACTTCTTGCTTTAATTTGTGCAGTTTCATACAACTGCTGTGCTTTGTCCCACATACCTATTTGTTCATAGGACAACGCAGATATGGTCTCTGAATACTTTGCACGTCTTCTCCAGAGACCATAAAACATATCGTCTTCTTTCAAGGTAGCATATATCTTAGCCAATGCATCTTGAGTCACCTCGTGAACTTCAGCATTACCATTAATAGACAGACTCTCGATGTTCTCGAGAATATGGATACCTTGTGACCAAGCATCGAAGTTTGATGCCAAGCATTCAACAGCGAATGGAGGAAGTTGGAGTTCATCACATCTGGACACACCTTCCATCAAGGATTGAATCACATTTGGCCGTGAATCAATTTGTCTTGTGTGGTAATCCTTTGACAAGAGAATTACCATACAGCGTGTGAAATCCAAATGTTCCGAACGAGGAACAGATTTGAATGCAATTGGGAACACACAAGACCACATACGGTGGACCGTCTCGCTGCTCTGATAGAACATGTCAATTAATGGTTCAAGAATTGCTCCAGCGTTGATATCAGAGATATCACTCAAGAACTGGTTGTGATCTTTCAATAACTTGGCGAGAGCAGGACTAACACCATCCATGTCCATATCCTTGGGCTCATATGGGAAGGTTGTCAAAGGAGGCAATTTGTTCTCCTCAGAGATCAACTGAAGCTTTTCGTCCATGTTGAATGCACCAAAGAGAAGCTGGAGGCCTTGATTCAACCAAGGGTAATCAGCCAAAAACTCCCAGTTCTGTTCCCTGATTACGTAGTAGAGACGCTTGCTGATATCTTTCTCCAAACTATGATTCAAAATCGACATAAGCTTGCGACGAACAGATACTTCGGAAGAGCGAGTTCCCACTAAGAATGGTTGCTCCATGCGAACAGTCAACTCAGTGCAACTGAAAGTGACGTCTTCAAATATATCAACAATGATTTTGTAAAACTCCTTAGATAACGCTGGTTCTCCACGGATCTCAAAAATCATCATCTTCGCCAAGATCGCAGCCTTCTCCTTCGTTGTGGGGAAAAGATCAGTCCGTGAAAACACCCAAGACTTGACAATCTTGATGATCTTTTCCAAGATGTCCTTGTCCAACGATCTTTCAATCAATTGAGCAAGAAGAGACAAGAATATTCTTCTTTGGTCGCCAAGACTGGAAATTCTCATCGAGCATAAATTCAAGATTTTTTCCAAGAGTTTAGTGGTCATCTTAGCCTCATCATTTGATGCTGCTGAATCCTTCGACTGGGCACCTTGATGAGTGATTGCAATGTGGTCCTTGCAGAGCTTGTTGAAAGTTCTCATGATCGAGGGCAACAATGGGTCAAGTGTGGCTGATCTGTAATTGGCCAAAGTCCATGACAACGTGACACCAGCAGCCATGGAGGTTGTATCGCTCAAATCTTCTGACACAGTAGTTGTGAGCAAGTTGATAAAAGTCTTTGTCTCTGACTCTTCATTGTCCGGGCTCTCGACTTCCCCTTGAGTATTGATGGCCAGAAGAATAATACGCAACACTCTTTGAAGGACTTCCTGAATGTCATGATTTTCAGACTTGATACACTTCTCAAGAAGTTTGTGGAGATATCCAAGATTGGAGATGATCCAATCAGCAGGCTTCCACTCCAAAACAACTCCCAAAACTTCCAACGCATTCAAGCAATAACCCAATAAGTTAGCGGAGTTCAAATCGTTGGAAAGCAAGAATTTCTCGAAAAAGGTGATCTTCACGGATACTTCTGGCCAGTGCAGTGGACTTAAGAGATCATAAAGAATACCCAACGCCTTTTGTCCTAACTCGCTTTCAGAAGCTCTTTGAGGACTGATACAGACATATCGGATAAGGAAAGTGACGCAGGCCTCTCTTTGACCAAAGGGTATCACATAATCATCAGAAGTTGAGAAATCGTTGGCGTCCTTACTGTCGCCGTTCGTTTCCGTTTCGACGTTTTCAATTTTCTTTTGTTTCTTTAAGGCCTCTGCCTTCTTTTCCCAACTCAAAATGATTTCTGCCAAGTCAATGGCAAGTACTTGGTTTTCCAACGCCGCGTTGGCCAAGATGGTCAACTTACCCATAGCCGTGATGATATTAGAAATGAAATGCTCTCTAGCTGGGAAGAATAAGTCAGGATGTTGATCGATGAACTGGTACACATTCAAAACCTGTGTAACATTGAAACCATCTTCGGAAAGAACTCTTCTTGGCCACTTGAGCCAACTGTTAGGAGAATCTCCATCAACAAGCCTCAAGGACATCACTGGTGCGAGAATATCAAGGGCTTCCCTGGCCAAGTGTCTTGAATCGCTCTGGTGAGTTTTGAGAAGAGCAACAAATACCTGAGTAGCAAGCTGAGCTGGAGTGTCGTAAGCAGCAATAAAATATGAAGTGGTCACGTATGCAACCTGCTTGGTAATATTGTCTTCCAACTTGATGTAGTTCCAACTAAATTTAATAATGTCCTTTCTGTACTCGTTGAGCTGGCTAGAGGACCACTTGAGTAGGATGGTAGTACTTTCAAGCAAAGCAAATCTGTAAGAGTCAATTTTTCCAGAAGTTCTGTCTGTGATGATATCGTTGGTTGATTTCCAGATGCTTTCGTCGAATTTCTGTAACCAAGCAGGACCGTTTGCGAACAACGAGTCCGCATTGCCATTCTTTTCGATTTCGTACAAAAGTGCGGAGTCAAAGACCTTCTTCAAAACAAAAATCTTTGCCTTAAATTGCGTGTCATCAGCAATGAAGTCCACACACTTGGTCATGTATAGCTGTCTGTGCTCAACATCCTGGGACTTCACAACGGTCTCGAAGATATATTCCTCAATACGGTCGTGAATCTTCAAATTCAACATGCTGAGACGATTAATTGTCTGGAAGAGGAGATTCACATCCTTAGAATTTCTCTCCATGTAACTCACAACAAGAATTTGAAGATTTGATATGGCTTGATTTGCTTGAAGATGTGTGCTGGAAGTTAATGGCAACTGACCCTTGATTTCCATAAGAACTTCAACCAATTCCGATAAAGTTTCCAAAAGTTGAGACTGCTGGTCAAACCACTCGGTATCGTGCTTGGAAATAGCGGCAATCAAATCCACTGTGTTAGCGAACTTGATTACTTTGACCTCGTTATCGGTCTCTCCTTTGAGATCTTCCACGATTCCTTCGATTTTACCCTTCGCAACCTCACGGATTTGTACTCCGTCTTCCTCTCCAGCAAAATATGCCAACATATTTCCAAGCTTCCTATTTTTGTAGTGGCCAATATAGTAGTCCAAACAGTTTTCGGCAAATCTATTCAAAAACTTCAAAACCGGCAATCTGAATGGCGAATTCTGGTGACGATCTAAATGTCCTTCCAAATATTGTAAGGTATTGATGATTTCCTCCATAAAGGTGTAAGCCTTTGCAGGTAGAAGATGGAAAATGTTCAAAATAGCAATCACAATTTGTACGGTATGATTGTTCTCCAAATCTTGGCCTGCAATCAGACGCAAAGTGTTGATTTGTGCCCAAGCCATCAAATGGTCGAGCAATTTCCTACCAATTTCAACACGGAAGTAAGAAATCAATAACTCGAGAAGACGTGCCAATGCTTCAAGACCAGACACAGTCAACTTTTTATGATCAGACAAGTTCATGAGCATTGGGCGAAGCCCATTTTGCAAAAGCTCTTTGGGAAGTTTAGCGCTCTCATCAAGACTGGATTTCAAGCCAAGATGTGCCGCATTGATGATCTCAGTAGACTTGTTGCAAAGAGCCCTGAAGAATACACCAAGAATTCTAATTCTAGCTTCAGATAACGACCCTAAGGAGAATCCAGGCTTGGTAAGTGCTAACGAGAGCAAGTTAATACACACAACACGGAGTTCAATAAGCTGCTTGGCAGTTCTGTGCTCATATAGACGGTGGACGTTCGCAAGAGATTCATCCTCCGCATCCACCAACGCCAAAGCTTCAAGTAACAATCTGTTTAATTCATCGTTGAAAGTGGTGAAAGTGTCTTCTAAGCCCAAGCAGAAAGTAATAGCGTTAATGTTACCGATTTGCATTGGGAATGGCAAAGCTCTCAAAGGCTTGCCAAAAATTGGTGTGAGCAAAAGATGCTTAGAAGGGCCAATGATAGTAGCAATCGGGACACCAGTAGCATCGGATAACACTCCCAAAGCCTCTTGAGAAACTTCTCTGACAAATGGAACTGCACTCGCAAGATCATATACCAAAGCTCCAACCAAAGTCTGGAATGGTTTCTCGAGGATAGTGTCCTTTGAAACTTCAGAGTTACATTCCTTGAGAATGTTCAACACGAGCTTCTTGGCCATGTGACGGACCTCATATGGGGCCGTATC
Source organism: Sungouiella tsuchiyae (assembly GCA_030566995.1). Taxonomy (NCBI): domain Eukaryota; kingdom Fungi; phylum Ascomycota; class Pichiomycetes; order Serinales; family Metschnikowiaceae; genus Sungouiella; species Sungouiella tsuchiyae. The sequence continues at coordinate 71,480 of JAJLRO010000024.1, read as the reverse complement.
TGGAGTATCGCGCAAAATGAAGAAGATGGATCTGACAAGCTCGAACTGGCGCTTGAAAAACCATTTAGAAGGGATCTTCAAATCCTCAAACATAGTCTTCAAACCCAACACACCTCCAAGCTTATTATGGTAGTACTCACTGTAACAGCAATGCGTGAACTTGTAGAACATCGTGCGGAACAAAGGCGAGTACAAGGCATCCTCATCAGATCCAAACAAAGTCATGGTGGTGTTGTATAAATGCTTGATTGTCTGAATACCCTTCTCACGGACATCTTTGTCCCAAAAGCTCAATGAATAATTGAGGGCATTGAAGAATACTGTCTCGCTTATATATGCCTTTCCTTCCTGATCCTTGACGGAGAATGGACGATCTTTCTTGATCTTTCCGATGACGGATGTTCCCAAGTGGATGAGAGTGAAATGTGTGGTGATGCTGTCGATCAATGCGCCCGACTCTTCCCTCAACTCAGGGATGGAGTACGCGAAGAACAAACCTTCCAAAAGACGGCCGAACAACTTCTGTTGGCGATCCAATTCAGCTGCGTCCTTGATGTCGGAAGATTCGAGCTCAGGAAAGTCCTTGAGTTCGTCTTGCTTCAAAAGATCGACTTGCTCCTTTATATAGACGGGATAGTCCAGTGGAATTGGTGTAGTATCAATGAAGAGCTTCAAAATACTGGACAAGTACTTGAAAGCACTAATTCTGTAGTGAGCTTTCAAGCGGGGGTCTTCAAGTAACTTGAAAGCCGATTGCACGCCAGGGGTAATAGATAGTGGAATTTTGTTTCCCAAACCATAAATGGAGAAAAGAGCCTTGATCTCTTGATCCAACTCGGACTGCGTTCTTAGGTCGGAGCAAGGCTTCAAGTGTTTATGATTGCGGCCACCAAGTTTACCAAGGATTCTAATTGCAGTGTGTGAGTGTTGGTGATGGTAAGGCACAGGTTCCAAGTGTCTCCATAAAGCGGCCATGATGTCATCGATAACAGGCATTATCATAGGGTCGAAGTATTCTGCCGTCAAGTTGTCCACACATAATTCGAATGTACGTAATCCCTGGCTAACAAGCTCCTGTGAGCCATTAAGAGCGTAGACTAAAGGCGTGGTCAAGTAATTCAAATGTGGAACAAGCACAGATAAACGAACAGGCACAGTCAAACACAATTCCACGTAGATGTCACGCTCATAGGGACGCTGGGAATTAGCAATCAATTTGTTGAGACTCTCAAGCAAGACGGGCAAGATAGGCATGATCTCCTTATACAAGTTTTCGAATCTTCCTCCACTGATACTTCTGAATAGAGTTCTCACCAAGTACGAATAGATGATAGGCTCTTCGGCCTTTGTTGAAAGTTTCAATGATTCTAGAATCAAATAGTTCAAGTGAGGGAGAATAACATTCTCATTGGCAGTGGGGAACAAGTTGACCGACATGAAACAAAGCTTGAATAAACGTATAAGGATGTTTGACTTGACCAAGTCCACCTTGTCAAGCTGATCTAACTTTGAGCGTAGGAACGACATCAAAATTCCAGAGAAATTTGCTGACGTGATCTCGCTGGCCAAGAAGAATTGAGGAAGATGAAGCAATGCCGCGTTCTCGAGCATGGACTCAAACATGAATGGCAATTCAGCACTAAGAATCTCATTGAATGATGCCGGATCGATGTGGATGAAAATGGTTGCAAAGATCTCCATCAAATCCTTCTCTTCCTTCGAAGAAGTAATTGGAAGATTAGGTCCACCAGATGAAAAGTCAAAGGCTTTAGGCAGAACTGCCAGTTTGGGTTTGGACACAGAGAAAAACCTCAAGCAGCTGATGCCGCCTCTGAAGAGACTGCGGAGGATAGTTATTTCCTCAAGAGATGTCAATTTTGCTGAGTCATTCCACTTATCGTAGTTCACAACTTGCCCAGGGTTCTTGGGGTCCTGTTGAGGCTGTGGTGGTACTGGAGGGTTGCAGTTCTTCAAACCAAAGATGACGGATTTGAGGAAAGTCATTAATGTTCTGAACAAGTATCTGGCATCCTTCAACAAATCTGAGTTATTGTTCGAAGACGAAATTGATATAGGCGAGAGCTCGTCGACGCTGAACATATCATCAGGAAGGTCTAGAGTTTGCTCCTCATCTATTTCTGTGTCAACTTCCATCAGGTCAGCGTCTTTCTGGTCCTCGCCAAGTTCTTCAGATACCTTGGCATTAGGAATCTCTGGTGCTTTAGATCTATAGCGCTCCACGGCACTTTCAGCATCTTCCTCCTTGATCTTTCTCTTCTCTTCAAATTGCTGGTGCTTTTTGAGAATGTAATCATACTTTCTATTGAGACTGTGGAACCTTTTTGCGTAAGAGTCGATGATGATCATGAATAACTGTCTTCCTTCAAGCTTGTTTGGCAATTTCATAATTCTTTCCACTAAATTGAGTAAAAGCTTTGCGCTCATGATCTGGACTGTCAATGCAAGGGAATCGTCTTTCAAAAGATCACAATAAATTTGAACGGTAGACCATATTTGTTTTGGTGTGAGCTCATTCCGCACATTATGGATGAAGTCGGCAACTGTAGAGTAGGCCAATGGTCGAAGCGTCTCAAACGCCGTTAAGCCGTGACCAATAAGGATCTTTTCATCGAAGAGAAACTCGATTTTTGACACAAACTGCGATCTAAATGGAGTCGAAAGAATGTGACGAGTAGCGTGGAGGAGCTCTTTGCGGGCAATGGAAAGTTCTGCGGGACAGTCCTGGAGCAATCTGATGATCACATCGGGAACTACTCTGGCCAGAGACTGCGGGAGATGGTGGGTGGCGTATCCTCGGATGAACACATATGCCAAAAACGAGGCAGCCTTGACCTGGCCCAAAATGAATTCGGAGTATGCCTGTCTATTGATGATTTGGGGCAGGATGGCTGTGACCGATGTGGAGGTCTTCAAGTGCTCCTCGCGGAACTCTTTCTGTTGTTTGACCTGCAAAAGCAAGATGTGGATAATTTTCGGCAAGAAAATCGGTAGGGACGTCTGCACAAGCGTCTTGTATGACGAATATAACGATACCATAGTGATCGGACACTCCGCCAACGTCTTGAACGAATACATGGCCTTGCTGAGGGTTTTCGAGCTGTTGGAGTCCTCGACAAATGGCCCAGCCTCCTTTTGTTCCTCTGCCAGAGCCTGCTGGCTCTCGGAAAACACATTCTTCACGGTTTCGTCCATGTTGTCATACACTTTGTTGATGATTTCAATAAACGGATCCACCTTGTCTTGCAAGGTTGTCTTATAGGCCTTGTGCAAAGACGTAATGATCTTCATGCAGAGGACACCGTTGTCTTCATTCTCAAGCTCCAAAATTCTTGTCAAGGTGACCAAAATCTCTTCTGCATAGGGCTGGAACGTCTCGGTCATGATAGACCGGTGAATGATTTCAAGCACCAGGTTACGCAACTTATGTTCTGGGCTACTGCTGTTGAATGCAATAGGAACGTCGTCCAATTTCTCCATGAAAATCGGCACCAAATTCTTCAAAAAGTACTCATACTCTGCTGCTCCATTGAAGGCTCCGATCATGTCTAGAAGTTCCAGGAAAACCGACTGCAGCTCCTTGTAGTCGTTGCCGGCGTCATTGAGACGCACAACAAACGTGTCGAGCTGCTGCGTATAGTTCATTTGGAATACTCTTGGAAGCAATTGGGAGTAGCAGTACAATAAGCTGGAGAATGCGAGTCGCGGTGGAAAAAGTGGGAACAACTAGTGAGAGAAAGTGCTTGAGGCACGTGATATCGGGGTGATATGTAATCACGTGGCGAAGATACGAATGCACCGCGGCAGTCTGGCCCACTCCAATTCGGTAGTATGGCAGGATGTTTCAGCGGGTTGACTTTGGTGTTATAGCGATGTTGTGATGAGATGTTGTAGTAGGATGGGAAGGTATGGGTTTTCTTTTCTTTCTGGGTTTTTGTTCCGATCTCCTTTCACTTTTGTAAGTTTATTAGATAGTTCCACGAATTTCCTTAATTCGCGACGCTGAATTAACAATTTAGATTCGTAAGGTCTAGCATCGGGTTTAAACCTTTGGGTTTTGGGCTCATCTTCTACCGCATTCAGTAAAACCGTTGATTCTCTCATACCTCTTTCTCTTCGTAACCTCAGCCACCTCTCGCATCCCCATCAACCTCTCACATCCGCCATTTCTTGGAACACTCTTTCTTCTCACAACCGTCTTTCTTTCCAGGGTACCAACATGCGAATCCTATTCCAATTGTCGCCACAGCCAAAAACAGAAATGCCGTCCACGTCATTGCCTCGGCCCTTCCGCCTCGACTCGATGTTATGAGCCCCATGGAACTAACTTCAACGAGCTTCACTGTCGTCAGCACTGTCTGATGCTGAAGCATCGCTCCTAAACCCCACAAAAGAACCGTCAACACTCCAAGGCCAAGCGTCACACGGCGAACAAAGAGCTTGGCTGGAACTAGTGGAATAGCGAGCCAGAGGATGAGGACGATCAACGCAAGGCTCATGATAATGCAGCATATGAGAACCCGAGGGTTGCACACATCAGAGAGTGCACTGGAAATGTCGGTAAGACTGATTGTTCCTTCGTCGAGCACAATGCTTGACGATGAATAAAGAGCAGTCAGATTGTGGGCTGCCACGCACTCCATCGCCGAATCTAGATTCACGCACATGGCTAAATAGCCTGCTCTCAAGCTTATTTCAGGCAACGTCCGGTTTTGCCAGAAGTCCGCGGTCTCATTGAACAGTAACTTCAAGAGATAAACCAGCGAGTACGTCAGGGATGGCGAATAGCATCCAACTAGCAAGAAGGATAATAGGAAAGCGGCGATGATCACTGACACAAGATTTAAGTATCTAGTTGCAAGCAAAAAAATCATGATGGTCGAGATTGCAAAATAGCAAGAAAAAGTGCAAAAAAATATCGGAAAGTCTGCCCATATATGACATTCTTCGCCTGTTTCAACATGAAAACGAACTAGTGTTGGAAGTGCCACAATCTAGGCTCTGTGTCATTTTCGCAGCCAGTTTGTGTAGAGTTTGAGGAAGGTGTAGGAATGCGAGACCAAGAACAACAAGGGCCTAAACTTGGCCAAGAAAATTTCTATCTGATCTATTTGCAATACAATTGCCACAAGCCGATCACTGCGAGGCGCACAATGAGAACGGTAGTGATCAACACGGCAAATGGAGCAATCACCTCAAGGGGGCTCCTTAACTTGAAATCTGCACTCACGGTCTTGGAGTTATCGTTTTCCGGCTCCGCAAATGTGCCTGTCTCGTAGTACTTGTCCAAGAGCTTGTCCTTTTCATACCACACCTGGAATAGCCACTCCTCGAATTTGCTTAGCACCTCAGGAGCCACCATGTCGATATCAACGGAATCATCGTCTCCAAGAGGAATATCCTTCATGTTCCATGCACGAATATGGTAGTTCACTGAAGATGGTCCGTAGCCTAACAAATAGAATGCTTTAAGCGTAAACACATCTTCTCCGTAATCCTCCGGTCTAAGGCCACCGTATCCACATGCAACATCATACACAACCTCACAAGTACCACGCAACAGCCTCAACATCAAGAAAATGCCTCTCACTCTCGGAAGCAAAACATGCTTGAGAAGAGGACGCTGCAAGTTGGCAACATACTTATCTGATCTCTCTCTCGTGTGTGGGGATTTAACTGTTCCCTCAGGATAGATAATAACTTGGTATGGCCAGATCTTCTTGTTCGGATTATCACCCTTAGGCCATTGAGCCACACCAGGTAAAGTTACATTTGTGGAAGAAATGCATCTGACTCCGGACGCCGGACCCATTCCTCGGGCATCTGCATCTATCTCTAACAATTGGTTGGTCAACTTAACCTTATCGGTTTCCCACTTTCTAGACAAGAAAAGGAACTTAAACACCTTCATCCCGGGCCCAAGAACAGGTACTTCGCTCAAAGCTGCTTTCAACACGATGTACACGGAGTCCGCAAATCGGCCGGTGTATGTCATGAACCATATGAATAACCAGTCGGTATAGATTTGGTGATTAGCGATCCACACACTGTTGGGTGAAATGATGCTTGAGAGATTGCCACTTGGGTCCACCTTGAAGCTGTTCGACTTGGGCAATTGCTCGATGTTGTATGTGACATTCACCTTGGACGGATTGATGATGGAAGTCAAAAATACGAGCAACGTGAGGAAATGAACCTTAGTCAAGTTGACAATCAGATGATATAACCGGGGCAGCGTCTTCAACAACAAGGCTGCAAGAATTTGAGTGAAACGGATGCTAAGCACTCCCACAATAAAAAAAACTATACAGAACGGAGTTCTGATGGCCACTACGGGCCACGAATGGCGAGATAGCAATGACATTGGCGGCCAATTTGTACGACTGTAGACCTCTTGAGATTATGTCGAAACCAACAAACGATCAATGTGCCTGGGGATGAATTGGCAGACAATGTTGGGCCGAAGACTAGCGATCTGGGGTAGTGGCGTCTCTTGTCTGCAGGTCGTGATTTCGCACAAGAGTATGCTGATCAGCCGCCTATTTATATTATGCGAACGAATGGCTGCAAATAAATAGCAAGAACTATAAATTCTGGATGATTCCCTCATTTCCAACTCAGTTGTTTGCCAGTAATTTGTCTGTTTTTGGGTAGTTTAGACTGCGAGTCACTTCTTGGCAACAATCACATGCCTAGCGGTTAACTTGAACTAGGTGCAATATGATATTTCTGATCTATAGTCCGCTTTTGTAGTATTAAATCTATCGTTTTACTTCGATTGGATCCAAAATTTGTTTTACATTCGGTGTTGGTGATGAACGTTATCGGCATCTTGTCGACATATTGCCGATGTTCCTGCATTTAACTAGAACTCAAAGTCTATGGACTATTATTCAAAGTCATACTTTCAGATCGAGAAATTCATTCCAGAAATTCATTCCACCATAATAGTGACGACGATCTGCCTAATATTTTAAGAAGGGAGAAGTCAACGTGCAGAAGACAACGAATAGAGTCTGCAAGCGATGCGAATATGTTCGTTAGGCAGATCGCGGAAACAACGTCGTCCGAATTTAATTATTGCATGCGGAAAATATTTTTTGCTTATCGCTCACAACGATAGCATTTGGACCGGCCATGTCAGTGGATGGCGGCATCGTTACAAAACAGAGCTTAGGCTCAAACTAATGTTACCTCCACAAGTTATGGATGTTAGTAACTGCTCGGCGTTTGCTGGAGCGGTACGGCAATCCCGAAAATTCTCCACCGAATTCAAGTGATGTTGAGCCGCATGGTCTCATAACCAGCCCGTGACATATTGCTTTCTTAAGTAGTGAATCACCTAAATGACTGATTTCTTTCCCTACCATGTCAGCCCCAGCTTCTCTAACAAGCTCGGTTGCCGACCTACTGCTCAATTTGAGGCTGGAGCAAGAGCATCAGCCTGTTCCGAAGACATATGGGGACACAGGCAGTCTACATTCGAATAGAACTACCGATTCAGGCAATCGGCCTGATCTATTGGAAGAAGTAGTTTGCACCAAGTCCAAAGTCTCGGTAGCGCCAACCGCGGTATCTCACAGGGTTCCTGTAGCACAGAGAAGGGGCCCATTGGCATTTATCACGGTAATTTCGGAGCTCGACGATGCCAGAAATTATAGTCGATGGAAAAAGCTTATCATCGTCTCTGTTGTGGCTTTTGCAGGTACCACCGGACCAATGGGCATTTCTATCATGTTGCCAGCCGTGGATGATATGGCTAAAGACCTTAAATCCACTGTTTCCATGGTTAATGTGTCCGTGGGAGTATATCTTTTGTCTTTGGGCATCTTCCCAATGTGGTGGTCAAACTTCTCCGAGAAGCACGGTCGTCGAATGGTGTATGTATTCTCGTTTGCCTTTTTTTTTGCAATGTCCATTGGTTCTGCCTTGGCTCCCACCATTTCGTCTCTCGTTGTGTTGAGACTACTAACTGGTGTTGGAGCATCAGCTGTTCAAGCATGTGGTGCAGCAACTGTTGCTGATTTATATGTAACAGAGGAGCGTGGAACGGCCTTGGGTATCTTCTACTTGGGACCTCTTTTGGGCCCATTCATGTCTCCCATTATCGGTGGTGCCGTTTCCGAGGCTTGGGGCTGGCGTGCAACTATGTGGGTGATGGTCATTTTTTGCGGAGTCAATGTGTTTCTGATCCTTATCTTCCTCCCAGAAACGCTTAGGTCAGAGGATAGTATGGAGCAAATCCGACAGAGGTTGAAAGAACAAAACGAAGAGAAGAATGTCTCCATGGACGACAACCAGCTCGAACGGCTTGCAACTGGCCTATCACAAAGCTCTTCAAGGCGGAGGCAAGTGTTAAGCGATCAAACTCCAATTGATTTGGTTACTCCCTCACTTCTGAGACCCGCAACTAACGTCTCCATGTACTCCAGAAGGGTTCAAGAGTACGAAATGACAATGGCTGAATCACATAGCCAGACAGACCATTCGAAATGGAGTCATATTCTCTATGATTACCTTATTCGCCCAGCACACGCAGTAGTGCTACTTGGGTATCCACCTGTTGCCCTTGTTATCTCATTTTCAGCACTCACGTTTATGGGAATTTACTTTTTCAACATTTCCATCACAAATTCCTATAGCGCTGCACCATATAACTTCAGTTCAGTTATTGTGGGTTTGATGTATATTCCTAACTCTATTACTTACGTCATTGCATCTATTTTTGGTGGCCGATGGAACGACCGACTTATTCGTCGGAGTGCAGAACGAAATAATGGTGAGATGATTCCCGAGTCTCGAATTTCTTGGAATATCGTGTTGGCTGTGTCTTTATATCCGGCAGCATGTTTAATTTTTGGTTGGTGCTTAGACAAGGGAGAATTCTGGTTGACACCATTGATCGGGACAGCATTGTTTGGATTCGCATCCATGCTTGTAATCGGTGTGACATTAACATATCTCATTGATATTATGCCTGGCAAAGGTGCCACAGGCGTGGCTCTTAATAACTTGGTTAGACAGATTCTAGCAGCCGTTGCCACTTTTGTGACTGAACCGATCGTTAATGCGTTGTCGGTAGGGGTGTTATTCTCCATTTACTCGGGAGTGATCTTACTCGCTGCATTTACAATGTTGTATTTGAAGCGCAGAGGTGGCGTCCTCCGCCAACAGTACGACATTTTCGATTATTATGCCAAGCTTTGAAATTAAAGCTTTGGATCTACTCAAGATATTTATTTTCTGATTTATGACTCTTTATGGGCATACGCCGCCATTGGGCGACATTGAAGGATACCATCAAATAGATAATCCATATTGAGACCTTCCTTCTTGAGCTGGCCGAGTTGAGGCTCAATCACGCTAACAAGCTCCTTGTAGTATTTTGGATCCTTGACTTGCCATTCGTTTGAGACCTTCGCTAGCAAAGTCCCTGAGGCGTGTCCTTCAATAGATTCCACAAGTTGAGTAAGTTGGCTCACGCACCAGGTTACAAACCCACTAGAGTCAGTCGAGCCGTCCCTTCTCAAAATGGGCTCGATACATGATTTGTGGATGCTCACAGCTCTTTTGACAATCAGCACATAGATGATGGTCAAGTTGGTGAGATAATTCACAATGTCCACCCTGGTGGATCCATAAGCGTTGGAGATGAACTTCCCAACTGTTTGCGATAGATGATTAGACATTGCGTCGAGAAAAACCGTGATTCCTTCCTCCAACTTGTTGAAACTCAAATAGTATTCGATAATATCGCCAATAGCCTGAGCCAGAAGCCCCGCTATGCCGTGGTGCAAAACAAACTGAAGTCCCTGCTTAACTTTTATTCGTCTGGCGTTTATTTTGATCTTCACCACATCCACAAGAAGGCGAAGCTCTTCCGTGGCGGTGTTTTCGGGCTTGGTGAGTGAAATCCGCTCCACCACCTCTGCAACTTTGGTGTCAATGTGGTTGAGAAGCCCCACGGCGCTCATGTACTCGTTGTGGGCCAAATGGACATCCACCTCGTCGAGCTTGTCCTCGCAAGTTTTCAAGTCGGAAAACAGCTTTGCCGACAGGTTTTCCGATCTGGTTCCTGCCCTCTCCAAGTTAAGATCATGCGATCTGTTTCTCTGATGGACTCGTGCTGAAATGTCCTTGAGAAGTATGTCGGCACTCTGCCTCTGCGAATTGGGTCTTCTGGTGACATCTTCTGCCGAAGGCAGCGGCAGACCCATGAGGCCCGAGTTTCTGAGCGAGTCTCGCAACTGACGCTTGTCGGTGTATTCGTCTGCCAAGCTGCCCGCACTGGCGTTTCTATGATGGCCCATTTCCTGCGGTGGCGGTTTCGACGCCTCTTCCTCGATCATCCTCTCCTTTTGGGTGACCTCGGTTTTTCCCTTCATGTATGCGTTCATCACCCTCATGAAATGGTCGTATCGATCTGTTTGGTAGACGTAGGACATGGAATTGCTCCGCACGTTAATCACGTACATTTTTTCGTCTCCACCTTTGTTCGGTTGCGTAGGAGCCTGGATCTCCGAGATGCTTACCTGCTGAAGTGGCCAGCAATAGACCGCCTGGAGTCGCTTGGAGTTTCCATTTTGAGCGTGCTTTCTGGTGGCCACAAGCACGGCATCGTTCAAGAGGAAAAGATGGATGGGCTTGGTGGGCTTCCACGTTCCGATGTTGATCTCGTGCCACCGCCCGCTCTCGCCCAAAATGTGTCTTCCGGCAATTGGCTGGACATACTTCTGGGCTCCATCAACATGCTTGTAGAGCAGCTGAAGTTCCAGCACCCACATTTTCTGGAGAACCACCACCGACAGTCGATCTTTTTTCTTTTTAGGGAGACGAAGCTGCTGTGATGATGCCGAAGCCGGAAGGGCCGCTCCTGCGGCATTTCTCGCATCTTTCTCTTCGAGGTCAATTCTCCGTTCGGCTGCATCGGTGAACTCGGCCAAAATCCCATATAGCTCCTTGGTCAGCACTCGCAACAGCATCAACTCCTCCTGAGTTACCTGCAAATTGTCTGTCAACTGCAAAATGTTGCGCTGGTTCTGATTAATCTTGTCCTTGATATCTCTTTCTAACGTCTGTTTCTGTCCGACCAATGACTTGTAGAAATCGTCGATGGTAGTGGCGTCCTTATTGCGGAGCTCCATCTTGATGATATCTATGATGTCCTCCTCCCTTTTCTCCCGGTATTGTGACCTCATGGACACCAAATCAGAATTATTAGTTGACGTTCTATACATCCCCGGAGCACCCGGCAAAGGCGGTAGCAGGCCGGCATCAAACATGGGCTGAGGCACCGTGGCTGACGCATGGATCGAGAGCCGCCGCGTCTGTCTTCTGCTCTTTGAAGCTGCCGTTTTTGGAACCTGAAGCGTGTTGGAAGTTGGCTCTTTTGTTTCCACTATAGAAGTGGCATCGGCATATGGATTGGATCCGCCACGAGCACGCTGGTTCTGCCAGGGCGCCCTTGACTTCCTATTGGCCTTGCTGTCCATTTTCGAGTAGGGTTCGGGGCAATTAGTAGATGTAGATAATGGGGAATGTGTGCTTGGTATGTATGGAGGCGTGCGTGCCGAGCTCATAGTGCTAATGGGCGACTGAGTACTAACACCGAGAGGATCCCCCTCGATGGAAGAGAAATAATCGAAGGAAAAGCTTGAGACCCTGTACCTAGCGCTATTACTTCCCAATCAGGTCAACATTTCCCTTTTTTTCTCATTTAACACTACACGCCCACCTGTGCCTAAACACTTCCTATCCACTTTCTGGTCCCAGCCAGCCTCCTGCAGGAATACATGCACACCATAATCACCAAAAATTTAAAAAACACACCATTCCTCCCATCATGTCGCTCACGAGCCTAGAACTCAACTACCTCATATGGAAGTATCTACAAGAAAGCGGCTACGAGCTCGCTGCGTTTGCTCTCGAGAAGAAATCCCAATGTCTCGAGTACGAGCACGAAAAGAACAGATTCATTGAATCCATACAACCTGGCTGTTTGGTCAATTTGGTCCAGAAAGGCATCCTATATACGTTTGTGGAGGACACAGCGGAGGGCAAGGAGGAGCGGCTCACCTTGGTGAATGCCCTCATCAAGGAAAATGAGCTCGCAAAGTCAGAAAGTACCACGAGCCAGAATATCCAGCTAAACAGCCAAGCAAACGGCGACGTAGCGCCAGATGTGGAGATGGAAGATGCAAATTCTGTTAAGGAGGCGGAGGTGGCGCACAAGGACGCTGCCAATGCCCCAGAAGCCGAGGAGCTCGAGCAAGTCCACAATGTTGCATTCACAACGGCTATTCTCAAACCTTTCCTACATTTCTCGCCGTCAGTGGCCGCACAATGGCATCCGCACTCTGAGGTGTTTGCATTTGGCCGCGAGGATGCCTCGGCGCTCATCCATGCTCTAGACTCACATGGAGTTGCGGAGAGCGTCACCCTCAACCATCCGCCAGTTTTGATGGATGAACATCCTGTCAGCAACGAAATCAGCACCGTCACATGGGCGCCACAAGGTGTCATGATTCTTACTTCGGGTATAGACGGTGAAATCCGTGCCTGGACACCGGACGGACGTCTCAAGAACATCGTGAATTCCGCCGCAGACTCCGATAGAGTGCCGGCCACCCTCCACTCACTAATATGGAACAACAGAGGCCTGCTTTTGTTGACCATAGATGTAAATAATACCGTGAGTGTGTGGGACGGGTCTACTTTAGCTCCTGTTGGCGAGATTGTTCAGCAGAGCGCTTCAAATCCCCATACCAATGCAACTCACAACAGTCAAGGTGCTAGCCATCCTCCTCAGATTCTCACAGCGTGCTGGCTTTCCGACTCGAAATTTGCTATTCTGACTGCCAAAAACGCCATCAGGATCTACAGCGTCAACCCATTGGCCCCATTTGAGTCCTCAGTGGTACCGGTGGGACAGCTAGTTGGTCATCAGAATGCCATCTCGACCATTCTGTTCGGAAACATCTCCAAATTACTAGCGTCCGCGTCCGATTCAGACTACATCATCAAGGTGTGGAACAGCTCGCTGTCACAAGATGCCCTTGAACTAAATGTTGCGTCTGAACACGAGCAAAACGTCTACTATCACGCCTCGCCCATTGTGTGTCTCTCGTGGCTTTCACGCGCAGGTGATATCCAAGGCAACGAGTTGATTTCGGTGTCGATGGATGGCGTGGTCAACATCTGGGATGGTTTCTCTGGCGAGTCCATTGTCAGTGCCAATATCTTTAAAAACCCAGATAATTTCCGGTTTGAGGAAGACATCGACATTGACCAGAAGAATTCGTTGGTGTATGCGGCTGCGGTTTCGCCCGACTCCAAGTATGTCGCCATTGGGGACGATTCTGGCAATGTGAGCATTTGGGACATTCAGCTGCTGCATTACCGTGGAGTCAAGGATCTTTTGCGGTGTGTGGGATTCTACGCAGCGGGCAAGAAAGAAGATATTGGCATCTGCGACATTGTGTGGGATGCTAAGGGAACGCATATCTGTGTGTCCTACAAGGGCGTCGACAGTATTGTGTTGTTGTGGAGTGAGAATCCGAAGGAAGATGCTATCGAAGATGCTACCAAGGAAGATTCGAAGTAAGGAGGATGCTACCAAGGAAGATTCGATGAGGAGGATAAGTGGCGCGAACCACAATTGTACTATAGTCAATGTATTATACCATTACAAAGAGCTGGCAGCGTCAGTAGCAGTAGAAACAGCCTCAGCAGCGGCGGTGGAGACCGATTCGGCAGCCTTGAGTGCAGCTCTCTTCAAAGAAGGGCTAGCAGATGGGAAGAGAAATTCCACGTAGCAAGTGACCAACGAAATGAAGGCAAATGCCAATCTCAACAACGGAGGCTGGGAAGCGCTGTCATTCGACGAAGGAGCCTTGTTGTATGGCTCGGACAACCAACTTTGGAGAGCCAAGAAAACTGCCGCCCACGACATGAGTTTGTTTCTCATGAACATGGCAGCCATAGGCAACGACTGACTCATCATGCTGGAGGAAGAGTCGTTTCTTGGCTTGGCGGGCACATGGCGGTATCTGAGGTTAGTATGCTGATGATAGCGAGTTGATAGAGGGCTAAACTGCGGCGAAATGGATGAAAGTGATTGAAAATTGACAGGTACGTTAATTGTTGATTATTTCTTGTCTCGAGGTGCCAACCGTTTAGATACTCTGGAGATTTGGTGTTATTGGAGAGACCATTCATGGGGTGGTGAAAGTTGATGAAATTGGGACTGAATTCAACAGCAAAGTCCCCACGGAACGAATGGAGAATTCTTCTTTTGGAATTGTCTTAATACATACGCAATAACCAAGTCTTCTCTGATTGGGCTGGACATTTGGAAATAGTGGAGTTGAAGTTGAACTCTCGACATTGATTATACGCAGGGAGATTGGATCACGAAGTGGGGAGTGAGTGAAGTAAAGAATCGGTTGAGATGCGAGAAAATAGAAAATTGATTGGTGCGGATGGCCTACAAAATGTGTGTCGGGAAAACATTTATAGTAATCGAGAAGAAAGGGCCATGAAGTAATTGATAGCGCTTGTCAATCTAAAGATGGTTGTGAATTCGCAGCCTTAATGGTGAAGTTGGGTTCTCTTAGCGAAACGCATTGACAGTAGGTTCCAGGCGAATACTTTTTATTAAGTAGAAAGCCCTTCCAATGACTCTTGAAAGAGTGGAGCTTGCTGAATTCTGAAAAGATCGCATGGCTTGAACTCCTACCTCGCCAACATTACAATTGTCGTCCAAATTCTCACTCAAAAGAGGTCAAAATTTGATTTCAGGTGTAGAGCCAAATGACTTCGAATACGTATAAAGCGTCTTATTGCCATAGAGGTTTCTTTGTGGAAATTGTCTTGGGTATGTGGAATCCGACAGTATATGTCAATTCGCAGCAATTGGTAGATTCAGACAGTGTTTAGCGAAAGCCAAGTGTGAGATGCGAGAGAGGAAGAATACCAATAAAAAGAAGCGGTGAAAAAAATATAAAGAGAATTTGTAAAGACATTAGATAAAACACACTACATTAAATATTGAGTATACTCGTCAGCATTCGAAGCGTTACCTACAACTCGCCTCCAGTGAAGTAGAGATATATCATCAACTCCCAATTGACTCGTTGCGCACATTCAAATAAGACCAACGCAATTCAAGAATGAGGACTAAATGGTCCAAGTGAATATCTTCATTTTGAGTACCATAGTCCGCGGTGAAATGCCAGGAAGTAAACATGCTATGAGAGTAGGATCGATGAAAAGTGTTGCTCACAGCGAACAATTCAACTTTGGTAGCAGCTAATCATTTGTACGGCATGTTCGTAATACTAGGATCTTCTGGTACCTCGTCGAGTCCAGTGTAAGAATAAACGGTCACAAACACCGGATGATTAGACTTCCCTTTTGGTGACTGACTAGCTCACCAAAGTTTAGCGGACATATCATTTCAACATAACAGACATTCCAACTCCTCCAGTTCCATCTACAAGTCACGGAACAGTAACTACTGTCTTTGCCTACGCTACAGAAGATGGACAATAATCATAACATCGTAATTCTTCACATAAGTTCTACGTGATGCGACGTCACTGCTTGTTCAAAATTTTGTCGGCCCACTGAGGCAAAACGAACGAGGCCTCGTGAACCTTGTAGTTGTAGTACTTCAAGTTCTCCGACACATACTCGTCGTCCCACTCGGTTCTCACTGGCTTCTTAACGTCAGCGAGAGGGTTCTTGCTGCACACCATGAATCCAATAGTACCGGATGGGTAGGTTGGGATCGAGGTGTAGGCGTACTCGGCCACAGGGAAAATCTGCTTACAGTCGGCCTTCAACTTGGAAATGATGTCCATGTGCAACCAAATACTTTCGGCTTGAGTGGTGATGACACCATTGTCGGTCAATGCACCCTTCAACAACTCAAAGTATGGCTTCTGGAACAACGACTCGGCAGGACCCTCGGGGTCGGAAGAGTCAGTGACAATCACATCGAAGGTGTTCTTGTAGTCCTCCAAGAACTTGAAGCCATCGCCAATGTGCACCTTGGTTCTTGGGTCTTTGTAAGACTCAGACATGCCTGGCAAGTACTTCTTGGACACCTCGATGACGGCCTCGTCAATGTCACACAACCAAGCCTCCTCGATGGAGGAGTGCTTCAACATTTCTCTCAAAACACCTCCATCACCACCTCCAATGACCAAAGCCTTCTTTGGGTTTGGGTGGGAGTTCATGGCCAAGTGGGTGATCATCTCCTGGTAGGAGTACTCGTCTCTCTCCGTCACCTGGATGCAGTTGTCCAAAACCAACACATTGCCCCAGTTGGTGGACTTGAACACCAAAACGTCCTGGTACTTTGACTTTTCAGCGTGCAACACCTTGTCGACCTTCAAGGACATGGCGGAGCCGGGCCACATGGTGTCGGAGATTTCGGCAAACCAGCCGTCTTTGATGGAAGGGTGAGTCAATTCCTGGGACATTGGGAAGAAAAGTGGATTGGGGAGATTGGGATTGCTAGGAATGAAAATTTTTATGAGTGCCTGATCACGTGGGCATGCGGCTAGAGATAAGAGAAAGAGAGGGGCAGCGGGGATGAAATGGCGGATTATTGGGAGAAGTGGTGGTGGAGTTGGTAGGCATGTGTTTTATTTTGGGAGAAACGTCAGGATGTGGAGGTGGCTTTCTGAATCTGACTCTGGCTTTGAGAGTCATATAGTTCATGGAGGATATGAAGACGAACCACGAATTAGACAGACGAGAACGCAGAAGGATGGCTTTAGACTCGACAAGGTGAGAAATGCAATCACCGGGAGGAGTTTCTGAGATTTTTTTGCTTTTCTTGTCCCATTTCTTCATTTTTCCTTTTCTCTTCCCTTTCCTACTCTCTCTTTGGAGTTGTTTTCTGCAGGACTGCTCCACCACCATTCACTGATCCACCATTAATCGGCGACAATGACAACTAATTCCCGACACAATTTCGTATCATGTGCCTTTTCATATCTTCAAACTTAACGCCATCTCCATGAGATTCACCTTTTTCCCTGCTGCAGGGTGCCCGCGGCCATTGTCACATTTGGCTGCGAAAACGTAAAAAGCCACTTTCTCCCAATATGCGTCCCTCATTCTTTCTCTTTTCCTCTTTCCTCCAACATGACGTAGGTATCATAGAGATTATTTAGTGCCATACCAGCCCTCCCAGCGTACCGTCGAGCACTTGTTCGGTATCCCAAATCAGAAGCTACACAACTTCCCGTCAGACTCAAGTGCTTCGGGGTCCGTAATACACTTTTTGAAGCTCTTTAATCAAACAATCAAGAAATGTGAAATGATCTCTCCGGAGACCTCAATAAAATGAAACTTTTAACTATAGTTGGATACCTGAGTGACACCCTCCAATTTATTCGTCAATCACAATGGGATTGTAGTCGGCATCCAAATACTTGTAGAACACATCGGCACACTCCACAAGTCCAGTCTCGGCAACGTACTCCGACCAATACTCTACCATCTGCTTCAATTTCTGTGGTTCCTTCTCAGCCAAGTCGGTGATTTCTCCCGGGTCTTGTTCAAGATTGAAGAGCTGCCATCTGTCTGGCCCCATAGGCTTAGGGATGTAAAGTGCCTTGTACTTTCCCTTCCGGATAGCCTGCTGGGCGAAAAGCTCCCATCCTGTCACGGTTTCCTCGTCGTGGACGTATTCTGCTTTTCCAATCAAATAATCTTTCCACGACTTGCCTCTGGGAGTCACGACTTTCCGGTTTCTGAAATTTTCTCCAGGGTGAGAGACCCCGGCAATATCGAGAATGGTAGGTAAGATATCCATCACAGTATTGAACCCGTGGCGCACGGATCCCTTATCCTTAATCAACTCTGGATGGTGAACTATAAGCGGACACCTAATTCCGCCTTCGCTGGCCCACATCTTGTACATGTAAGCAGGGGCAGTAGCGGCCTGAGCCCACTGGTCAGAGTACCATACGAAACTGTTACCTTTTCCGATATTTT
Organism: Sungouiella tsuchiyae; assembly: GCA_030566995.1. Taxonomy (NCBI): domain Eukaryota; kingdom Fungi; phylum Ascomycota; class Pichiomycetes; order Serinales; family Metschnikowiaceae; genus Sungouiella; species Sungouiella tsuchiyae. The sequence goes on along the minus strand of JAJLRO010000024.1, from coordinate 53,450 downwards.
CAAAGGTATTGTCATAGTACTTTTTCACATTTTTCTCAAAATTATCATTAGAAAGCGGAAGCGCCTCCATCATCATGCCCTCGGCTCCGTTGTCAGACATGAATAAAATGAAGGTTTTTTCCAACTCATTGGTTTTCTCCAATTGGTCAAGCACGCGCCCGATGTTCTGATCCAAGATATCCACCATAGCAGCGTAAACTTCCATGATTTTGGCCTCGGTCTTCTTTTCTTCGTCAGTCAAATCAGCCCATACTTTCTCTCTCTGAGTCTCCACTTTGTGGGGAGTGACTCCATCCGGAATAATTCCATTTTTTATGGCGTTTGCCAACCTCTGTTGTCTCAATTTTGCTGGTCCATTGTCGTACCTTCCCTTGTACTTGGCAATGACCTCCTCGTGCGCCTGATAGGGCCAGTGGGGAGCGGTGTACGTCAAAAATCCGAAAAACGGTCTGTCTTCACGCACCTCGTCTCGCAAGTGGTCAAGAAACTTGATGGTGAAGTGATTTGTGCTGTAGAAGTCCTCAGGCAAATCGAACGGATTAAAAGACTTGCCGTTTTCTTCATAGAGCGGCTTCATGAACTGGATGGTGTCGCCAGTGTTTTCATCAATCGGAAAATACTTAAAATGGTTACCTGCACCAGGCAATATCGTAAAAGAGCGTTCAAACCCTCTTTTCGAGGGCCAGTACTCCTCGGTGAACCCCAAGTGCCACTTTCCACTTATGAAGTTGTAGTAGCCGGCATCCTGGAGAATTTCAGGAAGTGCAGCCACTCGAAAGTTCAAATACCCTTCATAGCCCGGCTTTCCAGCAAACTTCTCCGGGATTTGGCGCGCAAACTCCGCCATTTGGCCCAAGCCGGCAATATGATTATCGGTTCCAGAAAGAAGCATTGATCTTGTTGGCGAACAGGCAGATGCCGTGTGGAAATCGGTGAATCTGAGTCCATTTTTGGCCAATCGGTCGAGATTTGGGGTGTCGATCTCTCCACCGAAAGGCGAGGTGTCCGTGAACCCCAAATCGTCGGCAACAATTACAATGAAGTTTGGTCTTTTTGATTTAGTCATGAAGAGACTGTGTTCATAAAGCTTCGAAAGACTCCGAAACACATGGTACTTAGCATAAAGTAGATATGGCCTGCAGAGTATAGTGTGAATTGTGGCTCAAATCACGATGAGATTTTACGAGCAAATATCCAATGGGAAGAATTCCGAGCTATCGTTTTGGAAATTGTCGTCATTTCGAACGTTTCATGCTCACGAGACAAACTGGGCATGTGATATGAATTTCGGAATCTCGGTCTTTTTTCCGAATGATAACGGCGGAGCTTGAGGGGTTTTTGTGCATCGATGTAAGTTGACGAGATGGAAGATTGAGTATGTGTGGGGCAGAGATTTGTGTAATTTATCTTCTTAATTTCTTAGTGCCAGTCCATCAATTTTTCGTGATGTCCACTCATTCTGGAAATTCGGTGCTTTGTCACAGTTTGGTGAACACTTGGACTGTACAATGCAGTAACACAGGAATGCCAATATCTGGACTCACCGGTTTTCAATAAAGTTCTTGGCTTACATTCTATTTTTTTTTTACAGTCTCTTTCTGTTCATTCGCTCTTGATAACGTAAACGAACGTAATATTGTGATAATTTGTTCACACTTTCTTCAAAATACTTCGAACATGAGGTCTGCTGTTCTGAAAACACTATTACCTTTTTGTTCACAATTCTCTGCTGTTTGTTGCCTTTCCTATTTTCATCCTGACCCACTACCTTGATTGATTGTGATCCTCGATGCTTCCAACTACCACATAAGAAGCGCTGATCAAGTAATATTAGGTTATACACTAACACTAAACTGTTCAGTTCTGGATTCCAAATGTTAGTGGATGAACAAGCAAGGACGGAAAGAGAATTTCGGAACTCAACTCGTGAAATTGATCTTTTTTACGAATGAAGATTATATATTCTATCTAGCAAAACAATACAAGTGTACTGAGGAATTTCCAAAATCCCCCTAATGATTTGGGTTAGTGAGACAGTCAAGGTACCTATTACAAATAATTGTACTGCATATATTTCTGCTAATATGACGGACCAAGCAGTTATTCATCTGTTTTGAGCACTGAAACTACTGCCTCATATTGTATATAAACCCTAATATCGCAAAATTTGCCTGGCTAGCTCAATGGCTAGAGCGTGTGACTTTTAATCACAAGGTTGCGGGTTCGACCCCCGCGTCGGGCTTACTTTTTGCTCTTCGGCCTCCTCACATTTCAAGCGTACGGGGCACGATGTAACGGAATATTTTTGCTGGATTTCTTTCTATTTCTCCCGGAATCGAAGGTATCGAGGTAATGTAATTCTGATTTTTAAACCCCAGTGGTTCTGCGTACTTATGGTATCTCTATAGTGCTGGGCCCCAAACTTGACGTCGTCTACTCACGAGAACAAGGTTTTTTCTGTTCATTATTATTGTTTATTATTATTGCTTATCATTATTGTTTATTTATTTGTTCGTCATTGGTTTTTCTGTTACATTTCAGGATTATTTTCTCCTTCTTTTTCCTCTGCCTCTTCTCACATTCTCACTATTTCTGCGTTTCGCACCAATCTCCACGTATCACCAACACTACCATTTAAATTCCCTACAGAGATATTCGCTCTACTTAACTTCAATTCCCTCTTATTTTCAGCTCGATTCCCGATTTTCCCAATTTCGCTTTTTCCCGTTTCCTCTCCACCCAATGGAATACGGCATTATTCCTCTGACTCATAATCGCGATGATATCTAATCTTCAAATACAGGAACTACCACTGGTGAAAATTTTAGCAGGCCATTTTCCCCATCCCCACACAAATGTCTAAGTTCCAGTCGTGTAGGCTCGCCAAGGGCTTGCGCACATTCGCCACATCTACCTCGCTACTTCGTGGACAAAATTTGACCGAGAAAATCGTGCAAAACTACGCCGTGGGGCTTTCCCCAGGCAAAAAGGTATTCAGTGGAGATTATGTCACGATTAAACCCGCCCATTGCATGTCGCACGACAACTCGTGGCCCGTCGCCACCAAGTTCATGGGTTTGGGCGCCAAAAAGGTCAAGGACAACCGCCAGATCGTGTGCACTTTGGACCACGATGTCCAGAACAAAACCGAGAAAAACTTGGAGAAGTACCATAACATCGAGAAGTTTGCCGGCGAACAGGGCATTGATTTCTACCCCGCAGGCCGTGGTATTGGCCACCAGATCATGATCGAGGAAGGCTACGCTTTCCCTTTGAACTTGACCGTCGCTTCTGACTCCCACTCTAACACTTATGGAGGTGTGGGCTCTTTGGGTACGCCGATTGTCAGAACGGACGCTGCATCCATTTGGGCCACTGGCCAAACATGGTGGCAGATTCCTCCGGTCGCCAGAGTTGAGTTGGTGGGCGAGTTGCCCAAAGGTGTCACCGGAAAGGATGTCATTGTGGCCCTTTGTGGTATTTTCAACAAAGACGAGGTGTTGAATCACGCCATCGAGTTTGTTGGCGACGGCGTGGCCAAGTTGCCCGTGGACTACAGATTGACCATCGCCAACATGACTACCGAGTGGGGTGCATTGTCTGGATTGTTCCCAGTGGACGATACTTTGGTGGACTTTTACAAGGAGAGAATCACCAAGTTGCCCCAGCCACACCCTCGTGTGAACGATAAGACCGTTGCCGAGCTTGACCAGAATAAGGTGGCTTCGGACTCCGATGCCGTCTACGCCAAGAACTTGAAGATCGACTTGTCTTCGCTCTCTCCATACATTTCGGGTCCTAACTCCGTCAAGGTGTCGAACTCGCTTGCCGATTTGTCGGGTCAGGATATCAAGATCAACAAGGCATACTTAGTGTCGTGCACGAACTCGAGATTGAGTGACATCAAGGCCGCTGCCGATATTATCAAGGGCCACAAAGTTGCCGATGGAGTCGAGTTCTACGTGGCTGCTGCATCGTCCAACGTCCAGAAGGACGCTGAGGCCATTGGCGCCTGGAAAGACATTTTGGATGCTGGTGCCATTCCTCTTCCTGCTGGATGTGGTCCATGTATCGGATTGGGTGCTGGATTGTTGAAAGAAGGCGAGGTGGGAATTTCTGCCACTAACAGAAACTTCAAGGGCCGTATGGGTTCGAAGGATGCATTGGCTTACTTGGCATCTCCAGAGGTGGTTGCTGCATCTGCTATTTTGGGTAAAATCGGGGGCCCTGAGGAGATTGGCGGTGGTGCTGTTAAGGCTTCTACTGATATTGTCAAGTCCGTGGAAGTAACGCCGTCAGCCGCTGATTCGGGCGACTCTGGAGCGGCCGTGGAGGTGTTGGACGGATTCCCCAAGGCCATCGAGGGCGAATTGATTTTGTGTGACGCAGACAACATCAACACCGACGGTATTTATCCAGGTAAGTACACTTACCAGGACGACATTCCTAAGGAGAAGATGGCCGAGGTGTGTATGGAGAACTACGACGGGGAGTTCAAGAACAAGACCAAGGCCAGCGACATCATCATTTCCGGTTATAACTTCGGTACCGGATCATCCAGAGAGCAGGCTGCCACATGTATATTGGCCAGAGGCATGAAGTTGGTTGTTGCCGGATCTTTTGGTAACATTTTCTCGAGAAACTCCATCAACAACGCCTTGTTGACGTTGGAGATCCCTGCTTTGATCAACCAATTGAGAGAAAAGTACATGGATGCGAACGAGTTGACCATTAGAACGGGATGGTTTTTGAAGTGGGATGTTACCAAGGCTCTTGTGACAGTCACAGATTTGGAGGGTAACGTTGTTCTTGAGCAGAAGGTCGGTGAGCTTGGAACCAACTTGCAAGACATTATTGTGAAGGGTGGACTCGAAGGTTGGGTGCGTTCGGAGCTTGCCCAACAGGAGTAGATTAGAAGAGGTAAATTTATTCATGTCAATAGTGAGATAATGCGGATTGTAGCAGCACTTAGAGGTGGCATAGTGTCTGCCATAATCGTTGATTTTCTATTGGTCATTCACAAGAATGATTTTGCAACACAACCGGAGACAATAATAGGAAATTCCTAAATTTTGAAATGAGTTGAATTTTGGTATGGAGTTAGGGAGAGACTACATTGCTCAGCTGATTCGAATAAATAGATCATCCGAAGATATTTTTGGTAGCAATTAATCCTTGTGTTTGCACTTGCCGGCTGAAATTTTTTTGAAAACGTTATTATTAAAAATAATAGCAAAAAAGAATGGGGCATACTGGGAATTGAACCCAGGGCCTCTCGCAAGCTTGTCAGTTCAGTTTCCTGGACTGTCACCCAAAGCGAGAATCATACCACTAGACCACACGCCCGATTTTGATTAACTAATGTATATAATCTAATATGACGATAATCTTGGGCTTAAATATGACGGATATCCGACGTACGGGCTCTCTAATAGATATAACGAATGGACTGAGTAAAATGTTTGTGAGTATTGAATTCTTTGAGGGTATTTGAGGTGTTTTTTGCCGTGATTTGTGCACTTTCCATTTTCCACCTCCAACCATCGTAAGCGAAACCTTTCCGCCAGATTTTCCGTGTTTCACGGGATTTTTGGATCTTTCGGTCATATCATTAGGTAGTGCTTCCACATTTATATTTTCTATTGATATGTTCAATAATCGAGTGTTATGTCTACTATGTGTTTGCTTGCAAAAACAAGGAAAAAAAAACGTCACTGAGAGCAAGAAAATATGGAAAATCAAGCCCTACTTACAAACATACATGAAGGTCTGATTGGGTAGATCCTTTTTCGGCCAAGCCTTACAATACAGCTGTGGAAATTTGTACACTCATTTCAATTCGGACTTTTGGATTCCAATTTTCGTCTTCTACATTAAAGGCTTTTTGATATTTTCTCCTCAGTTTAGTTTATAGTCTAGACATATAATCTTGATTCGTAAAGAACACAAAAACCAAAATTCGTTGGCATTTAAAAAACCAATTTCCTTCTAGCAAATTCAATAACAACAAAAAGAAACCAGATAATAACTCGGAGCTACCATTGTTCGGCAGTGGTCATCGTAAGTCAAAAATGCGTGGAGATCGACAATGCCGGGTTCGCGGAAAATGCTATGACAGCTGGTCGGAGGAGAAGAGAGTGTAAAGAAAAACCAAACAAGCAACCAATTAAACTGTTTACAATATTGTGCCGGAAGAGAAACTTTGATAGCTTATTTGCTCTCGTTAGTGTCACCACTACGTTCACAAGTCTTCCACATTTCTTCAAAACGCGCAAATGCGGAGAAGACAGAACAAGAGAAAGATTCAACAATGCCGCCTACTTTCCGATTTTCAATGCCGCCATCTTTCCGTTTTGCATCTGCGCTTGGTGAATGACCGCTTTCGGTAGTTCGGTTTCGGAGGTTCCGGCAGAAAGGTTAGGCATGACTACTGTAATGCAGGATTGAAGTAAATAAGATTTGAGAGAACGAAAAATAATGTGGCAGAGAAGGTCGGATTTTTCTTTTTGTTAGCATTCTCTAGGCATGGTTTCGTCATATTGAGTCCATGAGCCGGATCCGGCAGGTGATCGTAGATTCAGTATAAATTTAGTTGCTAGAGGAAGGTGCATCGAACCTCCCCCACAACTTGAAAGCGGGGAGTTGGTGAAATTTTCCAGTCGAAGTATTCGTACACGATGATGAAATTCTTCAGTTGATGTTTTCGTACATCTTATGCTTGAAAAACGTTCGTATGAGTTGCACATTGCGCTTCGTCTTGTTAAGAAATGCAGTGATTTTGTCTGCGACCGCGACGACAACGAATAAACAGCTAATCACGTAGTAGATGGCCGTGTCCACAACCGACAGTAGCTGGTGAGTCGCATATCGCTCGTACAACTGAGTCACTATCGAGAGTGGATGCCACATTATGGCCCAGTAGGATTCTAATATGCTGGAGGTGGCTGGTTCCATCACTGGTTCGGTGCAGTTGGCCATGATGGGATGGTAGGACACAGCGAATGAAAAACGACACTTCGCGAGTTATATATGGGTCGCCGACATTCAAAGCAATATTGGTCAATTTTATTCCCCACTCTTTGTGTCTCTCGGAATCATGCATATGCCGTTGCCAATACAACCGAACCTTCGGTTAGGTCTGCAGGGCTACTGATGCTCCATTCCGCTGAAGAGCAAGTAATGCTTGTTTTTGATCTCGTGGTAGTAGCTGCCCCACTCGCTGCTTAGACTGTTGCTGTTGGTGAGAGCACGGTTGATCACCTTAGATAATTTGATCACTGACCGAAGGGTGTTCTCGTAACTCTCCAGCTCCTGCGCACTGGCCTTGCTTCGAAGTTTCTTGTTGATCATTTTGGTGAGCGAGGCGATCAACTCTGGCTGGTTTGTAATTCTAGTCAAAACGTTTTCGTCATTTTGAATAATCTGGAGCAAGTTCAAAACCGTCAAGTTGACAATATCACTCTCTGGGTCTGCGAGCCCTTTCACCAGTAACACTTCGAACATGTGCACCTGATCTACCACATTGTCGTCACTCTCCATTTTGTCGGTATCCACACTGATAATTGCACTCAATAATTCAAAACTCAATTTGCGAACCTCAAGCCCTTCGTCCACAACGTACTTGTACGGACCCATGGGAATGACCTTCTTGAACTCCTCTTTGGCTGTCAACTCATTATAGATTTTTGGGAGAATCACATCGTTGATTATTCCCGACAACGAAACGGTCTTGTTGTAGATGCCGGTGAGCAACGTACTCACAATGGCCTGCTTCAACTCAAGATTGAGAACGGAGAGGAAGTCCAACATCTTCTCGATTAACGCGATGTTGAATTCATCGTGGGTGGTGCTGAGAAGCCTCTTTATGATCACAACGGCTGTGTAAACCAAAAACTCATTGCACATCTCGCCAGAGTTTTGATCCAAAATCTGCAAGATTTTGCCTTGATAGTTCTCAAACGGATCGAGTTCTGCCACTTGACTCAATGCCAGCCCTGCCAACCGCAATTCAGCTACATCTGCGTGAGTCAAGTTTCCTTCTCTCGAGCCTAGAACTTGGATAACACTATCCCAAATAAACCTGCGAGTCTTATCTTGCGCAGAATTCTCCTTCAAGACCTGCTTGATCGATACCAAAATGAGACTTCCTTTATTCCGTTCATCTCGGCTGGATGTCAGGTAACATTCCAATAAGGTGGGCAAATATTTTTCCAAGTCCCTGGCAATGCACAAACCCAACGCTCTAGCAGCAGCCAAACACACTTGTTCGTTGGCATCGGAATTAAGGATTGTGAAAAAATCATCAAACGTCACCTTCGTGCAAGTTGTTTCCAAGGAAATGCAGCCCAAATAGTGAATATCAAAAATGAGTTTCTCCACGGGCACAGACAGATCGCCCTGATGGGCAAACAGAATGAGTTCGTCCTGCGCATCATCCACTTTGTCCGATAGATTACCCAGCAAGGTAATCATAGCCAAAATCTTGGCGCTGATGAAGTTCCTGAGAGTAAGCTTTCCTACTCCGATAGAAAACAACTCTTCCTTTGACAACACACTGTGCATAGTCAACTGCGAAACCAAAAACTCGATGGAACTCAAGTCAACGTCGTCAACATCGGCGAATTTTGGGTTTATAATCTTAACAATGAGATTCTCAACATACGCAGCTTCTGCTGGCATAAAGTCCAACGAGTGGCCTAGAACGCGTAAGCCCTTGTTGACAAGATTCAAGTCATTGGAACTCTGGAGAAGATCGAAAATGTTAGTAGACAACGATATCAATTCCTCAGGCAGCCCGCGGTAGTCAGTCTTGTCGAGAATCGCATCAAGGAGAATCAAGGAACTCGAATACAAACTTGCGTCACTCGATCCCAAATATGAGTTGAGCTTCTTCACAATCAAATTGCAGAGTTCTTGCGAAGCGAACAACTCAGGTTTTTTGTTGCACACAGTGATCAAGTTGTCGATGGTGAAATTGACAGTAACCTCATAATTCAAGCTCTCTTGGAACGTCTCAATGGCATTGATAAGATTCTCAGGTGACACCAGAAGATTCACAACGAAAGAGGTCAAAGTGCTGAGGAGATTCTGCCTGACGTCACTAGAGAGATGCTTCAGGTTGACATTAGTTGCAAACGATGCAAAGAATTCGTCGTTGAGCTCAGTCTCATATTCGATATTACCAGAGACAAGTTTGAAAAGCAATCTGCACACGAAAAGAATTTCTCCAATGTACCCATGATAAGAGCTCGAGTCGTTCAAAGATCTCTTCAAGTCGCCAATAATGTAGGTTAAGAGTGATGCTGGAATGGACTCGAGATCGAAATTGCTCAAGATAACTCTGTACAACCGAACAATATCGGGATACACCTTCAAAGTCAACTTAAATGCCGAAAGACGATCGTGCAACGTCAGGAGGAAGTCATGTGAGACTGAGCTGCCCACTCCAGTAATAAGACTCTCGACCAATGATTTAGTGTTAGAGAACCGGCCGATATTCTTAGCGGTGAGGAGGCAATCGAAGATCTGGGCCTCGTATTGTCTGCAATATTTGTGACACAATCGAGCATAAGGAGTCTTCCCATGGTTACCATCAGTAGTCATGCTGACGTCCGAGTTACCCCTGGATCTCGAAGGAGAAATTTCACATGTTTTATTCACCAAAAGCACAGAAGTCGTGATGGCCTCGTTGGACACCAGGTCGTTTCTATCGCTGAGGGCCCTCACCAACAAGGAAACCACATCCTCGTCGTAGATAATGGTAGTAAACTGCGGGAAGGAGACGATCAAGTGCTTTAACAAGTTAATTGCCTGCAATCGCAACTTGGCAGCCAAACCATCGTTTTCCCCTCCGTCCTCAAACTGTTCGATTTCCTCCTCGTCATCTGAGAAATCCACCACAGATCCGTCGTCATCCGAGTATTCGTCCGGATCCTGGTCAAACAATGGATCGTAAGAAATGGATTTGTGAATAATCTCAACCACCGTGGCAGCATACTTCACTGCGAACACATCGTAGGGAATGCAAACCACCAAGCTGGAGAGAGTGATCAACGCATCTTCCCTGACCAGATTTGCAGCTACAAGAACATCGATGTCCAAATCTTCAACTTCAATTGCTTCGGCGAGCCCAACCAAGTCGATTTTGCCCATAATGAAGTCAAATATGCCCTGGGTAGAGTTCTCCAGCAATACGTTTTCCTTTGCTTTCTTGACATGTACTAGCACCACCTGGAACAGAGTCAAACAAATATTTTCAGCCGACCTGTCGCCACGTGATTGTAGATACCCATTATTGATATCAGCAAATACCTTATCGTAAAACCTAGTTTGTTCCAGGGCGATGGAAGTGGCCGAATCCACATATTGCAATGCACAGTCAATGGCTATAATCGATCTTTTGCTGATGATTCCCGATTCCTTATATGCGCCATTGATTAAAGAAGTAATCATGGACGACAACTCCACCAAGGTCAAGGTGGAGCCCAAGTTATTGATCAAATCGATCAAAATCTCGATGTTGTCGATGGTGGAGATGGTGCCGTCGGCGAACAAAAGGGGCAAGAGCAAGTTGACTATATCTTGCGACAACTGTTTGCTGAATCTGGAGTGGGAGTCGTTGAAGATCGACCGCAAGGCTAGATTGGGAACCGAGGTGGTGAATTTGGAGGTGTTGGAGGCCTGGTTGACCTCCTTGAACAACCTGGCGACGACATCGACAACCTCGGTGTCGACAATGTGGCGCACCATGGGCGCAAACGACTTGACCGCCTGGTTCTGGACCTCAGTGGCGGAATCCGAAAGCAAGTCGAACAAAATGGGTATGAATGTTGAGACATATCTGACTTGGACTTTTGGATCGTTAATATTTTTTTGGAAATCCTCCAATGCCATGTACCGGAGGTCCGGGTCGACGTCCCGGGCTCTGTCTTCCAATTGTCTGATGTTGAAAGTGGACATGGTTAAGTGAAGTGGAGAGTGGGGGACAAGAACTTGTGTAGGTCAGTGGTGTACGGGTGTGTACGGGGTCCATCAGACACTTGAGTGAGTATTAATTTGATGTGTACATTAGTTAATTGAGTGAAAATGTAACAGATTGCGCCAGAAATGGTGTTTTGTTCTTTGATGCTCTTTTCACTAATTTCCACCTATGAATTGGTTTATCAAGCCTTGGCTCTATTTAAATGGTTCCCTCTTCGCTATCTTCATAAAATCATTCGGTGAACTTAAAATTAGAACAGGAGGAACTAAAGCATTATATCCTTTATATGTGATTTAAATAAGAATTTATTAGTAGTACATCCTTCTATTAATACTTAAGCTAACAATTAATACCATTCTACCATTTTAGTGAAGGTCGCGGATAAATATTGAAAGCACTTGTAATAGATTGCTCAACAATCAGAGGTTTTGTTCTTTGATATTCTTTTCACTCAACTCTAGAGCCACCTATGCATCGTATTAGGGAAGCCTTGGCTACCGTTTAAATAGTTCCCATTTCGCTATCTTTATAGGAAATAACTACGTTGGTTTCTTGGTTCGAACACACATGTAAACTATTACAGCACCTCACATATTAAGCCCATCAGATAAGATTAAACATGTTAGACTATAGGTATAATAGTTGGAGGTTCGTAGAGTTAATGCCGAAATTGTAGTTATTACTATAAACCCTGCGATGAGAAGCTTTTCAGTACTTGTCTGGAAGGCTCTCGCAGGAGTGCTTGAGACGGAAGCCGTAGGCGGGCCGCTAAGGACAACGAGTTGGGTGAAAGGGAAAAAGGGCTGCTAAGTAACGACGATAAGCGGGGCGGAATCGGGCTGCCTTTAGCGGGAATGGATCCAAAAAGAGAGAAGACTTAAGGGAAAATCAACACCAAAAACACTCAATTGGGTACTTTTTTTTTCCAACTGATCTGTTACAATAGGAATTAGTTGCGTTTCTCGGAAAGAGTCCTTTGAAAACCATTACAGAGAATTCTCAGTGTGATGCGTGTATTACAATGCATATGCTAGAGTGGAGAATGGTGCCTAGAAGGTCACTTCTTGTGTTTCTTCTCCTTTTTCTTGTCTTTCTTCACCTTCTTTTCTTTCTTCTCCTCCTTTGCTTTCTTCACCTTTTTTCCCTTCTCTTCTTTCTTTGGCTGGGAATTCGCTTCTAGTTCCCCTCCATCCTCAGTGCTGTACTGGTAATCTTCGACCTCGATGTCTTCAAAGACTAAATTGTCTTCTTCTTCTTCGGCATTTTTTGCAACCTCTTCATTCTCCTCTTCCTCTTCCTTTGCCTCTTCCTTCACTTCTTCCTTCACCTCCTCCTTCTCATCGTCCTCTCTCTCAACACCCTTGAGCTCGACCTCCTCATCTAACGCTTTCAAGAGCTTGTTGCACCTCACAGCATAGTCCCTCAGAGGACCAGACTCTTCCTTCTTCTCCTCCTCCTTTTTCTCCTTCTCCTTTTCTTCCTCCTCCTTCTCTTCACTCTTTTTTCCATACAACTCAGCATTCACCTTGTCCTCAATCTCCTGTGCTACCTTATTCCATTCCTCCACCACTTTCTTCAAGTTTATAACCAAGCGCTCACGTGCTCCTCCTTGCATTCCCTCCACATACACCACTAGCGACTTTTCATAGCTTTGCGGAACCTCTTCGATATTCTTGAGAATCCAGTTCTGTTTCTGCTTACTGAACTTCCACTTTTCTCTCTCATCAGCATATTGCCGCAAGTACGCCAATTGGTCCTTTTCTGGGGGTGGCGCTCTCTCTGCTTTGGGTAGCTTGACTCTCTTCGGAGGCTTCTTTGTCTTGGTGTTTTTGTCTTCGTCTTGCTTTCTCTTCTTGTTGAGCTTCTTGGCTAATTTGTTGGTGACAGTGTCGTGCTCCAAGTGCGTGGTGGTGCCAAGAGGGCCCTCCTTGACTTCATCCTTGACCTGGAGCCCTAAACGCTTCCAAGCAGGGATACTCATGATAATTGTGGTTAAAATTGATTTTAGAGATTCAGATGAGCAGATGAGACCAGTAGTGCATATATGGGTGCAACTAGAAAGGATGGAGATGCTGGAAAAATCAATTAGGGAAGTCAATATGGTAGCAGCTTCTTTGCTGGCTGAATGCTGTTTTGCAATTTGTGTATATTTTCAGTGATCATCCATCGTTTGGAGGTCATCTATAGCCCTTTTATGTGCCAACCATAGTTAAGGCTACTAAGTTGGTGATCACTTGAATGGGGGTGAATTTCTTCGCAAAGCCAATACCGCAAAAAATTTACTGCTGTTGATTACATCAAACTGTGTCGTTTTCCACTTTAAGCTTCCATCGTTTCTCTACAACTGGCGCCGTTGCAACCCAACTCTACTGTCTGCAGTACCTCACTATATAAACAGAAGCGTCCGCACTTTTTCCTTCTCTAACATACTACTTGCAAGTAATAAACGTCTTGCACTAATTTTCTGTAGAATTTGCAGATGTAGGGATCCCGGAGTATTCCGGGCCCGGCACACGGCGCCGTCATCGCTGTGTGCACTTCACATCGAGCTAGATCGATGCCACATGGTTTGAGTCCACCACGAGCATTTCCTCGTGATGGATATAGAAATTGTGTACATTCTATAACGAAAGGGCGTGGCCAATGAGTCTTTTGTAGCCGTCTACCGCATCCAAGAGGTCCTGATTGGAGATGAACTCGTTGTCGCCGTGGGCCACAAGTATGGATCCTGGTCCATATAAAAATCTCTTCTTCAATGGAAGAGTGAGGTGGGGCACATCGGTGTTGTAGGCGACAACAATGGACTCGAAGCCTGGAACATCGTAGTCAAGGAACTGAGGATCCAGACCAATAGTGTTGAGGAGCTCGACGTGATCGACACCTTCGACAACGGAATGGACCAAACGCAAGATTTCGTCGCGATCATCAGCAACACGAATGGCCACAGTAGCCTTTCCGTAAGCAGGAACAACATTGGCAGCCACCCCAGCCTCGAGCTTGCCGATGTTGATGGTAGAAGGTCCCAAAAGGTCGGACTTTGGCAACTTCAAATTTTGCAACTGGTACACGATAGGAATAAGGATTTCCGTGGCAGAGACTCCAAGCTCGGGGTACCCCGAGTGAGAAGCGTGGCCCTTTACCTCCACTTCGAAACGTACGATTCCCTTATGGCCAACTGCCAACTTGTTTTCTGTTGGTTCTCCGAAAATGCCAATGTCCCAGAAAACACCGAGATCTGTACTGACAGCACGCATTCCCGCACCCGAGTTCTCTTCGCCAACAACGAACAAGAGCGAAACATCGCCCTCCTTAAGTTTTCCGCTGGCGACGAGGTCAAGAAAGGCGATCACCTGCGTGGCCACAGACCCTTTGGCATCCGAGCTTCCTCTGCCACGAATATCGGTTCCATGCACCAGATAAGGAATGTATGGAGGCACCGTGTCGATGTGAGACGTCACCACCACCGATGTATTTCTGTGGGATCCCAAATAGGCGTAAACATTGTATCTTTCCGGACCTTCGACCCTCTGCAATTCGACGGTCAATCCTGCCTTTTTAAGGTACGAGCCGAGCCATTGGCCGACTTCGAGCTCATTACTGCTAATTGACTGGTATTCGACCAAATTGCGGTGGAGCTTGAGCAACGAGTACTTGTTATCGACCATATAATCTTCCAACTTGGAGAAGTCCGAGTCCAGATCGTATTGGCCAACGGAAATGACATTTTGCGACACGTCAAAAGCAAATGGGTTGACAGCAAGCGTTTGGGTTGCCAACGCACATAAGGTGGAAATTTTAGCCCAAAGCATGGAGGTTTTGGGTGAAAATATGGAATTGGAGGTTATAAGCTAAGGTCCTGTATGGACAATCTATAGATTACGAGACTAATCGAGTGGCTGGAGCGTAGCCACAGCATCTGCGAAACTGGGAAGGAATTATCAAAATGGCGTCATGCAATCTCTGAGTTTTAGTGATTTATGGCTCTTTTTTTTGGAGAGATCTGAACATTGTCACATTCGGCGCTAGGCTTCCCGCGTTTTACATTTTCTGACCCGACTCACTTTTCGCAACCGTTTGTTCTCTCAAATCGCTTCAATCTGCCCCAATTGTCGCCTAACTTAAGATATAAAATTTTCCCAGATTCACTTAGGGAACTTGTAAACTTCTTTATTCAAGCGATGAGAGTGAGAGGATTTTGCTTCCAAATACGGCCTATAAACTCTACGATGAAGGCTCTTGAGGAATTGTATGAAAGTCCTCTGCCAAGGTACCATAGGCTGGGCGCCGTAAGCGGGCTGCTTAGGACAATAAAGTTGGATAAAAGGCCAATAGGGGCGATGCTGGCGGGAAAGATCCAAAAGATAGGGCATTCATAACAAAAAAACATTGATTTGGGTACAATCTGTTACAGATTCAAGGTTATATATTTGCTAGATAAAATATATCACTAAACTGAGGAAGAAATTTCAAAACGCCCCTAATGCAGAAAATGAAAAGTTGAAAATAGCTGGTCAAATGTCCGCCGCCGCCCTTTTGTACTGCAGCATATATAAAGTATCCGCCGCTCCAACAAAGGCTAAATTGGAAAGTCGGAAGCGGAGCTCAGTGAGCTCGCCATTAATTGCAAGCTTATGTGTTTAAAAACCGCTTTTGTGGACTAGACGAGTAGAAACCATAAATATTTCAAGTGAGCCAATTCTGGACACACTCTACTAAACTCTGCAAGCACCCCAAAATTCAGCATACTCATTAATCTCCTGTGTTTCGAGAGATAGTTACAAAAGGTCTGAATTCCACTAGAAAAATATCGAATCCTAAAGCTCTTGAGTTTGGTGACTGAAGATCATAATGACATTAAACTGGAACGAAAATTTGACATGACATTGAAGTTACTGATACGAAATTTGACATGCATAAAAGGGATGCGATTACACATTGGTAGTAACAGTGGGTCAATTAATTATTAAAGGCGAACTCGAAGGTATCCAGCAAAAGTTCAACTATTTGCTCAGTGTTTCTCTTCGTTCTCCGACTTTTCGGCTTCTGGCACTTCGGCCTGCTTGTACTTCTCGGCCCAGTTGTCAAACTTCTGCCTCAAATCTTCAGCAATTTCCTTGGACGCAGCATCCGGGTCAGAAGCATTCTGCATCTTGTCAAACATGTTGGTGATGTAGTCGAAGGTATTAGTGACGTATTGGTCCATATTGGGATTTTCGCCGTTGGGATTTAGAAGATTACGCACGGCATCCTCGATCTGTCTGGTTTGCTCGGGGGAAGGCAAGTCGTTTTTAATTTTTGGGGGACTGTCGTTGTGGGGCATGATGGCTTTGTGATTAACGATTGGCAAGAACTCGTTTATATAGCTATTTGTGATGGTCATGTGAACGGCCATATTACCGCATCGGGAAATTATCACACAGAGGACAGTATCATCAAGCAAACACCGAGCAAGCAACTGGGAATTTCAAACACTAGAAAAAAGCCTACTTTCTCTTGAGGTCGCCTTCGGTTTTGCCTAGGTTACCCTCGGCTTTGCCCAGGCTGCCCTCGGTCTTCCCTAGATTACCCTCTGTCTTTCCCAAATTACCTTCTGTCTTTCCTAAATCACCTTCTGTCTTGGCCAGACCTTCGGTCTTTCCACCTTCAAGTTTACCCAAATCTCCTTCAGTCTTGCCACCTTGGCCCTTACCTAAGTCGCCCTCGGTCTTTCCAGTATTACCCTCGACCTTTCCTGGAGCTTGACCCTGGGTTTCGTGCTTGCCAACATCACCCTCGGTTTTCCCTGCATTGCTGAGGATTCCCGGAATTCCACCAGCCCTAGACTGGCCCCCTGCTACAGAAGCACCTTTAAGATCGCCCAATTCTCCCAATTCTTTAGACATGTTGTGATTGAGTTTTGATGTTGTGGTTCTTGTGTGGTACTCCAATGGCCAAAAAAATGGCATGGGGCAACTACCTGCATCTGCAAGCTCCGTGCTAGAGATGCCACCTGGCGCTCTCTATGCAGCTAGCACTCAGGGATACCGGTAGATAGATGAGGTGGGGAAAGATGCCATCACTCCGATCCGGTTATCCGGCCATTTTCTTCCAATCTGGTCAGAATGCATTATCCACGCTGTTAATCCACTGCACCACCCTGCATGTACCTTGGACCCCCACGCGAGCAAAGATGGTGATGCCCGCTTTACTCTCGCTTCATACATCATCAATGGGGCGAGTGTTAGTGGCCGATTGGGACGAAACCATCACTGTCAGAGACACCACGGCGCTTGTTGCCAACGTGGCATACGACCACAAACCACAATTGCCACCCTTCTCAAACTACTTTAAGATCTACACGGACGCATTGGCCGCATATGACTCGCGGTACACCGCAGAGCATGGCGCCGAAAGTTCGTTACAGCACGAGATCCAATACCAGCAGGGCTTGAAGGCGGTCGAATTGACATCAATCTCGGCAATAGTTCACGACGGGATTTTTTCTGGCTTGACTCGCGGCGATTTTGTTAAGAAAGCTGCCCAAATTGATCTCAGACCGGGCTTTGCAGAATTCGCAAAGAAAGTCCGTCTGCAAGGCACCTCCATCTACATTCTCAGCATTAACTGGTGCAAAACCATGATCGATGCAACGTTGCAGCGTTATGGCGTGGAGGGTTGCATTGTGCTAGCCAATGACCTCGAGATCAACCATGAAGGAATCACCACTGGTCGGTTCGAATTGCCAGAAATCCGCACGGGCTACGATAAAATGGTGGAGTTGGACAAAATCCGGCATACCCACACCGACTGCTCCATCGTATATGTCGGGGATAGCAGAGGAGACATTTTGTCGTTGGAGTCCGCCGACACAGGCGTGATCATTACGGGAGGTAGAGTCACGTCTAATTTCGGCAATGTTGCAAAAATTAACGCCGGAGGGACGTTGCAGGCAGGAATTTATGAGGGAGAGTGGGGCGAGCTTGATGCGGTTTGGTAACGAGCAACGGAAGTAGAGGGAATGTTTGATGAATTAGAATACACATGACAAGCCACAAGTGGCGCCAAGAAGTCTATAAAACACCAGTGCCCCTGTAGATGGGTAATGAAGCGGCTACTGGAGATCACACGCTTTCGAAGATGCGTCGTCTGCATGTACCTCAGCGCCTATAGATGCACCAATTACTGCCGCCAGTTAGTCGTACCGGCATACGGCTGAACATGAGCTAGCATACCGCCGTGCATGGGCATATACTGTCCGTATACATAGCCTGGATGATTAGCCACTGGGTAGCCCTCACCTATCGCATGGGGATGGGCCAAGGGCGATCGGTGAGGTCCCTGACCTGGAGCTTGCGCCATGGATGGAGGTGACATCATGCCATTGGGAGGAGGTGGGTACAGGCCATGGAGTGGTACTTGGCCCTGGTAGATGTGTGGAGGCTGATGAGTCAATTGCTCCTGCAGTGCCCATTGACGTGGCGCTGGGAGAGGAAGCTGTGTAGGCTGGCCTGGCAGTTTGCTGTCAGGCTTGAATGGCTGCGCAAGCTGATGCACTGGTTGCGGTGTTCTTTCTGGAGGATATGCTGGATGTGGAGGTGCAGGCGAGGAGTGGAACTGCTGAGGTTGTGAAGGCATTGGCTGCGGAGGCATGGGTTGTGGAATGGTCCTACCCATTGGGTGCATCCCTTCAGCTGCCCCAGCCTGGGGATTGCGTGCAGCGTAAGGGGGATCGGAGTATGAAGATGATCCATAGTTGGGGTACATGTTACGGCCAGCCGGTGGCTCTTGGGACGAGGCGGCCGCGCCGTTACGCTTAGCGTCGCCGTTGCGTGCTTTATTAGTGCCTTGAACAAAGGCAATGCGCTCCGAAGGTAACAAAGTGACCAAATCGCGGAGGAAATAGTTGGGGACTCCCAGTGGCTGAGTTAATGGCGGAACAGGGCCATTTCCCACTGCTGCCGCTTGCAACTTCTTTGCTCTGTTGAAATAGTAATCTGCAGCCTCGTTGTCTTGGAATGCGCGGAAGCACATGGCGGCTCTGGAACAGGCATCCGCGGCATCGGCAAGCTGGTCATCACAGCGTTCGTAGACGCAGCTCAATCCTTCCCATGCAGCGGCAGTTCCAGGCAGATTCTCGTTCACTTGGAGCCGAAGCGCCTGCGAATACGCAGCCAATGCATCAGGAAGCTGCTTCAATTCCAAGTAGAGCTTTCCAACTGCTAACCAGGTGATGGGCAGACTGGAGGCACGCCGCAAGGCAATCTGGTAGGAATCGTAAGCTGCACGAGGCGAGTCGAGCAGGTTGTAGGCTTTTCCGAGCAAATACCAAGGCAAAAAGTCTCCGGGAGAGTTGTCGTTCCCGTCGGCTGATTCCTTGGTCTCTCGCAATTCCCGAGGCTCGGCTTCAACCACCTTGGTCAAGAGGTCTACGGCCTTTTCGGCGTTGGCCTTGTTGTAGTTCAACAAGAGCAAGTATGCATGGGTGATGAGGATGCGAGGCGATGGGCCCACGGCCACTTCAGCACGCTCGCACGCCTCCAACGCTTCGTCGATGCGGTTGGCCCGCTCCTTGGCCGTAGCAAACGCACACCAGAGCGCAACGTACTCGTCGGCGCGTGCCAACGGAGGAGGGGGTAACAGAAGGGTGGCGGTCAACTCGGCAATCAGAAGCTCGATGTTGCCGTCGGCGGCGGCAATAGCCGCCAACTCGGCGTGGGCGTTGCGAGCGGTCTCCACGTCTACTTTAGAGAACTCGGCAAGCAGCAGAGGTAGAAGCAGGAGGCAGTGAGTCAAGGCGTTTGCCGCCTGGGCACGGGCGCCCGCCCGGATGAGGGTCTGCGCCAGCAAAAGACAGAGCGCAGGGTCGTTGGGCTTGAGCTGCATGGCCAGCTGGATCAGCTGGTGGGCCTGGTCGTTGAGTCCGACCAATAAATAGCACTCTGTGAGCTCGCGGTAGTACTTCAGGCTCTTTGTGAGGTCCGGATAAACGTCGGCGGCTTGGGTGAGCCGCTGGATCGATGTTTGTGACCCCACCGTCTCGTTGGCGCTGATATCGTTCATTCGGAGCAGGTAGCTCCAGCCTATGAGGGCCTCCACGGATGCGGGGGTGTGTGCGAGGGCCGCCTCAAACAGTTTCATTGCCACACCAATCATGCCAATGGTGATGGCACAATTGCCCATGGCGATCCAGGTTTCGGCGGTCTGGACCGGATATGACAGTTGCGGCACATTCGGACGCAGATGGCTGTGGCGCTTCAACACTCGGGGCGACGTTGACGCGGATCTTTTGCCCATGGTGGATGGGCGGCTATTTGTAAAAGGAGGAAGTAGGTGAGGTGGCAGCAAAAAAAATGGAGCAGATGGAGGCCAGGTATGGTGGGTGATGCAACGGGGAAGGCAGAATCAAAGGTGAAGGCGGTGTCGCACGGCGACGGTGGCGTAGGAGATGTGACGGCAGGAAGAAAAGTAGTAGGGAGGGAAAAAAACTGCTTGGGCAGAGGTGGTGGGAACGAGTTGTATGGTTAAGATGAACGAGCAAGACATGAGGTGCATGACAAAATAAGGAGGTGCAGCAAGCACGCACGCACGCATGCATGCAGCAGTATGATATGAGATGCCGCGCACGTACATACGGCTGCATGAGGCCCAGGGAGAACTACCCGCCCCACATGAGAGAGGAAAACATTCAGTGGGGTACGAGGTCAAGGCACCTTTTAACAGGCAACTTCACCTACCCCGCTTACCGGGGCGCTTCGCCACCACCAAATGTTGTACATGACATCCACTTGCTTGGAAAAATCTTGTTTTTTTCTTTTCTTCTTGCATAGGCTACTGGCAGCTCTCTGCACAAGTTTCTCCCCGGGAACAGAATGGATTCGCCAGTGAACATCAGTGAACATCACAAATATTAAGCCCTGGCGCTCGACATACCAGCACACCTTACCAAATCTCGTGGACTCTGGGCGTTCCCACAAGCACACGTGAAAATAAAATAACGGACCTCTTCTGCCTTTGCTGGTAGTAATTATGGTCAGTTTTCGTCGGCAATTACAGTGTTGCCGATCGCCGGCCAAAGCTTTTAGTGTATCTCCGCAGCATCGTCGGCTATCCAAACTTTCTAAACAAACTTACGGAATTTCAGGAAATAGCAACTATTTTATTATTTCCTGTATTTTTTGCGGCGACCAACTTTGTCGGCCCACGCGGTAAACATTTTGGACGTTTTACATACTTCGGATCTATCCAAATTTTTCCGGAAAACATTGGCGCTACTCCACAGAAATATGCATAAAGCTTTTTTTAACAAGTAGCTCGACGTCAGTGCATGGAAATATTTTGCAATTCCTCGCGCTCATTAAACTCGGGATTCTTTCCGGAAGATGGCCGTCTGGTTTTCAAACTTGCGAGTTTGCGAGTTGCGTGCTCGTGTTTTTGAGTTTGTGCCCGACATTTCCTAGGAGGGATCTTGGTACAAGCCGCATATCTATAGTTTCCTGGTGCTTGGTGCTACCGGACCAGGCTGGCGCATGGTTATGGCACGATGTTGTCATGCGCAAAGTGGACGTAGTTTCAAGTCTTGGGACCTGGTGGGCACCGTGCATGTCCATATGCAAGATGTAATCAATTGCATGATGCAATGCACATGTTCGACGCAATGTACCTGCACCACTCGCTAGTGCTCCTGGTTGACAAACGTCACCTTTTCAGCAATGTTGTTCGACGTAGTGACTGTCCGGTGTTGGCCGCTGCTGCAACTCCACTCGTATTTGCTCACACCGCGCTGCAGCTACATTGCCCCTTTCAATTGTTAGTTGCGGCTCTTATGCACAACTTGCTGTCGGGAATACGTCCGAATGTTCAACATCATTCCAGTAACTACAAGCGGACGTAAACAAAAGGATTAATTTCTGAATACGGTGTCGAACGTTGCCGTTGCATCCGGCAACAAGTTACGGGTTACGATAAGGTGGAGAAGTTTATCCTCCATGTATGAACCGAACAAAATCTTTGCGAAATCCACATGCTTCGGAGCTATTATCATCGCCACGGGAAAGGAAACATTACCGGTATGCTGAAAATAGTCGTAGTGGAGTGTCCTGCACAGACCAGTTTTCGAGATATACCCGCATGGCAATGGCCAGGTGAACGTTTCTGTTGCAGACGCATGGCGATGAACATATACGGTGCGTCTTTCTATTATAAGCGGATAGTCACGTTCCAGTGTTTTTGGGAGTTTTCCATGTGCAAAAGCTGAACCGAGCTAAAATAGTGCTCCTAAGCTTTGCTCCCTATTCCTACTCTATTCAAGTTTTCTTGCCCTGAATGTTCCTTGCCTTCCAGTTTTTGTGGTTTCAAGTGCATTACGTATGCGCGTAATGCACTCTATAATGCTTCACATGCACGGAGCCGCGAATTGATTAAGCTGCCAGGCATCCTGTACGTCCATAGCATTAATTACGAATGCAACTTGCCAAATAAGGCAATCGAACCATGTAAGTTTTCACCTAAGCCGATTTTTGTTGAAACCTTAGTGACACCGTACATATGAGCCTGGTCACTAAAACCCCAAAACATTGACTCCTTGGATCATCGATGGCTCCATCCGTGGAAACATGCTATTAAGATTTCTGCAATAAATGGGTAACCCGGCGTTCCTTTAGCCTTATAGGTAGTTGACGGTATAACGTTTGATAACCATGCACCACTTAGAGGTTTGCATTGCATGCGTCATTCTGACCTCATACCATGCACGATTCCTAGATGTATCATATGCACTGCCTCTTTCATCGACAAACCTGCGGAGATTCCACTTGCCATCACTATTGTTACCTATCTGAGTACATTTGAGTGTCAGTTGCGGTGCGGAGCGGCACTGCTGTGGCGAGGCCCCTACATCAACAGGGTGCTGGCGCCCTAACTCCACCGGATGCACAGCAAAAAAGTCAAAAAAATTCATTACCTACATCGATGTCCATCTTTCGAACAATAGATGACAATGTATTGCTTCCATCGACTGCTAGA
This sequence comes from Sungouiella tsuchiyae, assembly GCA_030566995.1. Taxonomy (NCBI): domain Eukaryota; kingdom Fungi; phylum Ascomycota; class Pichiomycetes; order Serinales; family Metschnikowiaceae; genus Sungouiella; species Sungouiella tsuchiyae. The sequence goes on along the minus strand of JAJLRO010000024.1, from coordinate 30,469 downwards.
ACAGGAAATGGCCTTTGATGTAGCTGGCACATCAATAAGGTATCTGGTAGGTTGCTGCGTCAAGCGGAATGCACAGATGTCGGAAGTGATAATACTGACTTCTCCGTATGTGGCACAGGAGCTAAAAAAAAAAAAAAAATATTTCAATATAGCATGTGGCCACTGCACCACAAGCCATCAGGTAGCGTGTGACCCCTATGCACTGTTGCTGGAGATAGTTTGGGCGCAGCACCGTAGAAGGGCACATACTGCGGTCAGGGGCATATGGCTGATATCACGAGAACGCAATTACATAACTCAAACCGTAAACATATTTTGAATATGGGATTCGAGCAAAACATCACCTGGAGGCTATGCGGTGGCCGTATGCAAGCTCAACCAAGGTTGCTTGAACAAGTGTCAATGGCAAAAGCATAGGTGGGATCCGCAGCGGGCAACGTCAACTTGCATTATACCTCCTGCCGCTTGCATGGGCTGATGCACATAAATGCGTCCTTTGGCGTCAACTTGCATACAACCTGGAATTTCCCTAGTGAAGCCCGGTCAATGGTGTACGGGTGCGTGGCTTGTGTACTGTCTACTGCGCTACAACTCTAAATGTCACGTGGACACTCCACGCCATCTCGAGTTACTCCATGAAGAGATTGGCGTATCAGCTATCTAGGCAGCTACATCTATTAAGACCGGGGTCCTATGTCCGAACCGTGCGTCCGTTCCTTATCCCCGCTCGTGGTGTGGCCACTGTCCCAAACACCCAGTTGTCTCTGCTCATCGCAGACTCACTTCTACCCAAATGTGGATCTTGTGGAGTATTGCTCCAGAATGAAGATCTGGACAAAAAAGGGTATTTCTTGGACGTGAAAACTACCAAAAAGGCCAACAACTTTGTCAAGGGCGAAGATGTCATCCATCTGCGCCTTCTACGCACTATGTCTGATGAAGACAAAATGCTCCTACTAAATGGGGCTTCTATGGGTGTTCCCGATGTCCAAAGTGAGCTTGCAAAAAAGAAAAAACAAAAGACAGAAGTGAAGATTCAATGCACTCGGTGCCGTGATGCGTTGTTCCGGTCCAACTTCGTCCCGGACCAGTATGAGGTCGAAAGTGTGGCTCAGGTGATGGAAACAATTCCACTTGACGCAAATTTGGTCTATGTGGTGAGTGCCATGGACTTTCCCATGTCTATCAATGAGGACGTGTTCAAGTATCGTAGTGCCAGCTCCATGCGGTTTGTGGTGACCAAACTAGACCTCTTTTTTGATAACAAGGCCACAGCAGCAAAACACGGCCAGTTTTTCCAGGATTACTTGTGGAGAAAGTACAAGGTGGCTCCCGAAAATGTGTTTTGTGTTTCTGGCGCGATAGACTGGCACACAGAGAAGTTGTACCTGGGTTTGCAAGATAATCTGTACTTTATTGGCGGTGTGAACAGTGGCAAGTCCACCTTGATTCTGGCTCTCGTGCATGTCGCAGCAAGACTAAGGCAAGGTCTTCCCAACGCCAAACGGGACCGCAAGGCGCATAAAATGGACGATATGGCCATTTCCCAGGGCAAACCGGCCACTCGCCAGGCGCTTGCCAAGCACAATTTGGCAGCCATCAAATCCTTCAAGAAACTCCATGGACCTGGCACGTCGTATATGCCTGGATTCACTCGGGGAAACCTCCCATTTGAGCTTTCTAGAAACGTTACCATTTACGATGTTCCCGGCTTCTCTTCTGGTGCATCGGCGCAGCTTTACGAGTTCATGGACCCAGCAGCCATCAAATCCATCCAGAAGGGCCAGAAAATGCATAAGAAGGGAACGTATAAGTCTCACTACGAAACAGCCAAATCTGGGCAGGTGGTTACTGTCGGCGGGCTATTTTTTCTCCAGGTGCCTCAAGGTGCCATGTTGCAAGTCCGTAATGTTATCAACCACGAGATGCACATATTCAAGGATTTGGACAAGGCTCTCGATGTGTGGAAACATCCACACGCCAATCCAGCACTTCGAGACGTATATGCGGTGGATGCTACAAAAACGACTTTGGTCAAGTACATTATTCCGTCGTTCTATGGCAGCATCGATCTTGTGATTCGCTCAGTCGGATATATTACTTTAACTCCGACCGGCAAGTTCACATCGAACCAGCCATTTACGGTTCTTTTACCTGAGGGCCTTGAGGCGATCATTCGCCAACCCATCACACGGTACATTACGCGGACATTGGCAGGACGTGATGCTCAAGGCAATGTTTTACGCAAAGAAAACTGGAAAGAAAAGAGTGTTACGGAGGTAAAACGATACACCGGCAGAAATCCGTTCCTGAGTCGTCTAATTCCGGGGGAAGGGGCGAGAGACGATGCAAAAGTCATGCACAAGTACGTTGAACTGGCAAAGGGGGCTGCTATGGCCCACGAGTCGATTTCCGAGGCCACCCAGTATGCCAACTGGGTGTAAAGTAGCAAATGCAACCATTTAGGAGCTTGTCCAAAATCATGTATATATATGCAACCAAGTTGCCGCACGCACAATACAATATCGACCCGCGTCGTGTACGACCCTGTACAGGCTGCTATAGGCGGCCACTTGCCTCACCGTTCTGACACCCATATCTCGCTAATCTGGTAAACACGAGCAACTTTCTGGGCTCACACATGGCGAAACTAAAATATTCCCCTGGTGTTATCATGCAAGCACCTTAAGCAAGTCGCGTGCAAATGGCCTGAGATGTTTGTGCTTCGCGTCGAAGGGGTTCTGAAATCGCGGACGTCAACATGTTCGTGCATGCATGCAGCGATGCACAGCAATCACGACAAAGCTTCGCAGCAGACTACCAATATATTCGTGACGGTTTCTTGACGTTCAAATTCCTTCATTTCTTATCCTTTTCCCTTCCTGGCCATGATACGTAGCCAGAGCGTGATGTCTACTGACAAGCGCAAAACAGGGCTTTTGAATTCTCTCCGCAATCGGAAATCGTCGTCCAAAGACTTGAATGGGTTTCTCAAATCCAAATCTCTTAACCTGTCAGCTGAACTGAACACAAACGTGGCCAATAAACGTCACTCGGTGATGTTCGTGTCGCCGGACGACAAAGACTTCAACAAAGAGAACTACCGATTTAGCCACAGAGAAGTTACCAGCCATAATGAGAGCAGAGAAATCACGAAGATGGAGAGAAGCAAAGACGATACCACGAACGGCAAGGACAAGCGAGTGTCGCGGCGTACGCTGAAGATGTTTCGGCCGAGAAATACTCCTCCCTCTACCGAGAGAACCATAGCCACCGCGGGCCTGGAGCCAAGCGACTCGGTGCTGATGGAAACACTCAGCTTGGACCCGCTTTCGCCGGAAATTCCCATCGACAACAAGATTGAAACGTCTGTTTTGAGCCCGTCGTTCCAGGAGCTTGCCAGATTTCTCGATTTTGACGAGCCTTCTACACCCTCCAAGTTGCATCGGACTGTGAATATCGCCAACATGCAAGATTTGCTAAGCAGCATGGATGACAAGATTGTGCCGCTTGGCAGCCGAAAATCGCTCGATATGGAAGCGTACGAGATCCAACAGTTGCAGAGACGATTGAGCAATCGGAGAGAAGATTTGCTTTTGTACTTGGTGGAAAATGCCATGGTGATGAGCTTTTTCCAGCAGAGTGCTGACGCTGCAATGCAGCGACTGGCGAGACACTGGGATGAAATTGATGTGGACGAGATCTTCAAGACCGAGAAGTACCATGCAGATGATAGCATCTACTTGCACATTTAAGGGTGGAGAAGATGGTAGCATGCAAATATGATAGAGTGAATTAGAGATGCTAGAAGATCTCATTCGCTGATTGCGGTCACTGCAAAGATTTCCCGGTCTAGACATTCGGTGATCTGTTCGTCTCTCCTGTTCACTTGCTTGTTGCACTTATTCATTTTATTTGGTGCAGTTGGATCACATCCCTCCCTTCACATCCCTCCCTTCATGCGTACGTTCATTAGCAAGTACACTTTTGCATTTTGATCATTTGGTTAGCCTTGTTTGTCTGATGCTCGTCCATGTCTTAATCAAAGTTCGTGAGCGTATCCAAATCGGGACGGCTTTGCCCACACAAACATGGTCATATGGTATTCATCTGCCAGTCGTTGCCAGTCTCATTTTCAATGAGTACTCTCGAAGTCCTGACTGAGTGTTGTTTCTTGAATCAATTGAAGCACGAGTTGCACTTCTACTCATTGCTTCATTCAATGAATAAAATTTCTGTCGACTGTGATCATCGAAAATGTAACATTCAGTTGTTTTCTTTTTCAATAACGGATCAACTGAAATTCTATAGACAATTGATTATAGAGGATGGCCCGTTGATGAGCTGTCAGCCTCTCACAGGCGGAGCAGTCAGGGGCCATCGCTACTATTGTACATAGTGTCCCCCCACCTCATAATTTCAATGTAAAGTTACGCAAGAACTCTATTGCGCGGTAGCACTCTTCTATTCAAATAAGACACCGAGACATCTGTATCGATAAGCATCGTCACTCCATTGCTGAGAATGCTATAGGTCGAACGCAAGGGTCTATATTAGGGTAATTTCATGGATGAACAGTGAATCCTTCGGTGTATTTAATTCATTTGGACGTATGTATTCCGAGAACTCACTCTTCACTTGCAAGGGTAGCCAAATTCTGCACAAGTACGTGAATCCTAGTTGATGGAATGACGATCTGGAGAAATTCTCTGGTTGTCTTTTTTGACTAGTACGAAGAATCTAAAAACAGAACTCTTAGACAGGGAATTGGTAGTGCTGATTTTGGTCGCCCTGGTACCCCAATAATATAAGAATATATCGATGTCGACGCTATTAGATTCTGAGGTGCTCCTGAATACCCCAGATTTGAAATGCGTCTGTTATGACAGCTGACCTCGAAAGAATAGGATTCCTGTTGTAAGTAAGATTTATTTAGTGCATTGGATGGACAATGCACATGATATGCTATAAAATGCTTATGTGCTAATATATTGTGTGAAGCATATGATCCTTGGATTGTACCGAGAACTTCACCAAAACATATATTACGACGATGCGAATTGTAGATTTATTCCTGATTTTGTCCAACTGTACTTGGTTCCGGCCCTCTTCGCCTCCTGATCTATTACTCTCAGAAGAGTCTGTCCATTTATTGGTACCCTCTTGATTAGTCGCAAAAGCTTTTTACTAGAAAACGACAAGAACCAAGGAAAGGGAACCTACTGCGGGTAGAATGGCAATAAAACATTACAATCCTAAAGAAAGGGAAGTTCAAATTTGGGAAATTTGGGAAATCCAATGAGATCTACCTAGATTTATGCGAGTCAAAGTATTGGGCAGTAGTGAGACTCTTTGATTCTGTGAAAGATCAAGAAGGTAACTCGATATTCAGTCTACTGCAGTAGCTTACAGAGTATTTTCGAGCCAAGAAATCGTCGCTAATTCCTACAAATATAGCGAAAAGGGAACCATTTGTAAGGTGTACCTATTACGATTCATAGGTGGATCTAGAACTGGGTGAAAAGAACATAAAAAGAACAAGAACTCTGATTGAGGCGCAATCTTTTCCATCTACGTATACTTATCTAATTTTAGAATCGGCACCTTCAACGCTATCATTTCACCTTAAACATGTAAATGGACTCAGCAACCACTACTTACCTATTTCTAAGACCGAGTATCACCCAAGAACATGTGACAATTACGTCAAAGTTCCAGCTCCAAAAGCACTCAAGCTCACTAATTACTCTTTTATTTTTTTTAGTTTGGACAATCTTTCCTCTTGATACCTAGCCTTCCCTAACTGCACCCGTACACCAGGACATATTACTTCAAAATTTCCTCAACCACTCTAGAATTACCAAAATGTCTGCCAGAGAGGAGTCTGATGCCGCAGCGTTGCTCTCGTCGTTGTCGTTGAAGCCCGTCGATTCCGGAGCCGATAACGATGTGAAAGAATCCGCGGAGTCTGTGAAGGTGCACTCGGAGCCCGAATCGGAATCTGAAAAGATTCCAGCAGTTAAAACCGACGAAATCAAAGAGACCGAGGTTGAAAAGACGGAGTCCAAGGACGAAACCGAGTCAAAATCCGAGACTAAGGATTCAGAAGCTAAGGAGTCAGACACTAAATCAGAAACTAAGGAATCAGAAGCGAAGGAATCCGCCGAAACAACCGAATCCGAATCAAATGAGCCAGAAACAAACTTGATCAAGTCGTCCTATGAAGTCAAAGTCAAGTTGGCCGACTTGCAGGCCGACCCCAACTCGCCGCTCTTCTCCGTCAAATCGTTTGACGATCTTGGACTCAACGAACAGTTGCTCAAAGGGTTGTACGCCATGAAGTTCAACAAGCCTTCGAAAATCCAGGAAAAGGCGTTGCCGCTCTTGTTGAAGAACCCGCCAACAAACATGATTGGCCAGTCGCAGTCGGGAACCGGCAAAACCGCCGCCTTTTCCTTGACGATGTTGTCGAGAGTGGACGAATCATTGAACGCTGTCCAAGCCATCTGTTTGGCCCCCGCCAGAGAGCTCGCCAGACAGACGCTCGAGGTGATCCAAACCATGGGGCGCTTCACAAAAGTCACTAGCAGATTAATCATCCCAGGCACATACTCCCACGGAACCACGTTTGACGAGCACATCTTGGTGGGCACGCCAGGCACCTTGTTGGATCTCATCCGAAAGAGAAGAGTCAACACCAAAAACGTCAAGGTGTTTGTGTTGGACGAGGCCGACAACATGTTGGACGCCCAGGGATTGGGCGACCAGTGTCTACGTGTCAAGAAGCTGTTGCCACAGTCGACCCAGCTCGTTTTGTTCTCGGCTACTTTCCCCACCGACGTGAGGGCCTACGCCGAGAGATTTGTGCCCAACGCCAACTCGTTGGAGTTGAAGCAGGAAGAGTTGAATGTGGAAGGCATCAAGCAGTTGTACATGGATTGTGACTCGGAGAAACACAAGTTCGAGGTGTTGTGCGAGTTGTACGGATTGTTGACCATCGGGTCCTCGATTATTTTCGTGCGGAGAAAAGACACCGCTGACCAATTGTATCGGTTGATGACTAAGGAAGGCCACAAGGTGTCTGTTTTGCATAGTGACTTGGAGCACTCAGAAAGAGACCGCTTGATCGACGATTTTAGAGATGGAAGATCCAAGGTGTTGATCACCACCAACGTGTTGGCACGTGGTATTGACATTGCCTCTGTGTCGATGGTTGTCAACTACGACTTGCCTGTGGACAAGGACGGCAAACCCGATCCTTCCACCTACTTGCATAGAATTGGACGTACCGGTAGATTTGGCCGTGTGGGAGTGTCGATTTCGTTTGTTCACGACAAGAAGTCCTACGAGGTGTTGCAGGCCATCCAGCAGTACTTTGGCAACATCGAGATGACCAGGGTGCCTACCGATGACTGGGACGAGGTTGAGAAGATTGTCAAGAAGGTGATTAAGAGTTGAGGATTGGTGTCTGTCGTCAAGACATTAGCAATAGGTTCGATCTTCAGAGCAATTGAAAGGTTCGCCGTCGGCATTCACACGAGTGGCTGCCATCATAGACGTTAATATACGCACGTCCACAGGACGAACATGCTCCCACATAGTAGATGGTTACTATTTTAGACATTACCATCGATGATTAAATTTCTAAACATTAAAATGGATCCTTAAATTTCTAGACATTACCATCGAAATTTCTAGATATTATCATGGATGCTTACATCTCTAGACATTACCATGCTTACATTTCTAGACATTGCCATCTATGCTTACATCTCTAGTCAATTTTATGCTGTTAACATAGCAAACAGTCTTTTGTGTTCTTAATTGTTTGTGCTTCTTATTATTAATATAAAAAAAATTTATATAGCTGTAACGGATTAGGAATCGTAGTTAATACCGAAAATGTAGTTATTACTATAAAAGTAGCGGTGACGGGGCCTTTAAGTATTCATCTGAAGGGCATTAGTCGGCCGCGCAGTAAGGCGGGGGTGCCATAGAGCTGGAAGGCCGTAGGGCGGAAAGCCGTAAACGGAGAAGATCCAAAATAGAAAAAATAAGGAAACATTAAAGAACAAGAACGCAGAAATGGGTGCAATATGTTACAACAGCTAAGAATTGTTCTATATCAGTGCATTGTTACATGTCCATTAACAGATGATTGTTGTCACATCCGCTGAATGTTGTCACATCTGCTGACTGATTGCCTATCATTTATGATATCTATAAATGATATAGATGTAGTTCACTTAATATATATAAGGGACATACATTTAATAGTCTAGGTTGTTTCTTTTCGATTACCATCGATGCTTACATCTCTAGACATTCCATGGATGCTTACTATAATACTATGTATATGCTTAGTATATCCAAGTCTCTATGTACACTAGTTCTCAAACACCACCGAGGGCTTGAAGCGGCGTGGCGCTCTGTTGGCTGCCACAGTCCAATCAATGCAATTCCACAAGTTCTCCAAGTATTGCCTCTTGCCAAACACTCCGTAATCGTCCAAATATGCCCTCATGGACCCGTCGAGCGCAACCAACGGCACCAACTTCTTGTCCAGGAACAAAAGCGCCTCCTCGGCCTCCTCCACCGTGCCCAACTTCAACGAATCGCGAGTTGGTGCTGCAATCTCATCGCTCGTCTCCACACCTTCCTTTTCTCTGCGTTCCTCTTGTTTCCTCTTCAACGCAGCCTCCTTGGCAGCCTGCTGCTGCTTCAACTTCGTCACCTGCCCCGAGCGGATGGAGTCGTCCACAATTCCGGCGTTGTAGGTGTTAACAACTGCCAACTTATTGAACGACAAATCTGACCCAGAAACGTTACGCAAAGTCGATTCGGAGTAAGTGGCCTGTGCGACCAACCAGGTGACGCCGTCACCCTTGATGCTGTGGGCGCTATTGAGCAAAAGCGTTCTGAATTCGGCAATCGACCCAAAAGAGTCCACAAGCCACTCCACGAACGCCTCGTCGCGCGGCTCGTTGGCAAATTCGGTGGCAATACTTGGCGTTTGCAACAACAGCGACTCGGGCGCCCGGTAAACATGCAGATGGGCGCCGGCGGCTGTGTTGGGCTTCAAAGATTCCAAACAGAATTGCAAGTTGTGCAATAACGAAGCCTGGGCATAGACTCCTTGCAATGCGGGCTTGTTAAAGGTGACTGCAATCAACAGATTCAAGTCTGCTGGCGGATTTGCCACCTTGTTATCTTCAAGTTGCGTGTTTAGGCGGTTAACAATGGATTGACCGCGGCCAAACCATAATTCTTGGATCGCTTTGCTCAGGTAAAGGCCGTTGAAGTCCTGATTGGTGGCCTTGAGGTTCTCCAAGAGGGGAATCGTAGGAAGAATATACGACACCGATCTCCTGGAAACCAACGAGCGGGAAGTCGGAGACCTGAACATTATGGTAGGTGAAAAGATGGAGGTATACGCATAAAAAATTCACTTGAAGTGGTGGTGCGCGCACGACTGAAACAGAACCAGGTCAAGGATTCCGAGTAGAGCTACGTGGCGTGCACACGGCTGTTGCTCTAAACGTGTAGTTGAAAACATCCTATTATTCCTGTTTCCCAAGTTTATCTATAATACAACGTGTCAGCGAATGGTCCGGCAACGGCGGGGCCCCGGTGGGCTTGGGTAGCAGCAGCATCATGATTTGCTTCTTCCCACCTTCAAACTTTTAACTCTTCTCAACAACGAAGATCCGCCGTTTTCTTCGTCTCCGAAAGATGACCTGCTGTATTCTCCAGAGTTATCGTGCGACGTTCTTCTAGATGTAGATTCACTCTGAGAATTCTTGCGGAACTTGTGCACCAACGACTTCTTTCTTCCTAATCCGTTAGACGGTACCGACAAATAGTCATCACCACGAGGGGCCGGTGCTCCGTCAAGGAATGTCGAAGTACCCAATCCTGCAGTGGTTGGGCCGTGCACTGGTGCTGCCTTCTCATTCGCATCGAACGCCAACACAGAAGGATTCAATTTAGGGGTATAAGCGGACAGCGGGTCGTTAGATGTTCTGTTTGTCTTTGGGAGCGGATTCTGGTTGCCCTTGATGGTGCCAACTCTGCCAACTATCTCAATCCGATCTCCGGTGAAGTTGCCATAGGCAAGGTTCATGCGGTCATCGTTATTCACGCCAGGACCATACGCCTTCATCGAAGTATTTGGGCCATCGGCAGGGAAGGCCATAACGGGAGCATTCTTTTCATTTTTGTTTCTGTGCGGGGTACATGCGTCGAACGGACCGTCATGGTGGAATTTTCCTCCGTAAAATGCACTCACATCCAACTTGTCAATAGTATCCAAGTTCTTGGAGTTGTGGGAGGCAGCGGCCATCTTCTTAGAAGGAGATTTTGTTCTAGATGACTTGTGATGTCTGCGTTCTCCGTTACTGCGATGTCTTGAAGAATCACTCTGAGAGCGGTGAGGTCTGCTGCTCCTCGAATGAGAGGAGGAATTCTGTTTCTCTTTTGGATACTCTCTGGCAGCTGCGTCGGGCCTTGCTACTTCTTCGTACGAAGGAGGAGGGGGAGCAGATGGCTTCTTTTCCCTAGACACTGGAGGTTTTTGTCGCTGCGAAGCCAGGGTGGGGGGTGGAGGTGGGTCTCTGTGATGCTTGTATTCACCGTTCATTGCCGAAGCGAAGGGATTGTTGGAAGACATTTTTCTGAGCGAGGTTAGTAAGGTAATGAGTTGAGAAAAGGGGTTTATAACGGAAAGGCGGAACGCAAGTTAACAACAGAGATTGAGTACTGAAACCCGCGCCCTCACGTGGCGGCGGAGGCGCGCCTTGCTATCTATGAGCAAATGCAGCCATATCGGTCACGAGACCTGCTGAGGAGCAGGAACTGAGGCTTAGCCGAGATCCAATTAGGGACAAATTGAGAGCATTGGGGAGATTGCTAGAGGAATCCGGAGACCATGCACCACCGGTGCAAGCACGTCTAGAACGTCGCAGTGGGGGGCTAAGCCACGATGAGAGCAATTTTGAAAGAAGAGACCAACCCAGAACAAGTAACTGGAAGGCCACAAACCACTGGATACAAGGCTTGTAAGAAGGAAAATGTGGAACATTCGGAGCAATTGCTGAGGGCGCTGTGTACAAGGCACTTGGCACAAACCAGAGCAGATCTCGGCAGATTTCACGTAATGTAATGCAGCCGGAGGAAACGAGATTGTGGCCCTTGTAGGACCGTAAACGCCCATGCTTTAGGAAACACGTGAGGCTCAGGAATAACCTATCCAGCAGCTGTTCCCACCTGCATTGATTCCCACCCCAGTTGCAATTGCAATTGCATCTGACGTTTGAGCTCGCGAAATCCGACCTTCTTGTCTGTTCTATTTCCACTTTATTTGCAGCCGTCGCTGATTCAATCTTGATTGCAGCTTTTCTTTTCTCCTTCTTGTCGTCTCCTGATCTTCTTCCTTCCTTCTGCCTTTTTGCTGCTTTCCATCTTGTTTCCTTCTTTCCTTCTTCCTTCTTCCTTCATTCTTCTTCCTTCTTCGTTCTTCCTACTTCCCTTCTCTCCTTGTCTCCTCTTTCTATTCCAGTTTCTCCGGTTTTTCTCATTTCGATCCCCCGTCCCTTACTTTGCCGTCTACCAGCCATTGCCGCTAGCCGCCGAAATTTAAAAAATCAATACATACCTATAATTCACGTCGCTGTCGCTTCCAGTGCGTGACTGTGTCGGAAACGCGGATCTTGTGAGCGGCAAATCTTCCTCGTCCAGCAGATCCATGAGTTGTTTGTTCTTCTTGACCCAGTCGTCAAATGTGGAGTTTGACGACTGAACCAGACCGCCCGATCTGTGGGACGAGCCCGTGACGTCCTGCCGAAATGGGTTGTTGGACAAGATTCTGCGGCCCGACTCAAACGAGTGGTTGGGCTGCTGATACATGGTTGAAGGCGGGAAAAGGCTGCTATTGGAGAATCGCCAGTTGGATGACGGTGATGTGGAAGTTGGGCGGCACACGAATGCCACGCGTCTATGCGGTCATCGCGCGAGGCACGGGTGTGGGACTCCAAGACAGGACTTTGGGCCTCAGGGCAAGGGTAAAGGAGTTGGAAAAAAGAAGAAATTCTTGGATGGGGGGACATTTCGTAGCGAGATGGGGTGTTTTTGGACGATTTGGCTGTTAGCCGCCGGGGCTGGGAGTGCCAGTGGCATGCTAGATGCTTCCTAACTGGGGTGTGTCTGCAGGAGGGCCACCATAGAATCTGGATTACTGGGCAAACCCCAAAGAGATTTATATGTGTAAGTTAAGCCTAACAGTGAGTGTGGCAATTCACAGTGGGGCCAAGTTACTCCAAATTCTGCTTTCTGGATGTCGTGATACCAACACTGACAAATTGGATCGACAGATGGATTCTCACTGCTGAGAACGATTCCTGAGTATCATTACTGATATGCATTCCTAGTATCATTACTGGAAATCTTTCGTGAGAACCATTCCTGAGAAATGATGAGATAAAAGCCTTGCACTATTAATGACACCGGTATTATTCAGAGCTCCAGAATGAATCGACCTTATTTGTCGTCACCTGCCTCATTTCTACTGCTTCTACTCCCCAAAATGGCCTTTACCAAAATTTCACCAAGAACTGAATTATCTATTGTCTCTAGCATTAGAAAGAGCTCCAAGTCCAGTCGGACGGAACATTGTTCACCAACGAGGTCCGTTTCTCCTCGCGCAGGTTGTCGTTCCGACTGATCCTAGAATTAACATGTGCTCCCACATACGTCGCTGACGTATACGGATTATCGATAAACACATACGGAGCCTCGGAATCTTCGTTAGCCCGGAGCCGCTGGTTGATAGTGCTCACTAGTCTCTGGTAGTTGGACCCACATGTCTTGCATGTTTTGCACTGCTTGAACCGAGGATGGAGCATCAGCGTACCTGTACCACCAACCAAATTAGGGAATAGCGGCACCACAAACCTCGCCTTGGAGTCCATCATAACCCCGGTCACGGGATCGTCCAACAGCCCCGACACAATGTTGGATATGGTCGAGCTGCCGTTCGAAGACCCACTATACGCTCGGCGAGCCGTTGACTGGGACATGCCCTCCACATTGGAATTCTGCGGATATGATTCTTCAGGCATGGTCACCTGAAAGTAATGCATCTCCTTGCATTTATAAAGACAGTCCTGACAGAAAAGCATGCCACAGAACCGGCAGTGGTGTCTCCGCTTCCGCTGGGGCGTGAAAAAATTGCCAAACACTCCAAAACATTTCATGCAGTGGTCCAGCGAGTTGTTGGGCATCCAGTGCTCGTGGGTGGGCTCCTGCTGGGAGCAGTGGTCGTCTGAATCCGGAATTTGGAACGGATATTTGCCAATCTGCACCATCCCCGTCAGACCCTCCGGCTCCAGCGACTGGTCTATGTCCATTTCGTCGTCGTCGTCATCGTTGGAAGGGGGCGGCCGCAAAACGGCCGGCGTGCAAAGCGGTTTTTTTAAATCATAAACTTGCTGAACGCCGGGACCTTTGGCGCTCATAGTGGGTGTCCGCACACGGCCACCGAGTTCATCTTTGGTATCTATGCGCTCCGCCGTCATGGTATTGCAGTTGAGATTGTGGATAGCTCTCATGAGTTTCAGCCGGTCCACAACCACCGTGTTTTCCAGCGAGTTTGAGCTCGCATCCAGCTTGGGCATTTTCTCGCCGATTTTTCCAATTTTATGCATTTTCCCATTTTCTTTCTCCTCGTTGTCCCGGTTGTATGACTGGTGACTTTCGCTCCGCGTCACCTTTCTGTGTACATTATGATTTAGCTGATTATCGTTGACTTTGGTTTGCTGAAACTGGTCAAAGTACTGGTTGCTGACATACGTTAGCACGGCACTAGTGATCAGGCCGGTGGCTGGTTTGACAGGCTCCAGATTTCGGCGCGTGGGCTGGTTAAGGTCAGCAGTTGCCGGGAGATATTGAGACGTCTGGGCAGTGCTTGTGGCCGCCGTTTCGTCCTCGTGGGCGTCTGGGTTCTGCGCTGACATAAGCACCAGCTCATGCGAAGTAGACGACGACAGAGTCAGGCTCTTGCGGTCGGTGAACGGACGGGGTGACTCTGGCTCATAGGTGTAGTGGGTGACGCCCAACATTCTGGGTGCACGGATCTGCTCGTCATAGTTGATATTGTTGAAAGTTGCCTTGGCCTGAGGCTTTTTGTCAGGGGAAGTTTTATTGAGAATCGAGGAGATCGCTGAGGGAGCAAATATGCTCTTGATGGGCTTTTTCAGGAACGAGAAGGGCGGAAGCACCTCCTCCACGGGGGCACCGTCCTGCTCCTCTCTCATGGTGGTGACGCTAATTTTGGCCAGAATTTTTGCGGTTGTTCGTAAGTTGGACCTGAGGGTATTTTTAAGACAATCAACGACCACTAATCATTGCCTGCAGGACAGAGATAAGAGACTCGGAAATTAAAGCGTCGGGTCCTGCGCTGGGGTGGTTTGGAAATTGGAAACGAGGGAAAGCACATGCACATTTAATGTGAGAACACTGGCGGTTATCAATCGATGAATTCGTGCTGTTGCAGTTGATCGTTTTGGTTACCAGAGCCAACAGGTGATCATTGAATGTACGTGCACATAGCCACAGGCGTCCATGCACCTTCTGATAACCAATGATTTGGACCAAATGAGTGATCTCGGGGTGAAAGTTATTGGCCGAAGGTTGGAAGTATTCTACAAGCATATCGTGCCACTTTTCGAAAGAGAAGGGTGCCTCTGAAAGGTGGTTGGGAATAGCGGCCGCCGATTGGCTGGCGATAGGCGACGGAAAAAATTACGAACCTCCTGTCTTTAAGGGAATGAGATTGTGCACATAGATAGGCCTGCAGAAAAAGGTATTGTGCACGACATGTTCTGAGGTACGGGTGCGCCTCTCACTCGCCACTTTTGACATCTGCTACCCCCAGCCATCAGCGTGATCATTCGTCACGTGCGCCGGAGGCGATATCCGGACATGCCTACAACACATCAAAGGAATATTTGAATTTAACTATCTAATCGTCCTTGAGAACAACGTACAAGGCGTGCAAAATGGCGGGGAACCAGAAAAAGAGGCAGCACACAAGGTTAATCCACAATGGAGTGGTGGCTCCGCATTTCATAAACACTGCCAAAGGAGGCAAGAAAAGGGCTGGAATTGTTAGTAACGGAAGGTCGGAAGGGGTAATTGCAGCCACGCAGGCTACCCAATCGTGGCTAGTACATACCGATGATGACCGCGACGATCGTTTCGCTGTTCATTTTTGGGGGATGGGAGGACAAAGCGAGGGGACATGAAGGTATTTTTATGGTGAGTGGTGAGGCTCTCCTGCAGGCGGCTGGCGAATTAGTCGCAGGACATGACTTGTTTAGCCGAAGTGGGTCACCACCTGAAGTTCAGGTAATGTGTTTGGACGGCTTTGGATGTATATCCGCTAGCTAGCTTCGAGTTTTCTTCATTGTTACGATGGCCGAGTGTGGGCTCAGGATTTAGCGCGGCGTTCATGATTTCTTATGTCCGAGTTCTTCGGGCTTACTCTTTCGCAACAATAAGGCATAATTTATTGGCGATATATCAGGCACTTCTAACGTTTTGTCGTCCAACAACTTCACTGCATCAACTTGCCTGCGCTCTCGCTGCTCTTTTCTCCCCGCTCCCGTACATCGACAGGTGCCCGTCTCAACACCTCCTCCAACTCATTCGAGTATGGAGCTTTGGTCTGGGAGCAGTCGTTGTAGCTCTTCACAACTCTGTAATAGTTTTCGTAAAAGTTGCCATCGTACACGCCGATGGCGGAGTTCAAAAGAACGTCGGGAATTTGAAATGAATCAGTCAATGGGATGGATAGCCCACGCACGTCAAGGCATAACTGGGGGATCAAGTCAGCGTTGATCTCCAAACTCAACTTGGGACTGATCACCTCGTGGCCCACAAAATCCTTGGAAAATGCCTCCAAAACAAACGTCAAATAATATAACTTCTGGACCTTGGCCAACGCATACAAGAGGTCTGGTTTGGAGACAGATTCTATGGTTTTGATGAAAACCTCCAAAAGATAGTGGTGGCACCGCAATTTGGCCAATAGCACTCTCTCGTACGACACGGCATCCCAGCTGCCAGTTTCCTTGACCTTGGCCAACGCAGCAACACCCACCTTGACAATCAACCCCTCCAACGCTCTGAGAACGTTCTGGGATGTCAAGTCTTCGGTGCTCTTCAACAAGACGCCGGATGCGCCAAGTTCTTTGGCGTTGGTCAAAAACAGCAAGGATCCGGGGATTTTGGCGTTCTTGCTCGTCACACTCTGGATATTCTTCATGATGGTTCTTCCAGCAGACATACCCAACACGTTGTTGTCGCCTTCCCAAGTACACTGAACCACCCAGTCGTCGTAGGCCTTTCCAAATCCAGAGTATGCCGAGTAACCCTGGCCTCCGCATGACTGTCTGGTTTCAGTAATACATTGCTCGGCTAACCACGTCAACGTGGACTTGAGGGCAGCAGAATCGACAAAAAGCGACTTGGTATCCTCCACCGTCTTTTGGATGGCCGATTCGTCCTTTCTAGCAAAGGCGTCGTCGAAATTCTCGACAATTTGGTCGTGTTCTCTCTCCAAACGGTCTGTTCCGAGTGCTGCTGCATACGTCAAGGCCAAGTACGGCATCAATCTCCTTTGGTGCAAAGGATAGTTGATCAATTGTGTTTCTCCAGGCGTTTTGACCGCATCTCCCTTAAATTGGCGTCGGCCAACGGCGTATCTCACAGCAATAGTGGTGAAACGAGCACAGATACGGTACGAGTCGGACGCCATGCCCACTCGTCCCTGCAATAGCGAGATGTAGCTCAATTGCTCCAATGGAGGCAACGTCACTTTTCCTTCGCGAGATACCAGGCAGAATTTCTGGAGCATGAAGAACCGTGGAACTCGGA
The DNA here is from genome assembly GCA_030566995.1 of Sungouiella tsuchiyae. NCBI lineage: Eukaryota > Fungi > Ascomycota > Pichiomycetes > Serinales > Metschnikowiaceae > Sungouiella > Sungouiella tsuchiyae. The sequence goes on along the minus strand of JAJLRO010000024.1, from coordinate 13,537 downwards.
CTTTGGAGAACTGGATCCACCCGTTATCGACGCCCTCACGGCCCATCTTGGACCCAATATCGCCGATACTCACGCCTGGCATCAAGTTGTGGTTGGAGTCTCTCAACGGAACCACAAACGTCTTGACGCCGTAATCTTTTCCGTCCACAATCAAGCGGGCGTAAACGGACGAGTGAGTGGCCGAGTGGGCTGCTCCACCAATCCACCATTTGGTAGCTCCCACATGCGGAGTGTTGATGATGAACTCATCGGAGTTTCTGTCGAAAGTGGCGGTGGTCTCGACGCCCGCCACATTGGAGCCATGTCCCAATTCGGTCATGGCAAAACAGCCCCAAATCTGCTTCATGTATTTGGCCTCCTTTTCGACGCCCCAGTATTTAAATTGCGCTGCGGTGCCGTTGCCCTTAACACAATGCATGAAAAGCCCCAAGTTGACGGAGATACGGATCCCCAACGACGGATCGTACATGGTCACCAAGTTGATGCGCCGCCAGAAGTCTTTATAAGACTCCAGTTCGACGTACTGCGTCATCCGTCCGATTCTGGAAGCAGTCTGGGCTCTGTTTTCGTCGCGAGATAACTCGTAGTCCCGAAACGTGGGGGCGAGCACAGGGTCTCTTTCCAACAGCTGGTAGAGGTCCAAGATTTTGGCAGCCTTGTCAGGTGTTCCCTCCAAAACATTATACATGTCGGAGGGATCGAATTGGGCCCGAGCTCTTTCTTCGGCAATCAGTGCTGCCGGATTGGGGCCTGGCAGGGTGGCCACCAGAGAGGTAGTGATAGGCATGTTTGTGTTTTGATGATGTGTTGATGAACAGTTTATGTTGGCCTATTTTCCGTTTATTGTTGCCAATGGTTTTTCACTTTTTGCTGGTGTTCTGCTAGTTGGCCCAGATCGGCCTCTTATTTATGTTAGCAGCCACTGCCTGCCTGTACTGAATGGTTACGATTTGTGGGGTAGCTCCCCTCCCACAGGTTCCCACGGAAGGCAGGTGCTTGTGCGTGCCAAACCATCCGAAGTCGCCAAACTGGTTATCCGGGGATACGGAGGGGATAATCCGCGGTTCAAGAAAGGTGGCTATGGTCGTTTGGAACCCTACTGCATAGAGACTGGTACTGCCATCACCTGAATCATTATTCTTTTACTATGTAGTCATAAATATCACTCACCTCGACAAAATCGACGCAGCCTCGGCAGACTTCTCTCCTCTCTGTCTCACATCTAAGGGTGCTCTAGCCAAGAGTGCCTCTAACGTGGCTGAGTGTGGTGCCTTCGTATTCAATGGGGGGTTCAACTGCTTGACGGTGGTGAAGTAGTTCTCGTAAAAATTGCCGTCGTACTTACCAATCTGCGAGTTCACCAAAAAGTCAGTGTACTGGAACGAGTCGGTGTAGGCAATCACATTTGGTCTGATCTCCTTGCACAAGGCTGGAACAACCTTGTTGACGACGTCGTTGACAGCCTGCGATGGCAACACGTTGTACGCCAAAAAGTCCCCAGAGAATTTCTCAACAACGTTGGCTGTAACGTACAACTGAGCAATTGGAATCAAGAACGGGTTCAACTCGGTGTCCTTGTTCTCCTTGACTCTTCTCACGTACTCGGCGAGGAAATAGTGGTGAGCCGTCAACTTGGAAATGGACAAACTTGGCGCTCCGACAGAATCAAAGTTGCCGTTGTTCTCGGCCACAACCTCCGCTCCCTTGATGGCAATTCTGGTGATCAACACCTCGATGGCCTTCAATGCCTTGTCAAAGTCAAGCAAGTCTGAAGCGTTCTGGAAGATGTACTCGGTGTTGTTGTACTCCTTGGCGTTGTTCAAGAACGCGAGCGAGCCCTGTAATTTGGTGCCCTTCTTCACCACCGACGAAACAGACTTGATCACTGGCTTGCCCACAGACATAGCCATGACCGAGTTGTCACCTTCCCAAGTACACATAACCACCCAATCGTCGAATGCTTTACCGAATCCGTTGTAGGCGGAGTAGCCGTGGCCGCCACAGGACTGTCTAGCCTGGTCAATGCAGTCAGCGGTCAACCATGTGGCGGTAGACTTCAAAGCAGCCGAGTCAATAAACAAAGACTTCATGCCGTCGATCGATCCCAAGATCTTCTTCATGTCGCCCGATGCAACATTGGCCTCCAACGTTTCGTTGGTCTCGAGAAGTGAGTATGCCAACTTGAAGGAGCCAGGACTGAACACGTAGGCCTGAGCCAATAAGGGCAACAACTTGCGCTGATGCAATGGATAATTAAGCAACTGCGTCTCTGTTCCGTCCTTCTGCGAGGCCGACTTGAACTGTCTTCTGCCAACGGCGTATCTGAGAGCAATAATGGCAAATCTGGCGGTCCATCTGAACGAGTCCATCACCATGGACACACGGCCGTCCAACAACGCAGAGTAGGCCAACTGCTCCAAAGGTGGCAACGTCACGTCTCCCTCGGCAGTCACTTTACAGTACCTCTGCAACATGTAGAATCTAGGCACTCTGACGGAGGAGAACTGGATCCATCCATTATCGATACCGTCTCTGCCCATCTTGGCGCCAATGTCTCCCAAGGACACACCAGGCATCAAGTTGTGGTTGGAGTCTCTCAATGGAACCACAAACGTCTTGACGCCGTAGTCCTTGCCGTCCACGATCAATCTGGCGTACACCGAGCAGTGGGTGGCCGAGTGGGCTGCTCCGCCAATCCACCACTTTGTGGCGCCCACGTGAGGGGTGTTGATGACGAACTCGTCGGTGGCCTTGTCAAAAGTGGCGGTGGTCTCTAACCCTGCTACGTTGGAGCCGTGCGCCAACTCGGTCATGCCGAAGCATCCGTAAATGCCCTTCAAGTACTTTGTCTCCTTCTGGTTGGTCCAGTAGTTGGTCTGGGCCTCGGTGCCGTTGCCGCGGACGCACCCGAGAAATAAAATCAAGTTGATGGCAATACGAGTGGCCACCTGGGGGTCAAACACTCCAAGAAGCGACGCACGGGTGCCCAAAAAGTTGGGGTCCAATTCCAAATACTGACTCCAACGAGCCACCTTCAACACAGTCATTTCGCGCTGCTCCTCTTTGTTCTTTTCATAGTAAGTGGCGTCGTTGGTCAAAATAGGGTCTCTCTCGAGCTGCTGGAGGAACAACTTCATTTCATCGGCCTTTTCTTTGGACGACTCCAAAAAGTGATGCATTTTGACGGGGTCGAACTTGCTGGCGGCTCTCTCGGCCTGGATTAGGCCACGTGGGTCCGGAGGGGGAAGCGAGTTTACGGTATTTGTGGCGACAGACATTGGTGATGGAGAAAAATGGTGGGGCAGAGCGAGGTTTTATATATGCGGGACGAATTGTGGAGAAGCTGGGGAGCTGCGGCATGTGAAGCCGAGGGCCACGCAGGAGCGACTCGATGGGCCGATAAAATGGACAAGGAAAACGGGAAGAATGGTAATATAGAAAAGTTGAAATGACGGAAATTGGCTATTTGAACATATGAAATTGGACAAGTGTGGCAAGGTGAAATGGTGGTGATCTGGTGGTGATCTGGTGGTGATCTGGTGGCTTGACTTGTATTGGGACCGAGCCGATGATCTGCGGCACGGATGTTTGATAAGGTAGGACTCGAGGATATACGGGCAATGGCGTGATGAGTCTGGCCAGTGTGGCCTAAAACAAATATCGGCCCATCATCGACATTCTCCCGATATTGATTTTTTGAAAGATTTCCTTAGAGCTGAAGGTGGGGAAATTTACAAGAAGCCGAAGTTGGAACTAAAGCGATCGATAAAATGTTTACAATCTATTTATATTTAGCTCCTATTGTAGCTTGTGTATTAATTATATTAAATTATTTAATATCAACTGAAAATTCATATATTGAAATAGATGGACCTTACTCGCTCGGCCTGTAGAGATGCTGGGGAACGGTTCGGATGTACGACATGAATGTACTCCAAAGTGTTATTGTCCTAAGTTGCTTAATAATACGAAATTGAATACAAATCAATAGAATGAAAATTAAGATATAACATTAAATGTGATGGCATTTGACTGGCTTCAAGAATTATAGTTATAGACTTTGAATAAGGATTTTTAGTGATGTGGGTAGACAGTTCGACGATCACATAGGGATGCTCAGAAAGTCTCTATATTGAGCTAGGACGTCTGCAATGGTTTAGACCTCTGCAACAGTTTAGACGTCTGTAATAGTATGCTGAAGGTTGAATCAAAACACAAATGATTCCTACGGAGAATAAGACACGACGTAGTCCTATAGTCGTCACGGGACTCATAGTTAAACAGAAATGTCTAGAGCGATAGAGAGCCAGTAATGGACGATAGCTATTGCCTAAATGAGTCTGCTCTGAAGTCAAAGGACCAAGTCACCGCCACCGAAGCACCTCATCAACGGCTCAAAATGGAAAGAGGCGATAATTAGGCCGCTAGTGTCGTATCGAAGCAGAAGTAGAAAGAGAGCGTGGACTCTGAATGACTTGCATTTGCCTTATTAGATACCAAAGTAGAGATTACTAGTAGAAATTCTTACATTTTCCTTACGAAATTCAAAGCTTTAAAGGTTGTACACCTCTGGTTCCCAGATCATGAGTATTATACACCTTTGTTGCTGGAGTGGATAATTTAGGTATCTAAAACAATGAGTGTCCCCACTTTGGTATGATTAAAGGTCCCTACTAAGATTTTCAAGTTCATGTCTAAGGTGATAAATTCTGTAGTCAGTATTCCCAAGCATACTTCTGCGCATACAATCTTCCAACAATGGGAAAATATGCCTCATCGTTGGAGACCAGAGCTTAATCATTCAAGTCATTTTTTAACTCGGGCTTGATCATATCCAATCGATATGTAAATTAGGGCCGAGATAATTCTTCGTAAAAGGCTTTGCTGGGAAGAACATGAAGATTGCACTGGAAGGTTGCAGATTCAGATTCATTCCTCCGTTCTCTGGCCCTTGTAGTCATCCGATACTATCGAGCCATTGTTCTTCAACTTCAGCCCGCCACGGCCTACAGACAGCAAGCGTCAATATGTGTTGCATTAACTATGTACAAAGTTACAACTGAGGAACCAAGAAGTCCATCAAGGGCGACTGGATGAAGGCGACGCCGGCGGCAAACAACGAGACCTGGACGGCGACGGTGAAAGCTGGCGAGTTTCTGATTTGCTCGTAAGTGGAAGGTTGCTTAGCAGGAGCCATGGTTGGATTGTGATGAACAAGGTGAGAAATTTTTGACATTGGTGGAGTAAAGTGGTCACGTGATTGGGTCACTGGGACAGCGATGGAAGGTGGCGGCTCCGCTAGGTGAGGCATAAGCTAAAGGGATAGTAAGGTGGTCATTTAAACTACAGGTACCCGATTTTGTGTTTTTTTTTCTTTGTGTTATGGTTGTAAAAGCGCATTGTGAGATGGCAGCAATAGAAGGTGAGCAAGCGAATACGGACAGCGAAGAGGAGCCACGAAAAAAAAAAAGATGGATCTGGAAAAATGTAGTAGGCATGAGATTTACAATATGGGAGCTTACAGTATCGAAAATTGCAGTATCGGAATTGACGGTATAGAATATTGCATGATAATCTTAATGCTACTTGATCTCAGTTCGCGGGATATCTAGAAATCCGCGTTTAACCCTATGAATCCAAATGAGCATTCTCTTGAGGTATCACAAGTTTCTACCTACTCATCTCAATCATTACTGTCTTTTCATTAATCATCGATATCATCACGTTATTACCGATACTATCAATCATTTCTGAATCTTTTGGGCCAATTCAGATTCTCACCATGTCGCAGTCCGTGCGCATCCTCCAAACCATCAGTCTACCTAATTCTAGCCCAAGCAATCTCCTACTCATCTACTCATTCTAGCCCGAATATTATTTTGCTCGTCTTATCGTTCCAACAATTTTGTCATTAATTCAATTCATCACTCCTTTCTCAAGCCTATCCTTTGCTTTGTTTTGTCCGCTTTTGTGGCTCGCTTTCTCTACATCACCATCTACTCTCCTGCATTTCTCTCTTCTTCACCACCATGGCTTCTGTTGACGTTGACGTGGGCGTCTCGCCCGCCACCACCTACTCCCTCGCCGGTAAACAAATCAAATTCGACACCAAGAAAGACATCGAATCCTACCTCACAGACTTGCTCGCGTTCGACTCGGTCTCCAAACTCGACTTTAGTGGTAACACTATTGGTATCGAGGCATCCGAGGCGTTGAGCTCCGCCATCTTGAAGCACAAAAACTCGATTGTCGAGGTCAACTTCTCCGACTTGTACACGGGAAGATTGAATACCGAGATCCCCCAGTCGTTGCAGTTCTTGTTGCCTGCGTTGTTACAATGTCCAGGGTTGAAGATCGTCAACTTGAGCGACAATGCTTTTGGGTTGCAGACCATCGATCCCATCGAAGATTACCTTAAGAAGGCCGTTTCCGTCGAGCACTTGATTTTGTCCAATAACGGTATGGGTCCATTTGCTGGAGCCCGTATTGGAAAGTCGTTGTTTCAATTGGCCAAGGCCAAGCAGGCTGCCGGCAAACCTTCTTTGAAGACGTTCATCTGCGGCAGAAACAGATTGGAGAACGGCTCTATCAACTACTTGGCCATTGGCTTGAGAAACCACAGCGACTTGGACACCGTTAGGTTGTACCAAAATGGTATTAGACCAGCAGGTATTGCCAAGTTGATTTCGCAGGGTTTGTCGAAGAACAAGAAGTTGAAGGTGCTTGATTTGCAGGACAACACCATCACCACCACTGCTGCCATCCCCTTGGCCCAGTCATTGGGTGCATGGGAGTCGTTGGCCGAGTTGAACTTGAACGACTGCTTGTTGAAACCAAAGGGCTCGTTGGTGGTAATGGACCACCTTGGCGACGGCAAGGTCAAGGAGGATTTCCACACGTTGAAGTTGCAGTACAACGAGTTGGAGGTGGATGCATTGCAGAGGTTGGTTCACGTGGTGGCCAAGAAGTTGCCCAACTTGAAGGTTTTGGAGTTGAACGGAAACAGATTCGACGAAGACTCCGAGCACGTGGAGTCCTTGACTGCTATTTTCGAGGACAGAGGGTTTGGTGAGCTTGACGAGTTGGACGATTTGGAGGAGATCGACAGCGAGGATGAAGACGACGACGACGACGAAAACGAAGACACCTTCGAGGACGCCGACGTCGAGTTAGACCAGTTGGAAGAGGAGTTGGCCGGCATCTCGGTGGAGGACGCCGACAACGCTGTCGACGACATTGCCTCGGAGTTAGCCGGCACCCATATCAAGTAGCTAATAGAATAAGATACGAGTTCATATAGAATATTTATTAGGGAACTGGAACCTAAAATACCCCAGCTATTTGGGTCTCAAATTAAACTAGTTGGTAAAATTCAACTAATAGCTCAAACTAAACCAGCTAATGGAGCGGAAATTCAATCAGCTGGGTGGACCGGGAATTCAACCAGCTAATTGGTGGGCATTTTGGCAATACTAACTGGTACCTTCACCTCCACAAACTGTTCGGTGGAAAGCACTATGCGGACTTTAAGATAGTACATTCTCGAGAGCAAGCACGTCTGGAAACTTGGCACCAATGTGAACTCGTCATACGACTTGTAGCCTCGTTTGAGCAGCGGCGGATTGGGAACTTTCTTCTGTGCTTTGGCGATATCCACACATACTGAGAACTTCTTGGTTAACGACTGGCCATTCTGTTCTCCCCATGGAACTCTCACGCCCTTCTTAGACTGACAAGGCTTGCCTGACGATTCAATCACCTCCACGTCGTGTAGCACCAAGTTGTTATACTTTTCCTCCAAATTAACCATAGCACTCAAGTCTTCAATTAACGTCTTCTCCACCTTGAAATTCGAGGGGCCCAAGTCCGATGACAACTGGAACAATTCTTTGGCATACTCCTGGAGAGGACGTTTGACCAAGTGGGTGAAGATATCGACAGGACAACTCGAATCGTTTTTGAAGAGGAAGTCATGGTTCAATTCCACAGGGATTTGTCTGTTGTTGGACTTCAACGTGAACACAACAAATTCGGCAGAAACGTGGGTGATTTCTGGAACGTGGTTTCCCTTCGAAATAATACTAGCAGGAGTGAATGAGACCTCGAACGGCACCTGGATCTTCCACGCGGCATCGTCGACCGTTTCGCCGTATCTGAATCGCTTTGGAGAAATATAATTTAGAAGGTACTCTGTCTTCAAGGTCAGCACGTTGAAGGTGCCAACCGCTTTCGAGCTTCCAAACACCGCTTTCTTAATGATGGGCACTACCACGTTGTACTTGGGGGGACTGATAGGGAATTTCGTGTCACGACTCCACGAATCATGCCGCGTGTAGAGCTGACGAGCCTTGACGGCGTCATTCTGGGCTCGGGCCTGGACAGCCTCCACCGCTGCCATTCTCATCGAGATGTCGATGGTGCTCTTGTTGTCGAGCAGCTCAATGGCATGTTTGAGCTCTCTGCCGACCTCAATGGTTTCTTTGACTCGGTTGACAAGATTCTGGTACAACACTCTCGACGCCTCGTTGTTGACCTGCTTCTCGGCTTCACTAAGGACGTTCGACTCCTGAAGAATACGCACATGGGCTCTCTGTTCCTTGAGAATGACAAACTCCTCACCCTTGGCGTTGATCAACTTCATAGCCTGGTCGTTACCTCCCCAATTGTACTTGTTGGCCTTACCGATAAATCTCGCCAACACCCCGTAGGTGGTGGCGGTGTCGATAAAGGAAAAGTCGTCGACGGGCTTGTGGCTGTGGGTCCACGAGTTCTTCTCGTTCCTCGAGAGCCCTAGCGTGGGAGGCAACTCGGTGTGGCCGGCAAGATTGTGGTCGTTGCACTCGGAATCTAGTAGCCGGAGAGGGATCTTGAATGTGAAAAAGCGCTTGTACAACTGGCCCGGATTGATCCTCCTTTCCATGGAAATACACAAGCGAGAGCCGTCGAGAGGGTCCACGAGAGGACAGCCCTCAAACGACACTAGTCTGTTGATCAGCGCAGAGTTCCACGAGGCTGCAAAGTCATACATGTCCAAGAACTTGCGGACCTTGACCGGGGCAACGTCGGAGGGGTCTTTCGTGTTAGCCACCACAAATGTGCCCTCAAACAAGATGTAGCACATGTCGAATGGAATCGGGTCGGGGCCATTATTTCTGATCAATACGTAGCCATTCAAGAAATCACCCTGCTTGTACTCGTAGTTCAGCGGATCCACGTGCTTGGGCACCTTTCCTGGCTCGCCCACTTCCTCGGTGAAATGAACCAGAATCTCCAAGCTCTGCGAGTAGCTGTTGTTGGAGTTGGTCATGTTACGTAACTCGTGGATGTTGTCCAAAATGGTTTCTCGCCATGTGTTGGTCAGCTCGTCGGCAACAATGAGACTGGAGTCCGACGAGCGGCTCGACGTCATTGGTTCTTGGCGTAAATTGGAATTGAAATCACCAATCTGGTTGCTCCGACTTGAGATTGTAGTGACTGGAGTATTTTCGTCACTGAGCCATTGAGAGGGTGCGTGGCTATCAATTTCAGACGACACTGTCGACACCTCCACGTACTCGGGAGGATCTTGTTCGCCGTAGAAGGTACTTTGGTACATGTAGTAAGAAGGTAGAATCGACCATACTGGATCGTCTTTCGCAGCCTTGGGTGGTTTCTGTTTCAGCGACATTCTGGAGCCAGAAGACCCCGTGTTATTTTTGGAACGATCGGCCATATTGAAAATAAACGACACACAACCGGTCAATGGGGTGCTAGTCCACTTAACTTTATAGTGGGGATATCTAAGAAAACTTAGTAATAGGCATGAGTCAACCTGGTAGTGCAGGCGGATGATGCAGGCTATCGGCTAAGGTTGGAGTCACTTTCCCTATTGGGATGGACTAAATCCTAAGACAGCTGCTGAGGCAATTGGCCCAGATTTAGCAGTCAAATACCTGGGGATTAGCGCTTCTAACATGGCGATTAGCGGCTGAAGGTGGGAGGTCAATTGATCTGAACTAAGAGATGGATTATGCGGCGGAGATTAGATCAGTAGGGCCGTGTGGAGCCATACGCAGGCGGTCCGATGTGCGAAATACGAGGATGGGACATTTGAGTCAGATAGAAGCTTGTGGAATATTCTTGAGAAATTGTAGTTAGCCAGCTCAATTGCTTTCGGTAATACGGGAGGTTGGGTGGTTTAGAGACTTAGTGAGCTGGATCTGTGTAGACAATTTGAAGAGTTGTAAGTGTTCATTTTACGACAGTAGGCATTAGCCTGTGACAGGGAAGTTGTGATTACTGCTTTGGCAGCGAACCACACCATTATCGCGAGCGAGGGGGGAGTTTCCGTGATGGGAAGTAGGGATATAAGGGCCAAATCTGCAAAGGTATAGATATTAAAGACGGTAGTTGCTGCGCTAGAAGTTAAGGGCTTGAGCCTGACGGAAAATAGCACACTTGGGGCCGCATCTAACGCAGAAATCCAATATTCACCCGGAACCTCAGGCCAGAAGGGCCAAATCAACGAAAACATAGAAATTGAAGGCGGTAGTTGCTGGCACTTGGAGTCAAGGACTGTCGTTCCCTGTTCGTTTTCTTTCGCTCTTGATCTTTGCTGTGCATTTACGTAATTGTCTGTAGAATTGGCCACCAAATCTCATTCTGACTCCGACCGGAGTCACAGCTGCAGATATCTGCTCCTGAAAAGTCAATTGACACTCAAGCGACACCTAATGTCCATCTTATCGTTAAAAACGTCCATTTCATCGTTGACAATCAACTTATTTACTTTAGTCAATGTGCTAGCAGTTGATCATCGTTGTCTAGTAGCTTATCAATCTGTCATATCTTTGTCTATTAGCTTGTCAATCTGTAATCTGACTTCTCTGTATCTCTTCTCACCCTTTATCTAATGCTTCCTCAACCACATAAATAATTTGCACTGCAAATTGTCTATTATTAAATCCAACTACATATCGCTAATTTCAACTAGCGTCCCCACTTTTTCAACTCTAAGTACCGGAGTGGAGGATAAACCACCCCGCTGAACGCAATGCAAAGCCACATGGCAATGTCTCCGCCATACTCTCCTCCAACGGCTCTGGCCAATGGCCCAACCCAGTAAGCCTGGGACATTCCCACGGCAGCTCCGGAGGCTCCAACCACAAACGACGCCGTGGCAGCAAACCCATGGGTCAAACGGTCGTAGTCATTCCAGATGAAAAAGTTGTAATGGACCTTCTTCAGCGCACCGTTCAACTTTCCGCTAAACTCAGTCTTTTCCGTCTCCACCTCATTCTCCTTGACAAACAAATGGGCGAAGCGGTCCGTCCGGAAAATGCTGTTCTCCTCGAGCAAAATAATAAAGTACATCGAGATCCAGTAGCCCACCATCGGCAAAAAGTTACCCAAGATGGTGGCAAACTTGTATCGTCCGACAATGGCGCAAACCAAGTACACGGCCGTGACGATAATTCCCCAGATCCATCTAGGAATTCTGGCCAAAGGCAACGCAATCAACTGGACATCGAACGCAGCAGAGTAGGTGTTCAAAATGTTGTTGGAAATCAAGGACAAAAAGATCAAAGTCAACAAAAATTTTCCTCCGGCGCCCCATGGAAGGAAGGCCGCGTTCAACAAGCCTCCCATACCCAATGACTCATAGGCCTCGCCCCAAGGCTCGTAGTTCATGGCAACATTACCGATCAAAATTCCTGCGACGCCAACAAAAGTGGTGGGGATCGCGGTTCCCAAAAGCGTCAACAAGAAGATTTGAATGTCGGGAGTGTCTTCTGGGAACAAAATGTAGTAATCCGAAGCAATAGAGCCCCAGGTGGATGTGATGGAGTAACACAAGGAAAAGAACGAGATAGCGTTCCCGCGCACGGTGGCAGCATCCTCCGCAGGAGAGTCGGCAAACGACAAGTAGCCAAACTTCTTGGAGGCCACCACGTACAACATCAAAAAGGCAAAGTTGACTGGCAAACTGAGAAGAGCCTCCACACGAAGTAAGTGCTTAATTCCGCCAATGGCAATCAACAACGACACCACCGCAATCACAACAATGGCCACCACAAGCGGGATGGAGCCGTTACTCATCGCAGACAAGATCTGACCTCCCACCACACAGTTGACCACCGACCATCCAAGAACACCAATCATACTCACCAAACACACCAACTTGACTGTCCACCAGCCAAACAAGAAACGTGCACTGACCATCTGTCTGCAACCGGACCGTGGGCCCATGAGCGAGCAGTAAGCGGCGACAAAACATCCCACAAACTGGCCCAAAAGACCGGTAATTAATGTTTTCTTCAACCCGAGCCCAAAGAGCAAAGGGCCCAAGTAAAACGACGACATCGACGACAAACCTCCACAGGCGGACAACCAGAGGCCCATGACGGTGATGAACTGCTTTGTTTTGTTTGTGGAGCGCTCATAGCGAGGAATTCTCTCGATACCTCTGGATTCCACTCCCAAAGAGTCCAACCGGTCGGAAAGTCGCTTAATGAACTGAAACTGGCGCACCGACGTGTAGTTGGCATCGTCTTCACTAGCCGCCTCGTAGGCAACTTGTCTATCTTCCGATTTGCCCATATGACACTTGGTAGACAGTAGTGAGTTCCTGTAGATTTTATATACCTCGATGACTCTTACCGATGCTGCTGTCAGATCTTTTGGGTGCAGGACGGGCGGATTGGGTCTTATTGATTCTTCTTTTTTCGAATCAAGATTATATTTTAGCTAAGTAAACTATACAACTAAACTGAGAAGAAAATTCCAAAAGAAAAATCTGTTATAGAAATTGAAAAGATGAAATCCTGTGAAAAAGTTGAAAGTGATTGAAGTAAAAGGTTACATTCCGCCAACGCTAATCAATAGCATAGAAGAGTTGCTTGGCGGTGATTAGCCTGCGCGGAAATAGCAGTGTTCTAAAAATGCAAAAAGAAAGCCCGATGCGGGGCTCGAACCCGCAACCTTTTGATTGACCTTATGATGATTAAGAGTCAAATGCTCTACCGATTGAGCTAACCAGGCTTTGTTTGTTCCTAAATAATTGAGGTCGAATATGATGGAATAGTTGGGCTGTAAATGGGCGATTTGCGATCTCCTGGCTATATTGAGCAAGTGGACAGATTGGCGATGAATTTAGATTAGTCAATTTGATGTCTAGACGAATATTTCCCTTTTTTAATGTCTTCTTTTCAATCAGACATTAATGATTCCAAGAGCGCGATAAGTCATCTAATGAATGAGCTGCGTCAGAACCTGACTGCGAGTTCATGCTTTCATCTTCATTTGAAAAATCACTGGAATGAACGCTGTAATCCTCCTCTGGAGGGTCATCAGCGTTCGAGGGGAATTGGTGTCCCCGGGGGATCATCGATAGCCCCAGGGGGGTTATCGGGCGGGTGTCGCTTGGAATCAATAATGTCTGATTAAAAAGAAGACATGAGAAGAACTCTACAATAGGGGTTTTTTTGGAATTTCATCCTACCTTTAGTTATATAGTTTAGTTAGCTAAAATATATAATCTTGATTCGTAAAAAAAAAA
>JAJLRO010000023.1:0-208724 GCA_030566995.1 Sungouiella tsuchiyae | reverse complement strand
TGCCTAGAAGCTGACGCTTCATGTCAATTAGGCCGAAACCTCCCTTGACCACTGGAGTATAGAGGTTGTTGACCAGAATTGATGGCATGTATCTCGAGATTTCCTTTTGTAATGTCTTTAAGTCTGGTTCCATCATGGGACTATGAAGATCCCTAAAATAGAACTTGGAAAAGATATAAGTATTGATAGCCACAGCTCTGGAACAGAGCGGAAGCTTACCGAGAAGGAATCTTCAAATCATGGTTTTAATGTATAGATTTACACAAAGAGTGGAGTGCTCAATAGCACCCTTCTAAGATAGAAAGTGCAAACCAGTAAGAGGTACGGGTGTGCCGCATATGGTCCAGTAGATTTCACAATTGACTTTCAGATCGCATAAAAAGGCAACTTGTCCGAGTGGTTAAGGAGAAAGATTAGAAATCTTTTGGGCTTTGCCCGCGCAGGTTCGAATCCTGCAGTTGTCGTTTTTTTTCTATTCTTCGACATACATTCCGAGATTGTGATCCCATTATTCAAATTGTTCAGAAAAGATAATTCTTTTGAAGCTATCCATACACTTTCGAATACCGTATGTTTGTCGTCTTGGTAAGGATTAAAGTCAAACATTTGTGTAGGTGATGGTACGGATTATTTCCCTCGATGTGTTATCCCCCTGAATGATCAGTTTGGAGGGAATTAAGACCGTGCCCCTTAAAAAAATTTGATAATATACGTAAGATTCATATTTCTACTTATCAAAGACCTAGCGAGTAGTTGTCAAGTAAGTAACTGATTATTTCGCGATGAGTTCTAAATGTGTAGAACCAAAAACGTTTGATTTTTACCACAACAAACTCAATAATGTCGGACGATGAATACGACCTCGAGGGAGGAATGTTCGAAGAGCCAGAGGGATATGTGCAACCCCCTCCAGAATCTCACTTCGTGGAGTATGAAAGAAAAACAGGAAAATCTAATCCATCCAAAATTCAGTTGAAACTTGTTGGAAAATCACCATTATGGGGACACTTGTTGTGGAACGCCGGCAAATATACGGCCAATTACCTTGATGAGCATTCTGAAGAACTTGTCAAAGGTAAGAAAGTCCTTGAGTTGGGTGCAGCAGCTGGTTTACCATCGCTTATATGTGCTGTTAATGGTGCTTCCAAGGTACTCTGTACCGACTATCCTGATGCAGATCTCATATCACACATCCAATACAATGTCGATCACCTTAAAGGTGTTCCATCGTCTACGGATATAAAAGTGCGAGGCTTCATCTGGGGCCAAAACACAGCCAGTTTGTGCTATGACGATATTGATGACTCAAATGAGTTACCTCAGAGCATTGACGAAGAAGATAAGTTTGACTTAGTGATCTTGTCTGACCTTGTCTTCAACCATACAGAGCATCGCAAGCTTTTGGCAAACTGCCGGGAATGTATGAAGAAAGGTGCTGTTGCCCTCGTTGTTTTCAGTCCTCACAGACCTTGGTTACTAGATGCCGACTTGAAATTTTTTGATACTTGCGAGGATTTCGACTTTAAAGCAGAGAAAATAGAACAGGTCAATTGGAAACCAATGTTTGACGAAGATGAAGAAACCGTTGAGATTAGATCTAGAGTCTACAGCTACAAACTCGTTCCTCAGTGGAAGTAGACATGCTTGGACGTCGCATGTACATACGACAGGTATATTATAATGCAAAATTACATTGCCAATAACGCAGAATGTTGTATTAAATATACATTGATTGGTTACCCCCAAAGCAGGTCATGAAATAGCGTGAACAATTTTCAAACGGGCACTTAAGCGGAGTTGGAGTTGGCCTTTCTCTTACCGTTAACCAAGGTGACGTTAACGAATCTTTTGGTGTACAACAATCTCTTGTAAGCTCTTCCCTGAGGCTTCTTTGGCTTCTCAGTTTTGTCAACCTTTGGTGTTTGAGACTTAACCTTACCGGCACGAGCCAAGGATCCGTGGACTTTACCCTAGACATGTTAGTATGATATCCAAATGAGTGTGAAAATTGAAGTCTTGAAACACATGATGTGATTCCAGACTTCACTAATTATCAGCTAGAAGACTATGCTTTGAATTTTCGGGGGGCGAACCCAGGAACATAGTTCGACAATAAAACGGCTTGAAAATTCCTGTCAAAACAGAGCGACAGATTCTAGAAGATTCATCCGCATGGCGGTTCAATAATTCGTCTGCTATCACATACCATTCTTGCTGATTGTTTTAGTAGTTGAGAAGGGATTCAAGAAATCTTTTTGAGGATTTCCTTGGGGAGTGTGCGAAAATTTGAGGTCGTGCTAGGGCAAAGTCTCGCGCTTTGAAGCACGTGCCATAGGGCTAATGCCCTATCGAGATCGAATGAAGTACTTGAATAGCGTAAAGATATATAAAGAAGTTGGAAATAAAACAAAAATACTGGTTCCATCATCGAGTTCGTTAAAATTATGTATTTGTTGAAATTACTTGGTATCATTAGCGTGTGCTTATTATTAAGTCGTGATCAAAACGACCAAGAGCGTGACGAACACAAGTAGAAAGACAAGAATGTTAACCAGACCAATCGACCACTTGGATACAGGGTAAAATGACGAAATAAGCAAGGATTGAACTCTGTAATACCTGAAGAACCCTTGGACCAAAGTGTAGATGCCAATTAGAATGAACGCCACTCCTATTGGCTTCCCGATCTTAGCAACTTCGTCACTTTCTCCTAAATTCTTCAATTTGAAGAGTTGTACAATACCGATACCAACAGTAACTAAGGAGAGTGATGTTCTGAGCCATGCAAGAAATGTTCTTTCATTAGCCATCTGAAAAGGTTAATATTTGTGTCGAAAGAACATCAATATGCCCCAATGTAAACGACAAGTACGAACATAGATTTGACCATGGATTGATGATCATGATTCAACATACGTGATCTCTGGCGACAGAGCCCTTGCTTTCCAAAGTCAACGAGGAGAAATGACCCGGGACTCCAGAAGTCTTAGGATCATCCGCAAGTAAATACCTTGTTGCTGGATCAGCAGCCCTAAATAATCCCTTTGACATTTTGTGAGGTAGATGCTAATACCTGTGACTACTCAAAGGCCGCGGACGGGTAGATACAAAGTATTGGCAGATTATCCCTTGATCTGTTAATGCGTTCTGTATGTCATTAATATATTGAGCCACAGTTTTTAGGTAGTCTCATAATTGAGATTGCGAAAATAATGAGGACATCGAGGAGGACAAAAAAGTAATAATTCTGGTAATTTTATCTAACTGGTCCTAATGTAGGACGAGACGTCTGCATTGTGAGCCCCAAAGGCGTAATTGACATCGTAATGATGTTTGCCGTCTTGGTATTTGTTCGTTGAATGCTCACATCCACAATTCGTTACATCTAGGCAACTTCATAGACGAAGAGTTTGAAGATAATGTGATGTTTGTCTATATCATGGACTATTAATTGAGAGGAAAAAATGAATTCCGAGATTAAAGATTGTCTCAATATGAATCGTGGTACAACGACCATTCCTGTCGATTTGAGAAACAACCTCATGCTGAATTCCTCAGTACTTTTTTTTCGTTCTTAGCATGCTAAATTATAGAAGGAAAACTCCAAGTAATGCCAAGGTAATGAACCCCACCTTAGTTAAGAACAATCCCTTAATTTGAAAAGGTGCATGCACCGGATCAGCAGCATTGATGGCAGTCACCTCAGCCATACTGTAAGTTCTGATGTTGCCAACGCTGCCAGAAATCGAATATAATCCAATAGATCCTTGTGATGGACCGGCGACAGAAGAGTAAAACAGGGCAAATGCTTGAGTATATTTCGATTGCGTAGTGGCTAAATTTCCATTGGCGTCAGTTCCGGTGACCCATACCAAAGTTGGAGTGGCGGTGGTTGTGGTAGCTCCTAACACCACGGAAAAGATAAATGATATGCAAAGAAAATTATGGAGATTCATGATGGACTTGGTAGTAGGTACTTGGACCCAGAAGAAGACAAACGGCCGGGGCAGAAAAACGCCGTTGGAAAACCTTCCGCGAGCCTGAGATTTGAGGCGCCAAGCGACCTTACTATCCAATAAATAATCTTGTCATCCCGTTGGTGACGTACCATGAATCATGAACTCTGGCATAATAGCCCTGCAGACGTACGCCGCGAGTCCTGGCCGACTCCGAATTGTATCACATCTTCGAGTTCGCGTACAGCATATATGACTTCACAGATCGATCTTTGAGTTTAGGCTGGAAATCAACTATATATTTTAATGTTTAAAGAGAGTGTATCGCACAGAAAGATTGAGCAAGAAATAATTTTAAGCTTCTGCCGGGGAAGGGAGGGTTGGAAGGGGCTCCTCTGCGTAATCGCGCGTGGCAACAAACTTCTAAGAATAAACTACAAACAACAACATAATAAGCCTGCCGAATGAAGATCCGCCACGGGTTGCCATGGGTTGCCACGACAACCAACACATCGGCCAATCAAATTTTCATTTCCTGTGATCCGTTATGTTATAACGAACTACATGCAAGCTCAAGGAACAACTTCCATCAAAATTAGCGCAACGAAGTGCAGGTCACGGAAGAACTTGGGGTTCAAATTTGACTATCAGCGTGGTTCAAAATGCAACTAGCTTCAAGAATTTAACGAAACAAGTTTACCTATTGAATAATCCCAAAAAGTATTAATATCAACTCATTCATCATTTATTTTACTAATTCTTTTTTTGAAAATGATTCATGTATGCAATTACGATCCTTCTATCACAAAATTTTCATGTACATGACCTGATCTGCGTAAGCGACTTGCGTAGGTTGCGTAGCACTTCCTCGCTTCCCGCTAGCAAACATGAATTCCGTTCGCATAAGACATTACAAATCAACTTCGATTATGCATAGTCCATTCATTTGAGGATACTGTGAAACACCAGCAACAACCAAATGGGGACGGTAGGTTTTTTATCAAATAACGTATTAATTAAGTCTATAGACATCTAATCATCAAGGATTACCAGATGGTGGACTGTCAACCCTCTCACAGGCGGAGCAGTCAAGGGCCCCAATACAATGGTACCAAGAATACCCCCACATCATCTTCAAATCATGGTCTTAATGTAAAGATTACACAAAACGAGGAATGCTCGAAAGCACTCGTCTAAACTCCGATGGGAACCGGAAAATTATGCCAGTCGATGGCCAGGAGAAGAACTTGCGACTTAGACACCAGACTGCAGTACACACAAACAAAAGATACATTCGTCTGTTCTATATAAAGTAGTCAACAACTGGTTTCTTTGCAGGTAACACATTGATGTCCTGATTGACAGCCTCGAAGACCTTGTATTGTCTGTTCAAGTTGTCATCGATCGTGAGAATTGATGCAATATTGCCACATCGGTAGCAATAATTAGGAGCCGACCAAACAGTCACTAACGCACCTGCGAACATTTCCTTATATCCTTCCATTACCAACTGATGCGCTCGAGCTATCAACGAAATGTCATTTTTATGACAAAACTTGGTCACCTCGTTTTCACCAAACAAGTAGCCAGCACCTCTTGGTGAAACTGCCCATGCGGGGACTTCCTCCGGGTCAGACCAAAGCAAATCGCACATAGCTCCCTCATGCGGCACCTCTTGCTTCCGATCGAGTCTCCGAATTTCATCCAAGCGATCGATGTCGGGACTAAGTCCTCCGTGTACACAAAATACCCCTCCTTTGCCGCCAACAACAGCCCCGAGTGACAAGTAGTCGAACACTTCGCAGCAATATCGCCACACATTAACATTTCCGTACTTTCGCAAGCATTCGTCGTAGAAACCGTATACCGTGGTGATTTGCCGTGACTCATGGTTGCCTCGTATGAGTGTGATTTTATCTGGATAACGAATCTTTAGCGTTAACAACAAAAGTAAGCTCTCGAGAGAATAGAACCCTCTGTCAACGAAATCTCCCAAGAATAGATACTGTGTTTGAGGGCAATCTCCACCAGTAGCAAAAAGCGATATTAGGTCATGTAGTTGTCCGTGAATATCGCCACATATCGTCACAGGCGTAAACAAATGCTGAATGTTGGCTTCTTCCACCAAAATTTCAATCACTTTACTACAAATCTGTTGTATATCTTCCTCAGGAATGTATTTGCAGGATTTGATATCTTCAATTGTTCTGTCAGTTAGCAAAAGGGACGGTAAGATGAATAAGTAGGACCATACTTATCTAGTTCCAACATGGAGAATATATTATCTACATCATTGTCGCGTGTAATGAATTCAAACGTACCAAGTGATCATTATACACAGGAACAACATTCGAAATCGCAGGGCACTCTTTATCGCTACAAATTGTGGATGTCGGTCTTTTTTTGAGCAACAAGATAATCAACAGCTGGTAAAGATATCCAATTAGGATTCTTGATGGCAACTATCGCAGTTTAGGCATTTTGTTTCTGCTCCATTTTCTTTTCTTCGTCTCGCTGAAAAAAAAAAGAATCTGTACGTTTTTCAACTCTCATATTTTAATTTCTTTTTCGAGGACAGTGTCACACACCAAACACTTTATAGTCTATATTAACTACCGGGTGCAAAAAGCTAAAGAAAAGGTCTTATAGTGTAGTGGTATCACCTCAGATTCTGATTCTGGTAACCTGGGTTCGAACCCCAGTAGGACCTTCTTTTTGCTATTCTCAGTTAACTCTTAAGCGAAGTCATCGGAAAATTTCAGCGTCGTGATTGAATCTTAAGAGAGCCTAAATTTATCAAATTAGAAGCCAAAGGTGCGATGAAAATGAACTAAAAAATGATGCGTCAAGCCGCACTGACTTAAGAATCTTTGTGAAAGGTTCCAAAATTTTTGTCCGAGAGTCTGTAGTAATTGGCTCTCGTCATTCTCCTGAAAGACTTACCCCACAAAATGAAGATAACAAATGCACCATTGATTATAATGGAAAGCATGAACATTAACCATGTCACCACTGTAAGACCGTTGTGATCAAGCCAAGCCTGGAGAGCCCATGTGAAACCGCACCCAATGAGGTTTCTAACAAATAACATCAACACCAAACCTTCGGAAGCCAATTTCGGGTAGCATTCGATTGCGTAGGTCATGGTGATTGGCCCGGAAGAGCTCATGGCAAAACCAAGGAATCCTTGTCCGAGGACGACCGAGATTGGCCATGGCTCAACGTTGACGGAAGCCAAACCGTAAGCCAATAAACCAGCTGCGTTAATTACCAAAACACCAATGGTGGGCCAAAGTCTAAACTCTGGTTCCAAAATACCTTTGTTTCTCTTGGCCAACTTGATCGAAAACCAATCGACGAAAGGTCCGCCGTATATCATTCCCAAGAAGGAGCCGACCAATGGTGCCAAATTGGTCAAGCCAGTTGACGAAGTGGAGAAGTTATAGTATGTGGTGTAGATTTCCGACTGAGTAGTTGCGAGCAAAGACAACCACATCATTTGGGCACCGTACGAAATGCCTCCCCAAATGATTGCTGGGAAGGTGATCATGAAAAACGGACGAATGAAAATAACATACCATGGTCTCCTTTCATTGAACTCCAACTCCATGAGCTGCATGGCCTTCCAATAGCCTCTCTTGGTACCCGCCAATTCATTATCATCCGTCTCAACGGAATTTGCACTCCCAACTACATGATGAATTTTGTCATCTTCCTTGGAAACAGCACTAGGCTCAACGAGAGACAAGGCCGTTTCTCTGGAGCGGATCTGTTCCAAAATATTCTCCTCGGTCAGGTCCTTATCATCATCACGAGCAAAAGTGGTATCTTCCATGAGAAAAAGCTGTATCACCAACAAAACACAGAAAATAATCACCTGGATTTTGAAAGCCCATTTCCAGTTCGGCAAGTAGCCAGCGACGACAGGGCCAATATCAGAGCCAAAGTATAAACTTAAAACCAACCACGACAACTTGGACGCTCTCTCGTGGGTGAAAAACACATCTGTAGAGGAGATCTCGACCAAAGAGTCAACTGGAGCAGCAGCGAAACCGGAGATGGCGTTGATAGCATACAAGTACTTGACATTCGTGGCGCGAGTTCCGATTGCATTGGCAATAATAGCCAAGATTGTGCACAGCAAGTAGACAAAACGTCTTCCCAACTTCATGGCAGTTGGCTGGAGGAAAACACAACCCAAACCCAAAAATAAGAAACACAATGCAGCTGAAACATTCAAGTCATCGTAAGTGCAGTTGAATTCCTCGGTCCACTCGGTCCAAAATGGGCCAGACCAATTGACAGTGACAGCCAAGAAGAAGGACCAGATAAACAAGAGCCCAAATTGCAAGTTTTTCTTTCTCTGCGACCAACGCAAAGGGTCATTGACATTATCCAGTGGTTGAGGCTGAAGAATAATATCAGATTTCCCTTTTCTTTGGACATTTAAGGAGTGGTCAACATCTACCAAATGTACGGTACCCGGGATGAGTTCATCCTCTTCGAGAGAAGCCTTTTCGCGTGAAAAAATGTTACGGAATTCCATCATGGAAAAAACTATCTATTGGGCATTATCATAATGAGCACAGGACCCTTAATTTGTACATGGCAGCTGCCATCCTTCGATTGTGACTGATAATCACTATCAATTCAAATATACTGTGCACACCTTGCGCTAAACAAAGAACTTCCGCATTTGACGACTTAATCATCCCAATTTGGCAGGTGACTGCGTTATCTGTGCAGAGAAGTGGAATTTCTTCGCTTCTATTGGAGCTTCCCTCGGTAAACGGAGGAGTAAATCCGCAATTTGCAGCCGAGTGAGGGACTTGCTCTCGCGAGGGGTAAGTGACTACTTGCGTACTCAGCAAACGGAGAAGAGCATGGCCGCTTGGTGCCTGGCATTGTGGGGTTTGAATACTTCGTGTAGAATACTCTGGTGCTCTTTCTGTATTTGATAGAAGATAGCACGTTGGCGATCACTTGTAATTGCGCAACATCGCTTTAACTATCTCGTCAACTCGAGCGCTGGAATTCGTATTTCGTGGTTCCTGACCCATCTCTAGCCTTTTGCCAATATCTCTGCATTGACTTCTCTCTGCATTGACTATTTGCAAGCGAGGGGAGAGGGTTCCTTATCTGTACGTCGTAGCAACCGGGATTTCGGAATTCCTCCTGCCTGTTTTGGCAAGTGCAATCAAGTATCCGACAGCCACGTCCACAAGCACCAAAAGGTTTTTAAGGATAATTTTCAACAGTCGAAAGAGTTCTTGTCGTTGTGAAGTAAAAAAAATTAAAGAATATCATCAAAGAGTTTAAGATGCAAACTAATAGTGTTAATGTTGAGATCATTTTAGGCAGGGGCCGGGTCTCATAGTTTACGACCTATAACGATCATGGCTCCTTGTGATCGGCTTCCGTGGCATTAGTACGGCCTCCATGATGTTGCGGACCTCAATAATATTCGAGTGTTCATTCAGGATTCCTACTTTACATTTGCTTCAATGAATCCAACTGTTATCCCGAACACTATCTCTATTAATCTCTAGTAGCTCAGAGAGGGAGAACACCGTAGAAGCACCTTACTTCCAGCTTGGCAAAGTATACTTCATGAACGACCTCTGTAATTGCCTTCTCACAGTCATCTTTTGGGCACCCACAAAACTGTCAATACTGACCTTGATGGCTCTATTCAAGTCGCTCTGACTAACAAAATCACTGAGCCTCATTCTTGCAAATGCCTCGCCAATTCTGATGATACTCTCCAAATGACGCACCGTAATTGGGAAAGAACCTGTCGTGATGGACTCTCTTCTCAAGTCGGCGTATACTCGAGCAACCTTGTCCATATCCATCTGATGTAATTTGGGCGAGACCTTGGCTCTTGCATAGCTGATATATTTCGAAAGAAGCTCCTGCGATATAGGTGAGATTTCACTTTCCTTCTGTTTAACGACTTCGGTGATACGTTCTCTTCGCGTTTGCTGCTCGTTCGTGTCCTCATCTTCGGCAAGCACATCTTCATCATTGGATGGATGTGAACGCATGTGCGAATCGAGAACGAAAGAAGCGAGTCTCTCATCCAGCTCGGGGTTCACTATATCTCTCACCACACAAAGAATATCGAATCTGGAAAGAATGGGCTCGGTCAAATTGACGTTCTGAGAAAGTGGAAGCGTTGAGTTGTATCTTCCTCCTGTAGGGTTGGCCGCAGCAATAATGGAACAACGAGCTTGCAAGGAGGTGACAATACCTGCCTTGGAAATAGAAATGGACTGCTGCTCCATGGCTTCGTGGATAGATGTTCTATCTTGGTCATTCATTTTGTCAAACTCGTCAATAAGACACGTTCCCTTGTCAGCAAGGACCAAAGCACCGCCCTCCAAAGTCCACTCACGAGTGATTGGATCACGACGAACTGAGGCAGTCAAACCAACGGCTGACGCACCTTGACCAGTTGCAAACACAGCACGGTTAGCAGTCTTTTCTGCGTACTTAAGAATTTGCGACTTAGCAGTTCCCGGGTCACCTAGTAACAACACGTTGATATCACCACGGATAGAGTGCTTACCATTGACGTCTTTGGCAACACCACCAAACAAAGAACAAGCGATGGCAGTCTTGATGTCTTTATGACCGTAGATGGAGGGAGCCATAGAGGCAACAATTTTGTCGATGATTCCTCTCTCTCTGGAAAGTCGCCGGAATTCTCTTTCATCTTCTTCGACCCATGCGGACTGACCAGTGTCTGAGTTGAACATGGAGGAAGTCTCCTTCCGTTTGATAGAATTAGCTTCGATTACGGTAGCGAAAACCGGAAATCCGTTTTTGGCATTGAGCCTACCATCGTAGTTGTTCTTATAAATTCCCACGATGTCGACCTCTTCACCAGGCTTAGCAACATCCACCAAGTCAGAAAGCAAGATGACTTCTCTATGACGAGGCAAACGACCAGCAGGAACGGTTCCTGGTGCTTCTTGTAACGTAATACGTTGATAGTTACGGTAGAGAGTCTTTTCTGAGTTGAGCTTGAATGGGCCTTTAGCGTGACAGTTTGTACAGAAGTTAACCTTAACTTCTGCGTTCGAGTCCTGGATAAATGGACCAAGAACAACTCCACATTTGAGGCAGTCGAACTTGACGTACTTTAACTGTGGGAAGACACCGGTTCTTCTAGTGACAACACCAGAAATTCTCACCAATTGATTGAGGTTTTTCTCTCTGAGTTCACGTAATGTCAAGTGATTGGGGAAGTTGGAGATACGGACGTGAATCTCTTGGTGAATCTGTGAATAGTTTGGGTAGTGCAACTCTGTGGCTTCCATAGCGACAATATCGAAGATCTTCAACATTTCTGTTGGCGATGAAGCCAAAAACAATGCCAATATGGCCTTGGACGAAGACAAATGATTGTATGAGACATCCAATGACTCTGCATTGACTTCACCCAACGTACGAATTCTGGCACCGTACACAGACCGACCTTTGTCGTCAGTGTACTCCAAAAGAAAAGACTTGAGTTCTCTAGCAATGGAACGAGACACAGCGGGCTGCAAAATCCACTCCGTGATGGATGGAGCCTTCACATCGGCCAAACTTTCAAGCGATAATTCCTCGTGAAATGGATCGATATCCACGTCGTTCATGAACTCATCGTTGTCATCGTCATATTGACGTCTTCTTCTTCTTCTCTGAATAGGCAAACCGTACTCGTTGACGTCATCCATGCGGTCGTCATCATCGTCACCTAGGAACGCTTGGGAGCGGCTCCTGCTTCCTGGAGCCAAATCTCCAATGAGCTCATCCCTCCGATTTAACTGCTCGTCGATTTTCCTTCTGGTTGCATCGTCCATGGCTTCATACTCCTCGTCGTCAATGTTTCCATCACCCAAATCATAGTGATCCTGGCCATCGTTGCGTCTATAGTCGGTCTCCAAATTCTCCATCAAATCTTCACCTTCATCGTCGTCTGAGGGGTTCAAGTCTGTCACGTCGTTATGAATTTCTTCTTCCTCCTCTTCAAAGGGAATTGCTGGCGAAGATGGCGGCAATTGTGGACTAGAAGCCAACGAGGGCGTGGAACGATCAGATGCATTATCGTCATCCTCGACCTGCCTCTTTCTAGGGCTCGACATGTTGTTGGGTGAAAGAAAGTAATAACTTGTTAGGAAAAACGGAGATGCGTGTAGGCTGGAAATTTGACGCGCGCAATTACGCCAAAACGGGTAAATTATATAGAGTGCGAGGAAGGGTTACGAAGATAAGAATGCAGTCAAAGGACATACGGAAGGGATAAAATCGAAATTACGCGTGTCAATGCAATGTATTAGGAAAAAAAAAAAAGAAAAAAAAAGAACCAAGAAGATGACTTGGTGATTTAGTATAGGTTCACCTAGTAGTACCATTGGCTATATAACCTTTGTTCTATCTCTAATCCATTATGCCTTGATTTTGTCGTAAGGGACAGGCTGCTCTTGATAGAAATTGAAACTTGGAAGGGTTGCGACGATGTTTTTTGTAAAGAGATCAGAAAGCCTGGTGTTGTGACAATAGAGAACTATAGGCAAGTACGGGACAACGGATCGCCAAAAGCAATAGCAGAACTAGACGAGACTATGAAAAAAAACCGTGAGTGTGAAAGGCATCAGATAATAAACAATGTTATATGATAATGATAAAAAGTAAAAAGATCAAAGCTGGGCCCAGTGAAGCTGACTCTTCCTAAAAATGATCTTGGTTCATTGACCTCTTCCTGCGTCTAATTCTCTTTACCAACAAGCACTTTTACCTGAATCATGGAAGAAACTTCAGTCACTGCTGTGGATTACTTAGAGGAGCAGCTCGAACTCGAACGGGAGGCTCGTGAGGTGATGCCTTACGATCCGGATGTATGTACATTTCCCAAAAGTTGCCGTCAGTTGGTGTTTGCTTGCTTGACTTGTCGGAGACAGAATAACGGAACAGATATCGGTGTATGCTACCTGTGTCTGATCCAGTGTCATTCCACTCACGAGCTCGTCGAGCTTTTTTCCAAAAGAGACTTCACATGTGATTGTGGAACCACAAGAATGCATCAGGGGTCGTCATGTGCGCTTAGAGCCAAACTGGCCCGGGAATTATCGATGACGGCGACTGCTAGTGGCGTTATTGATGATTCGTCATCAACTAAGCCTCCTGCAAAATTACCTAGGCTTCGTACGGGCTCTATCAGCGAATCCTTGACATTCTCTTCGATGGACCTTCCAAAGGCAGATGATATTCCAAGTCTGGGCAACAAATACAATCATAACTTCGAGGGCAGATTCTGCTCATGTAACATGGTTTACAACCCCATTCAGGAGACAAGAACGATGCACCAATGCTATCTTGGGGATGTATGTGGAGAGGACTGGTTCCATCAAGATTGCATTTTGGGCTACAAGCCAGGGCTTTTCCACAAGAGGGTCGAGTTTTCTGGTGAAAACAAGCTTGATGACCTCCCACCACCAGGTCTAGAAGCATCTGAAGATACTCCGCTGGTCTCTTCTAATTTGGAGAAAGACACTGAAGAGATCATCCCACATTTTCCAGATATAGACTCATTTGGAGAATTCGTATGTTGGAAGTGCGTTGATGCTAACAGAGAAGCATTTGAAGAACTCAAAGATTTTTCGAAAATCGTTGTCCATTGTATGCCTCATTTTGACGAGGTTCCAAGTGCTGAAACCTATGAGCGCCAGTACGATCAGTTCAGGGGCAAGAATGGAGATGAGCAACCTCCCACGAAGAAAATCAAGACAGAAAAGGCAGCCACATACTCGATTTTTTTATCTGAAAACTTTAAGGATGGACTTGCTAGCATAAGAAGTTCATTACTGGAAGAGTCTCCATTAGAGTGGTTTTTGAAATCTGTGGAGTTTTTCAGTCAGGATGACCCCATCTACCAGCCACCAAAAGACGAAGTGGATTCTTCCAATTCCTCTACAGGTTCTCTCTATGAGTTAGGATCGAACGCTTTACGTTCGTTACCTGCTCCCCGCGCTATTGAGGGGCTTCAAGCATACGGAGTTATGAAGGCTAAACTTCGAGACTTTTTCAAAGGGTTTGTTGACCAGAATAAGGTGGTAACCGAGGAAGAGGTGAGGGAGTTCTTCGGTAATATGAAAGATAACGCAGGAGGAGATTAAATAATGCATTTATGACTTAAATATGTATCTCACATATGTACAGATAGATAATGGTGTTCGTGGTAGTTCGTTGACGCCGCAAGGACGAATTACTTCTTACTCTTCTTCTTCTCATCCAACTTCGCAAATTCAGCCTTCCAGATATCGTTGAACTTGTTCATGTCGGCATTAGGGAAAATTGCCTCAAATACGTCAGAGTACCACAGAACAGGGATAAATTTAACTCCACTCTTGACTTCCTCTGGAATCTCTTCCAACTCGTTTTCGATGTCCTTGGGGAAGATAACGGTATCACATCCGTATCTCTTAGCTCCCAAAATCTTCTCTCTGAGTCCACCAACAGGCAAAACCTTACCTGTAAGAGTGATTTCACCCGTCATGGCAATAGTTGGAGGCAATGGCTCATTGAGCGCCAAAGAGACCAAAGACGAGGTGAACGAGATACCCGCGGACGGACCATCCTTTGGAATGGCTCCATCTGGACAATGAACATGAATGTCAGCAGCTTCAAAGAATCTGTTCTCTGGATACTCCTTCACCATGAACAGCTTGGCGAAAGAGTAGGCGATGGTCGCAGATTCTTTCATAACATCCTTCAAGTGTCCAGTAACATGCATACCGGCATGGCCGGAACCCGAAGCAATGCTGTGAGTTAAAATGGACTCGATATACAACGCGTCACCATTTCCAGAAGTGCTGTAAGAAAGACCGGTAGCAACACCTGGAGGAGGGACATCGTAAACACGGGCCCTAGTGTAAATTTCTGGACCAACGTAGTCCTTCAAAACATCGGGAACAATTTCCAACTTGATGTCCTCTGGAATATCCATGGGCTTGACTTCCCAATCCATGGGCTCTGTAGAAGAGGTAGCCGTTGAGCCTTCTTCTTGAGAATTTGGTTCAGAAGTAGGCTCGGATTTGGTAGTAGTGTCCTTTGATTCCCTGTCTTCTAACTGTTCGACGATTCTGAGGGAAGCCTTGCTAAAGATTCTTGTAATGAGCTTCTTGATATTTCTCAATCCACTTTCTCTGCAATACTTCTCTATCAACTTGGTTATTGACTCCGTTGGAATGATGACACGACTATCATCCAAACCGGCCTTCTTAGCGGCCTGTGGGATCAAGTGCTTCTTCGCTATTTCTAGTTTTTCATTGTTAGTGTAACCAGAAACATCGATGACCTCCATTCTGTCTCTCAATGGGCCAGGAATGTTTCCCAAATAGTTGGCCGTGCAAAGGAATAAAACCTTGGAAAGGTCAACCTTCACATCAATATAATTATCCACAAAAGAATTATTTTGTTCAGGGTCCAAAATTTCAAGGAATGCCGAAGCAGCTCCACCCGATCTGGACAAGTCTAATTTGTCGATCTCGTCAATCAACATCAATGGGTTCGAAGTCTTGGCCAGTTTCAATGCTGCAATGATCCGACCTGGAATAGAACCAATATAGGTTCTTCTGTGACCTTTGACTTCGTGAACATCCTGGATACCACCCATGGCAATTCTGACATAACGACGATCCAAGCACTCAGCAATTGACCTCGCTATAGATGTCTTACCGGTACCTGGAGGGCCCGCCAAACATAAAATCTTACCATCAACTTTTCCTGAGACCTTACCCATAGAAATGAACTCAAGGATACGTTCCTTCACTTCCTTCAATCCATAATGGTCACGGTCCAATATTTCTCTAGCGAGTTTAACGTTAAACCTATCCTTTGAGTAAACTCCCCAGGGAATAGATGTCAACCAATCCAAATAACGTTCACTGACCGCTAATTCGCTAGAGTGTTCATTTTGGCTTTCCATCTTTGCTTTTTCTGTATTGTATGCCTCTAATGCCTCTTCTGAAAGTTTCAAGTGTTTCAAACGTTCATCAAATTTGTGAGTTTTGGAATTTTCCGGCTCCGTAAGACCGGCATTTCTCTGTAATCCCTTGATATATTCCTTAACGATTTGCTTTGTCTGAGCCTCGTCGGCTCTAGAGGTCAATTCTTTCATCGTTTTATCAGCAATGGTGTATGCCTCCAATTCATTCTTGAACAACTCCAATGCCTTCTGCAATCTCACTTCAATGTTGAACTCCTCCAATAATTCTTGAATCTTGCCTGGAGTCGCACTGGTGGTGGAACCGATAAAATCCGCAAGTTTGTGAGGAGATGCCAACAAATTACTAGCGTCTCTCACTGTATCCTTTTTGTTTGGAATTATACGGGCCATTTTAGCCAAAAGAGCCTTAACATCCTCGATGAGAGCCTTGAACTCGGCAGAGTTGACATCATATGGCTCATCCTCGCAATGTGTTACCTTGGCATACGAAACTCCAAACGTCTTCAAGTAGGCCGTTGGGAAGTCCTCCTCTTCTTCGAGCAATTTCTCGGTCTGATCTTCAGGAACTGTAAGTTTCTCCATCTTACATCTCTCCATGGGGTAACCCAAGATTCGCAAGTAGGGACCATCTTCGTAGTATCTTTGCACGTAGCAATGGACACCGATATTGTATACCGACTCCCCCTTGTGGATGATGTCTGTATCAGGCTCCTCTGGATCTTTCATGTGGAACAACACAAAGTGAGGCTCTCTGCGGTCGCAAATCTCCACGATAGTCTTCTTCACAGCGGGGTCGGAGATATTGATCGAGAATGGACGGCCCGGAAGTGGAGGCTTATCTTTCATAGCAATAGCCAAAAGTGGCGGATATGCGCCAGTTTCTGCATCAGCCACAAGAGACGGAACGTTGTCCTTGTTGTTGTTGTTATTGTTATTGTTGTTGTTGTTGTTGTTGTTGTTATTGCTGTTGTTGTTGCCACCATTTCCACCGCCGATGGAAGCCGACCCAGAACCAGCACTCGCACTCACTGATGCATCGGCCTTATCTACGACTTTATCGTCTTTCAGTGGCTCCTTTGCTGGCTCGTTTCCATCCTTGGGCTCAGTCGGTTCCTTCGGAGTCCCGCCCTCTGGTGTTTTATCTTTAGAAGCATCGCCATCATCCTTGGCCGGTATATCTTTCTTGCTAGCGTCGTTGTCCAGGGAAGACTTCTTGAATTGCATAGTTCGCAAAGAATCCAAGTGAACAGAGCTTTCTGTGCCATTTGAAGCAGCCATGCTCTTGAATGAATCGGTCGTCACTGATACTAACCGGGCCAAATTTGAAGCATCAAAATCGAAATAACTAGTACTTCCGGGCGTGCAACTGGTGGCGTTTCTGACTAAGCTGTGGAAGATAGGGCCCTGCGGGCGTGCGACAAGACGCAACTGCCGCAATTTTTGACTCAGCACTCTCGATGACACAGTTCTCGATGTGAGCATTTCGGATGTTGTCAGAAATGAGGCAGAGGTATTTAATAGTGGGATTGACTGATATCGAAGTCCTCTCCATATTCAGATCGCCGAGTTTCTGTGCGATTCTTTAGTAGCCTGCAGGATGTTCCTGTCACATGACCGGTTCGGCCATAGAGTCCTTACGATTACGATTGTATGGAACAATTGGCAATTGTGAGTTTCAATATTCTATTGTCCCGTCGCCCACTATTCGGTCTTGCCTCTCATTTCTTTCTTTTTACATGCTTACAACACTTCATCCGTCTGGTCGTGGCATGTCTTGTTGTATGTCCATACTAAATCTTGAACACATGTCTCTTCTTTGGAGGTTCTTCACTGCTTTGGTCAACTTTTCGTTTTGTTGGCTGGATAGATGAAGAGTGTTCGTCATGAAAATTATCGTCATGGTAGTAATTAAGAGAATTTAAGTCCTCTTCATCGATGTTAGGATCTCTTCCTTGCAGCTCCAGAACTAATTTGGATGCGTTTGCTGCTAGTAGCTGGATCTTCTTTTTCTTTGTGTTTTTGTTACCAGAGTTAACACTGTCTTCTAGGATTGTAGCATTGGCAGTTTGGAATATGTCTTCCGCTTCTGAAATGCTAGTCAGGTTTGCATTCGCATCTGGTATTACCAACCTAGCATCGTCATCGTTGTTGTTTTCAGGAGCAGCAGACTCGGCCCCCGCATCTGGTCCCATTGGAATCGCTGAACTTTGTCTTGATCTGGGTTGTTGTTTCTTAATGGGTGTGGATTCCACGCTCGAAGAAGGCGAAGAGAAATAAACGTCTGGTGTCTTCTTCTCGGTCTGGGAGAGCTTGAGCGACGCTTTAGCTGCAATTGGCTCAGACCCAAAGTCAGAAAAAGAGTTCCCTTTACCCTTGACCACTTTCAGCTTTGTGAATACTGGTGATGCAGCTGAGAAAACTGACAAGTTTGGGGAGAGGAACTTGCTGCCCAAGCTGACTGATCTTCCGGACGATGAAGGAGGTGACATGAACATTGTTTTCGTCCATTTTTTGCCCAAAGTATTCGTTTTTCTTTCTAAATTAATACTGTTCGCTTCGTCTAATTGTTTCTGGAGCAGTGCCGCTAAGTCCTTCAACTCATCGATCTGTGCCTCGTGTACTTTTTCCTTAGTTGATAGCTGCAGTTTTAGAACCGATATACGAAGCTCGTAGTCACGTAGCTTCTCTGACATGGTATCAGTGGCTTCCTGTGATGCTGGAGCAGTTTGTACTTGATTTTTGTCCTTGTGTATTGTCTGTGTTGATCTGTTTGCCCCATTTAGACTTAGCAATCTGAGCACAGCAAGGCGTACTAGCAGCTTTCGAGACTCATTCTCTCGGTCAATAATGCGGACTTGCTCCTGGAGACGGAAATGTTCATCTATTTGGAAATCCATAGTCTTTTGGTGATTGTTCATAGTTCGCGATTCTTGTTACCGTGGTTGTTTTGTAAATGAGAAAATACGACTATACTCACCACAATCTCCCAAACTAAAGCACAAAAAAGAGAGAAGGAGAGAAACAAAGAAAGGAAGGAAGAGCAGTAGTATCTTCAATAGTATTAAACCAAGCTGAAGTTCCTGATTTACTCTCATCTAGCTAGATTCCCATTCCGTAGCATCGCTATTCCCTGCACAAATCATTACCTACTTACTTGTTCATGAAACTCCGGCCAGCTTCATTGCAGCAGTTTGCTAACGGGAACGTCTTTGATGCCTGTGATGATGCATACTTGGCGGACTCTGTACTTGACGAGCTGGCCATTCTCAATTCCCCACATCATAGCTTCAACTTGAAAGATGGTGTGAAAAACGTCATCCTAGACAAGTCTGCTCCGGATTATGAGCTGATGTTCGTCGAAAAGGGCCAACCGCTAGCGGCAGACGAGATCTTGGAGTCTTTGAAACCGCTGGTACTTAAGATCCCCTTGAGAGCCCGATCAGAATTCCGTTGTGGCCAGCTTCCGAAGTCCGAACTACTAATGGCCATTCAGTATTATGCTAGTCATACCTCGATGCGGAAGTACTCCATGAACGAATCTGCTTTGTTGGCTCTTGGAATGTTGGTGGAACAGTGGGCAGATGAGATGGTGGATGATGATGCGGCCAGAACGTTTCTTGAAATGGAAGACGATGAACAGCGAAATGGGGAAGCTCTGCTCTCAGAGAAGTATTTGTCAATCTCAGACCCTGAAGATCAGAGCATCATGGACCATTGGATAGAGGAAGAATCAGACTCTGATGTCATGTCTGTTGATTTAGAGGAGAGCGATACCGATGAGGAAGTTCGTGAACTAGATCCAACAAAGCCGCTGGAAGGTGTACATGCAATCAGAACAAGTTCTAAGCGAAGAAGGAGCTCGTTGGACAGTTCAAGGATAGAGATGTCTGCTGAGGATGCCGACGAATCAAGTGGTACGTCAAGTGAGAGTGAAAGTGAAAATTCAAGTGAGAGTGAAAGTGAAAGTTCAGAAGGCAGCTCAGAAAAAAGTTCGAATGAAAACTCCACTAACGATTCCAGTGAGGATGATGAACCTAGTCTGCCACAAATCAGTAGGCTGACCATACCTGATTCTCAATTCAAGCTTGGTAATGAACATAGATCGGTATCAGATCTGCCTTTATCTGATCCGGTTCATTCTAGTCTGTCCGAATTGGACGATTCTTCATGATTTATTTGTCAATTAGCCGTGCATGACCACCAAAAGAATTAATAAAACTGGTCGCTTTCCTACATCTGTGGAAGTGTGTAGTTGGAACACTGTCAGCAATGGCCGCTGCAATATATGCAACATATGGAAATCCAATTGGGGCATTAGAAGACGAATAATAGGACGAGATGGTATCGTTTTAATCCTATGAAGATTTTTAAGTCACTATAATTTGAAAAGAAGACTATAACAGGAGCTTTCCAAAGCTACACCGTGCAAGGTCTTAACTATGTGGAGGTGTGGATCTTTATCATTGGGTGTATGGGTTTTAATATTCAGCTATTGATTTCTTGGTTTCATGACCGATGTCTTTGTAGATGGAAGAGCAATCAAGCTCTTCTTATAATTTTGGATATCCATGAAATAACCATCATTAGGATTACAAATGCTATGTCTAAATGATGGGGCTGTATGACTTCAACGTCTTTGCCGAAAAAATTTAGCCCTGCTCAATTCAAACTTAGGTTCCAAAAGTTCGTTACTTCGAAGGAGGCGAATGCTGTACCTCTTTAACTCATATCCTCTCAAAGTTCGATCCCATATTCCCTTGAAATCTATATGTCCTAGAGTAATCTTCACGTGATGTCAACCTGCACTACCGATGTTTCTATGGTGTCAAAAACTCATCTCTGATAATTGGAAACCCCGATGGGTCAGAAACGTAGCAGAGAAAATCTGCCGGCAGTTTCCAGGAGTAATAGCAAAAAACAGCGCAAGAAAAAGGCTGCTGCTTTTCTCCAAGCGAAAAACTCGTTTGAGCTGCTTCCAGAAACTGCCAATTCTCCAGAATCAGACCATGATATCATTTTGTTAGACTCGTCGGGAGAAGACGACAGCGATGTGGTTGTGGAGTCAGACTCTGAAGTACTCACTCAGGAAAGTGAACCTCCAGCAAAAAAGCAGAGAACTGGGTTGGAAGAAAACGAGGACGAGGAGGATGAACAGGATGATGAAAACGCACTAATAAAGAACAATGACTTTATTGAATTTGGGTTTAGTCTGTCAGAAAACGAAGAGGAAAATTACGGAGATTATTCTGATGATGGGCGGATCAGCGATGACAACCTGGGCTCCAGTCATGCGCATCGCAAGTCCACCCCAGCATTTCCGTGGGTCAAAGGACATGATCATCTGAAGCAGAAGGAGATTGCCGACTGGCTCACTCTCGAGATCAAAGACTTTGTTAATTACATTTCTCCTTCCAAGGAGGAAATTGTCATCCGGAATACGGTGATTAATAATCTCAAGGTGAAGATATCTGAATTTTGGCCTGCCACTCAAGCACACGTTTTTGGTTCCTGTGCCACTGATCTCTATTTGCCTGGTTCAGACATAGATATGGTCGTCATTTCCAATACGGGAGATTATGAGCAAAGATCAAGACTATATCAGCTATCGTCTTTTCTACGGACGAATAAGCTTGCGAAGAACATAGAAGTGATTGCAACTGCAAAAGTTCCTATTATCAAATTTGTGGATGCAAACTATAACATTCATGTTGATATCTCTTTTGAAAGAACCAACGGTCTCGATGCAGCTCGTAGAATCAGAAGATGGTTGGACTCAACGCCCGGCTTGAGAGAACTTGTTTTAATAATCAAGCAGTTCTTGCGTTCACGGAAACTCAACAATGTCCATGTTGGAGGTCTTGGAGGATACGCGACGATCATTATGGTGTATCATTTCTTGAAACTTCATCCAAGAGTGTCTACTGGTAATATGGCAGTGATGGAAAACTTGGGTACGTTATTGGTGGAGTTTTTCGAGTTGTACGGCCGTAACTTCTCCTATGACAATCTTATAATTGCTATTGACTCTACCAATGACGGTCCAAAGTACTTGTTGAAGTCGAGATACCCAATTTTGACCGCTGGAAGAGGTCAATTCTCTATTATCATTCAAGACCCCTCGGATCCCTCGAATAACATTACCAGATCGTCGTATAATCTTCGAGACTTGAAGAAAGCTTTCGGCGGTGCATATCAGCTTCTCATCGACAAATGCTACGATTTGAACGGAGCATCATACAAAAAAAGAATTGGTGGCCTGATCTTGGGAGATATCATAAAGTTCAAAGGAAAAGATAGAGACTTTAACGATGATAGAGACAAGGTTATCAATTCTGCACTTATTAGCAATGTTAGCGAAGATGAGAGTGATGGGGCCGACGGCAACGACAAGTACTATTTCTCGGACATGACAGCCAGCGAAGATGATACGTTTGTTAATGTTGAAATGGAACCCAAGCCAAAGAAGGTCAAAAGAGCAAAGACTCCCGTCACTTCCACGGCCTCTGCCACCTCCAAGACTGGTTCTGCCGCTAAAGTGACTGCAAGGATCCCCAAACCAAAGGATAAAGTTGAAACCAAGCATCATGTTGCTGACTACATGAGCCTCAAAGTGTCGGAAGACGAAGACCAAGACGACGACGAAGACAAATCCTCCAAATCCAACTTGGACAAAGATATCAAAAGAGAGTACTGGCGTCAGAAGGGGCTCGAGATCTGAGTGTGAAATCCATGCAATAAGTATCTGTACATTAAGTTTCCGAATATATTAAGCTAACCACATCCCATCTATGCCCAAATTGTCAACAGCACCCACTTCGCTTCATGCGCATGTTGAGTAAAAGTCGGTCTTCGCTCGTGTTGGCTGCCCGTTCTTCCTGATACTTGTCAAAAAATTCCTGGTCTATTTCATCTGTGATCTGGTTGAATAGGGCATTGATACCCTTCCCTGTTTTGGCACTGGTAGTCACCAAAGACAAATGCTTGTCATTACAGAAGTCACGAATGTTTATCAAATCTGCATCTTCGCCCAAATCATCCTTGTTACCAACAACTTTTATCTTTATGTCTGGAGGGCCCAGCATGGCGAGTTGTTCAATCCAGTATCTAGCTCGTTCAAACGAATCTTCAGGCAGAGACAAGTCAAAGCATACAAGCGCAACCTTCGAATTTCGATAGTACATTGGAGTGAGCGATTTGTACCTCTCCTGACCTGCCGTGTCCCAAATTTCGAATTTGATTGTTCTGTTAGACGACGTATATTCTTTGGAGATGAATGCTGCCCCAATTGTATTTGCCAGGTGTGGATCAAAGGAACCTGTGGTAAATCTATGCACTAGGGATGTTTTCCCGACCGACGAATCGCCCAAAAGGACGATTTTGTAAGGTGGAGCCATGACGTAGATAAGATTAGGTGTGATTATGTTAGGTAAAGGAAGACTGCGAATCGTTCGGCGTATTGCGATACCGAAGAAGTGAGTAACGACAGAAAAGTCAAAGAAAATCTAGCAATGCAGGATATCTACTAATGAATAGTATGAACAATTGTGGTGTTCTGTTCATTGGATGAGTTTTCTTCGGCGTCTAGTAATTATGTAGAATATGTGTACATTTTTTTCTCTATTTCTCCCGTATAAATGTTCCTACTTCTTGTAAGATGACATGTTTCATTATTAGTTGTGGCTTTCTACTGGTAGCCGCCGAGAGAGCTCATGAGTTGGGAGTTTCCACCAGACTGCTGAAAGTCCAACATGAAATCCTCCAAAATAGCAAAGGCAGAACAAACACCCACAGTCACGCCCGCAGCTTTACCAGCAGAACCCAACAACTCACCAGCCAATGTTACCACTGCCAACGAGAAAGCACCGCTTACAGCAGCAACTGGAATCAATTTAGCCAACTCCTTGGTGATGGAGACGTCTCTCTTTCCGGCAATAATGATGCTTTGATCCTTGAACTGTTTAGCAATGTCCTTTGGAGCAGAACCAGAGATGTTCGACCAGAAGTGAGCAAAACCGGTAGCCAAAATCAACACACTCGACGAGAAAAAAACGGCTCTAATCGGAGATAACAAAGACTCGCTCAAAGAAGCTGGAGCACTGACGTAAAAGGAAAGACCGGAAACCACAGCACCGGCATCGGAACGGGTTTCAAGAATCTTAGCCACTACCGGGTAGAAAGGTTTCACGGCAATGGAAGCAAAATGCAAAGAAAGCTGTACGTTGGCCAAAACTGTGAAGGCGAACAAAACTGGCAAAGCACCAGTGTACAACAATCTGATTGGGAAAACGTTGGCAGTTCCTCTGGCCTTGTTGGATCTAATAGGCACCTCGACTCTGAAGTTCTGCAACACAATGGTACCGAGACCAATGACCACAAGAATGAGCACCAGAGGAAGGTTGGGGAAGCTTGTTCTGGCGAAAATACCAATAGCAGCATCCTTGATGCTTGACAACTCCATCGAGAACAAGGCTTTGATGAAGTAGGTCACCACACCGTAGGTCTGAGGCTCACCATCTGGAACAGCAGTCACAGCCTCAAAACCAACAACATCTCTAACAAGCTGAGTAGCAGCATTCAAGGCAACGAAACACAATGGACCAGAACCAAAACCGTAGCCCTTGTCAATGATTTCAGCGATCAAATTCAAGAGAAAGTTCCACCCGACGATCTGAGCGAAAATCAATGCATAGGAGCCGTAGGGAATAAACTCACCGGAGTAGTTGGCCAACACTGGGTTGTAGTAACCAGAAACGATCAACGCCACAGCAAACACCGAGGCAAAAACAAGGGCAGTCACCTTCTGGGCAGATTGGAACAACTCACGGTCCTGGGCATAGTTGAAATTGACGTTGACTAACTTGAGGCCCGCAGCAACTTGCCATACAAAGGCAGCAGTGATAATTGGGAGCAATCCCAACTCTAACAAAGAGCCCTGCTCCAAGGCAAAGAGCGGTCTCAATGCAGGGTAAGGGTCGGCCATTTTCAAGGGAGCATCCTTGACGAGACCATAAATTGGGAGTTGTGACAAAATGAAGAGCAATCCGGAACCAATGGTGAAGATCACCTTTTCGTCCAAGCTGATCTTTTCATCGGGGAACTCAATTTCTGGCAAAATTGGGGAGAAAATCTGGACCAAATTAAGAAGACGGACTGATGTTAGTAACAATATGCTGTGAATGAATTCATATTTACGTACAGCCACTCATGATGAATACGGGAGTTAGAGATTAGATTTGCAAACGAGAACAGGAAAATGGTCGACGACAAGATGTGTCACGTGCCGTGCGGCTCCCAGCCAGCCTTGATAAACGGATAGAGGCGGGGGAACAAGAATGGATGAGATGAGGGGGAAATATGATTTATTGTGTGAAGGTGAAGGTACCAGATACGTGTACTTTTTTTTATTTTTTTGGTTGTTGGGGCTATTCTGGTGGCGACTGCCCCAAATTTAGGCGAGTGTGGAGCTTGGCACCAGTAAAATTTTGTGGTGACTTTCCTGTCGCACTGGCTCTACCAAACTGCCTCCTGGACCTACAACCGGCTAGTAATTTCTCTCGTCAGTTTCCAAGTTCGTACAATCTCTCGTAGTGTTTCGTACATTTATGCCCTAAACTTGACTGCCATCTCCACAGCAGCTGCACCCCAGTCTTCACCGTGGTTGTGCATCTTCCCTGGAACAAGGCCGGCTCTAGCCTCCGCTTGCTCGTCAGTGAGACAGGTCAACACACCGAAAATGACGGGTACGCCGGCTTCGAAGTTGAGCTTCATCAATTGGTGAGTAACAGAATCGCAGATGTACTCAAAGTGCATGGTAGATCCCTTGATGAGAACTCCAATAGGCACCACGGCGTCGAGAGGCTGGCCGAGAGCCTGCTGCTTATCAAGGAAGAGCTTGGATCCATATGGCAACTCAAACAGGCCAGGAACAGACTCCACAACGATGTTCTCTTCCTTGACACCAAATTCCTTCAATCTGGCAATACATCCTTGCACTAGGGCCTGGATGATAGAGTCATTCCAGCGAGCATGGAGAATTCCGATTCTCAACGAGGATCCTAGACGTTAGAAATTTCGAATGGAATTGTCGAGAATTTAGCACGTACCGTCGTAACTCTGGTCAACTTTTCCCAATCCTTTAACTGCCATTTTTTAGTTGCGTTGTCGATAGCGGAAAACCATCACTCTTATAATGTGCGAGGGCTCTGCAGGATTACTAAGACATCATGTGGATGACACCAGCGAATGCAGTAAAGATTTGTAAATTTTAGGCGGTCTTCAAAGATCAACAACGTTCATTAGTGTCTGACTTTACCTCGCGTCTTGTATTTGCCCACTTTACTGCACGTTTCCAGGATCTTACCATCCCCTTCTCACTTAGGCTAGATATATTCTTACTACGTCATACAGCTGTGTCAAGACTCATTGATTGC
Organism: Sungouiella tsuchiyae; assembly: GCA_030566995.1. NCBI lineage: Eukaryota > Fungi > Ascomycota > Pichiomycetes > Serinales > Metschnikowiaceae > Sungouiella > Sungouiella tsuchiyae. The sequence continues at coordinate 182,340 of JAJLRO010000023.1, read as the reverse complement.
TGACATAGCACCTATTATATTCCGTAAATTACCTGCCTTGACTTCGCTTCAGGCTGTCCACCCTAGAATGTTTCATCGAGTGTGATCGAAGGACTCTTGGGTGGGGTGCCCGTTTTCGTGGCAGCAGTATTAACATGCAATTCTGGACGGAATAAGGTCTTCGTCATCGACCTGGATCTCCCGAGGTTGTTTGTAGTGGTTTTAGTGGTTGGGGAAGACTCGCGCAACTCTTCCAATTGAGCCTCAGAATTGAATGCACTGACATCGATGCCAAGTCGTTGAAGATCCGCATACGGGTCAAAGGATTGTGGCTCTGGCTCTTGGTAGCTCTTTGTAGAAGCTTCTCCAGAGTTATGGAAGCTCCGGAACTTCTCCAAACTAGAAGTGACGTCCAATTCCTTGCTTTCGTTGAGTGCATCTGACAGACTGGATCTCTGTAAAAGGTTTTCCTGGAGAGACAATTTGGCTGTTTCGGGCAAAGTAAGCATGCCTACACCTTTGTACAGCGATTCCAAGAATTTGTAAGCGTAGGATGCTGCGTTGGGGGTCTTGAAGATGATGACGATTCTGCTCAAAAAAGGCAAGTCTGACCAGTGGACGATGTTGTAGATAAAGTCGCCATAGTCTTCCGAGTCAAGATTCAAGATTGAAAGTTTGATCTGGTTGGCCAAAGAAACTGTGTGGCCTTGTTGTGGAATGAAATCGTCTCTGGACAAGTTGGAGACGATGATGGAAGTTCTGTTCATGATCAATCAGATGGAGCAGGCGGCCGATTGGCAAGGAATGAACGATTAGGGCACAAATATATTACGGATTTTGTTCTCTATGGCCACAAAGTGAAAATGGATTAGATTGAACGATCAATTACTAGTAATTTGCTGGTCTCACTGCCCGCATTGTCCCAACCTACCTTCGCCATACAGTACGGGCATAGCCCCAATTCACACTGAGAAGTGACGGAATACGTGGGACACTAGCACTTTGAGCGATATATTGAAAATATAGGGAATACTAATGATGGCTGAAGTCCATTGGAGGGAGTTTTAGTTCTAATACTGCTGAAGCTGATTTTTGGGCGGTGAAAGTGTGTTTTTGTTTTGTCAGGGCTGCGCGAGATTGACACGAAATTAGTTATACTCACGGGGGATTTCGCAGATACCAATTGAAAGATGAAGAGAAATGGAGGACCTTTTGTAACAAAACCAGACTCTTTTCCTCGGCTGAAAGTAATATATTTTCCTTTCTCCCGAATTACCTACGACGCATTGTACATCGTTCAATTGATCGTCATGGCCACAGCTCTACACTACTTACGTTACCTCAGCTGGGCTCATGTAACCATTCGAATACAAACAGAATATTCGTGGATTACGTACAATAGATTCTATATAGTTTCATTTGGCTGTGCCGTCCTGCGCCCATCCTGCGACTTAGCCCTCTCTGTACGTTCGCCTACTCCCTCTCTACGCTATGCTGAAGTATAGATTATAGTGGAGTGAGCATTTGGGGTTGAAAGCGGCACCACATTGCAGACACAGGCACCTACTTGAATATTCTGGAAATTCGAGGAGCACTTTACAGTTACCACATAAGATCACCTTCTCCCCAGCGTCCAAGTCACTCTTGGGCCATGTTTCAATTGCGTGGCTTGTCGATTCTTGGTGGCATTTGTAGCACGGATAAAAGTCGCCGCAGCATTTGAACTTAATAGCTATAATATCAAGCTCCAGATGGTAGTGAACGCATCGGGTTTGTGAGTCTACAGTTGGGCCAAGCACAGCGGTCATGGATGCTTGGAGTCGAAAGCTCCAGCGCTAAGTGAGAATGGAATTCGCAGCCGGAGGTAAAGGTTTTCCTTACCAGGACTTATCCATTCATCATCAAGCAGAACACAAATACTTGGTTCCTAAAGCTTACTAAATCTTTCAATGACTGCTACAGTAAACTTTTTTTTGACCCTTCGACGAGATTTTTTTGCACGACTGTGAATTTATGAACGGAATACTGTGCAAAATGTAGCTGCGCGGGCCGATGCACCTGACCTTTTCCGGCATTTTAAGACCGTGGGCACTATTATTATTCTCGTTGGTTCTTTTTGTGCTTTACAATCAATATGGTACGGCAATGCATCCACGTACTAGCCTGCAACGTCTAAAACCGTAATTGATCTCTCTTCAAAATCATACGGTTTTGACCATTCTGAAACAACCGGTAGATCAACTGTCACAGTTAGCAGCGATTATAGCACCCTGCATAAAGAATATTCAAACACATTAGGACTTCGAACACCCACTTGACGCCCAGAACGGATAATGTAATATTCGACTTAAAGCAGTTCGCAATACAGCAACCACTTCTCTTGCCCACCTATTTTGACTAGCGAAAACATAAATCCAACTCTTCCAACACCTGTAGATCTAGTTCCTGGATCTACCTCTCATCTAAAGGTCCTGCAGAAACCGCGATCATAAACAAACAAACAGAAAGGTTTGATCTTGACGAATTGATCTAGGACGTAACGCCTTCTGAGAGCTCGATCGAAGAATAAAATACAAACATCCACTATAACTTCCTCAAAATACTGAGAAGCCAAGCAAAAGCTCACTTACTCCGCATTGGTCACAGCGTGTTTTCCTTTCATACGAAAAAATAATACACCCGTACACCGCATACAAACGCTACCTCTGAGCCTGTTTCTGCGTACACACAAGGTGTTTTTGTTTTCTTCACCAGTTACCTTCAGACTTTTCCTTAATAGTCGTACCCGTCTGAGTGTCTGCGGTAACTTTTCAGGAAGCACTCCACCTTCGCCCGCGACGCTTCTGGAAACTGACACATATTTTCCACGAGGCATTCATCCCCCCCTTCAAACATTCTTGGCCAATAGAGGATTCCTGGTTACTCCTTTCCAAACGAGATCCAGCAGCAGAAACTCCCCATTCCAGCCACAGAGACCAATTTCCATTTGTGTCCTATTCGCTCATTCACCCTAGTCATTCGCTTATTTTAACTTCTCATGTCCTACGACGCAAGAACCCGCTCGTCGTCCGAAATCAACCGTCGCCATTCCGGGCTGCAGAGACGTGCACTTTCCAGCTTACCCACTAATGTGGTCGCTTCTCGTGTCTCCAAACGTGATGATGACAGACGCAAGAGACTCAATGTCAGAGACCTGAGCAAAGACCATGACGCAGACTCGCGTGTATATTTTGGCTCTTCCGAGAGTACACAGCCGCTTTCAGACGATGGGCTAATACGCCACCATTTCGACAGAATTAACCTGGAGGTCGGAGAAATTGGCGTGGATGGTACCGATTCTGAGACCACCAGCCCAAAAGTATATTCCGATGCGTTGAGCGCAAGGCCAACGGTAGAGGAGGACGAGGAGGAAGTAAAGTATGAAGAGGAGGGTGAGGAAGAAGAGGAAGAAGAAGACGACGACGACGATGATGAGAATTCAGACTTGCTTGGTCCACGAGAACCAAAATGGAGCCGGGCTATTTTCAATGAGTTGCAGTACGTAATGCGCAAGTACTCGACAACCACTTTGGATGAAACGGACGAAGACACTTATGATGTGACTATGGTGGCCGAATACGCACCGGAAATTTTCAATTACTTGCATGAGCTTGAGCACCGGTTGTCTCCAGACCCAAACTACATGGACAACCAGGATGAGTTACGTTGGGAAATGAGATCGGTATTGGTGGATTGGGTAGTACAGGTTCACCAGCGCTTCAACTTACTCCCGGAAACTCTCTTCTTGACCATAAACTACATTGATCGCTTCCTTAGCCGTAGACGGGTTTCTTTGTCTCGATTCCAGCTAGTTGGTGCAGTTGCACTCTTTATTGCTGCTAAATTTGAGGAAATTAATTGTCCTACCGTCAGAGAAGTTGCATATATGGCCGACAATGCTTACAGCGTTGAAGATTTTCTCAAGGCGGAACGGTTTATGATTGACGTTCTTGAGTTTGATATGGGCTGGCCAGGGCCCATGTCATTTCTAAGAAGAACATCGAAGGCAGACGATTACGATTACGAAACCAGAACATTGGCCAAATACTTCTTGGAGGTGACGATTATGGACTCCCGATTCGTGGCCTCGCAGCCATCATGGCTTGCTGCTGGTGCACATTATCTACTGAGAAAGATGCTCAACAAAGGTCCATGGACCGAGCTTCACGTCTTCTACTCCGGCTACACAGAAGAACAATTGCGCCCATTGGCTCACATATACATGGACATCTGCCAGAACGCTGAACAAAACCACCGGGCAATTTTTGAGAAGTACCAAGAGCGCCGATATAGGCGGTCTTCATTGTTCGTTCAAGAGTTTCTTCGAGCCATGCGGCAGTCGTCTCGAGACTAGTTCTCTTCTCTACCCACCAACGGCTGGCCGAGCATCTACAATATCATTTTAGTCACGTTTTCCCTTTTTACATAAAATTGACGCACTCATCCTCCAACCGTAGCTCTGGTTATTAAACACTGCGATGTGAGTCGTTCACGTGACCTGCAAACCAAATGGAATGAGTAGGAATTTTCTCCTCTCACTCCACTTTCAATCCCATAACCACCATGTCGAGAATTTTCTCTGCTCGTGCCATTGGTCACGTCTCGAGATTGGCTGTGCCCCAAATTGCCAGAAAGACCCCACTTTTCGCTACCAGAGCTTTTTCCAGTTCGGTGCTTCGCTCCAACTCCACCAAGGATTTGCTTGAGGTGGTCAAGTCTGAATTTAAACTTGCCAACTCTGTGGAGAATGAATTGGCTCCAGACCACGTTTCTTACTTGAAGGAAAGCGGAATCGAGGTTCTGCAGAAAGCCGCTGAGTCCAACGTGGAATTGTCCAAGACTTTGGAATCCGGTGAGATTCTTAAGGTTTTCTTCGATATTGATGAAGTCACAGACGTTTCCTTCGGTGCACCAGAGGTAGCTGAAGAGGAAGATGCTGGTGAGAAGTTTGACGACGAACTCTACCAGTACGAGTCTACGTTTGCTAATGTCAAGGTTTTCGTCTCCAACCCACAGAGCAACGACGGACTCTTCTTCAACTTGATGTTGCAGAGCTCTGAGGAGGAGTTTTTCGTGGACTACTTCAACTACAAGCCAGATGCTACTGCATTTTTGAAGCAGATCGATGAGCAGGGAACTTTCTTGGGCAAGTTTGAGTACCAGGGCCCAAGATTCTCTAATTTGGATGAATCTTTGCAGGCTACCGTAGAGAAGTACTTGCAAGACAAGGGTGTGAATGCCGACTTGGCGGACTTCATCTTTGGATACTCGGAGATCAAAGAGGAGGACTCTTACAGAGATTTGTTGAGCGATGTTGCCAAGTACTTGAGCAAGGAGTAAAGTAGGTTATTGGCAACTTGTAAATATGTTTGGTTTCTGTAACTAATAAAATGTCAATACCAAAGTTAAAAATAGCGACACATGAAGTCAGATGGTCATAGATTGCCTTGTACTAAGTTCTATAATGTATCAATGCATTCAATGAAAGATTCCTAAAACTCACTAAAGGGATCCTCGGTCTCCTCGTCAAGGTTCATCTTCCCCTTGCCTGCCATTCTCACTGCAGCCATTTCTCTCGATGCAGCCTGCTTTCTCACCTTCTTGGTCATCTTCTCGATCTCGTCCTCGACATTGTCGGAATCCTTCTCAGCATATTGCATGACCAAGCGTCTTCCCAATAAATGGACTCCTTGTAACTGGTTCATGGCATTTTCGGCCTCCTTTAACAAGGTGAACTCAACAAACGCAAAACCTCTGGCGGACTTGTCGAACTTCTTTGGCACCCTGACAGACTTGATCTGGCCGTAAGCTCCAAACAACTCCAACACGTCTCTTCTGGCAGTCTCGAATGGCAAGTTCTTGATGATGATCTTGTTGGTCTTCTCTGACTTGGAGGCCAGCGACTTTCCTCCCGCCTTTCTGTGTGACAATTTCAACTGGATACGGTGTCCGTCGATTGCATGTCCATCCAAAGTGGAGATAGCCAAATCAGCCTGGTCTTTCGACTTGAATTCAACGAATCCAAATCCCATACTTAACACGCCGCCAGCGTTCTTTGGATCTGGCTTAGTTTTGACAGTAGCAACTACAAAACCTGGAACCTTACCGAACACCTCACTCAACTGTGCACTGGTGGTAGAAAAGTTGAGGTTCTTGACGAAGATAGAAACGGTTGGCCCCTCTTCAATCATCTCGTCATCCAGATCAGCAGCGCCATCGTGTATAACATCGCTTGCAGTGATCTTGGCTTCAACGGCCTTCTCGCTAGGCTTTTCGACATCAACGTTTTCGCCAGCGATTGGCTCACGGACAAACAAGTCCGTGGGCCCTTTCTCCAAGTACAAAATGCTCTTCTTGAACATTCTATACGCCAACTTGGTGAATGCTGCACGTGCACTTGGAAGATCTCTGAATTCTACAATTGCAATTGTGCCAGCTGGAGGCATCAATATTCTCTTGAGCGAACCGTGTTCGGAAAAGAGCTCGCCAATTTCTTCACTGGTAGTACCGAATGGGAAGTTTTTCACCAAAATGATCTTATCGTCACGCTCTTTATGATTGAATGTGGTCAAATCCACACCTCTGTCTTCGAAATACTTTCTGACATCGCCAATGACATGGGCCTCAGCCAAAGCCTGCTTGACGGCAGAAGCTGAGTTTTGCGGGTCGATTAATTGAGCCTTCGAGATTCCCATCTTCGCAGCCACGGAGTCGAGAACAGCATCATTGTTCATGTAGAGTGAATTCCAGTTGAATTGGCCCTTATTGGCCAGAGCCTTCTTCTTGAGCTCCCTCTGTTTCTTAAGAGGCAAGTTCTTCAAGGCAAACTCATCGAGCTTATGGTCCTTTTTGGCCTCGCCAGCCAAAATGTGTAAAAGTCTACCTTGGAAAATCTGCTTATCCAAGGCAATGTAGGCAGACACAGCGTCATTGTTGTTCTCAAACTGGACATAGACAAATCCCTTGGACTTGCCAGTTCTGGTGTCGACAGCGATATGAACCTCCAGAAGCGGACCGTATTTGGAGAAGAGAGAACGGAATTCCTCCTCGGTAGAGTCGTACAAGATGTTACGGATGAAAAGACGCCCCGTTTGCAAGATTTTGTCTGCGGTTACTTTTTCCGGATCTACTGGCTCAGGCCTCACCATGGTCTTTCTTGGTTTAGCGGACTGACCTGCGTGAGAAGCCTCAGGTTGGAAGACAGCATCGGTTTTGTCGGTTTCCTCACTTTCATGAGTAGCATTTTCCTTCATTCGTATTCTTCTCTGCTTGAGCCAGTCAAGATCCGAAACGTTTTCATCCTTGGCAAGAGCATCGGTCTGCTCTTCCTCTTCTTCCATCTTGGGAGTTTCTTCTGTCAAGCTCATCATGGGCTCGGTGTCACTTTCTTCGTTCTGGTTGAAGTCATCGTATTCGTCATCACTTTCCCTCTCTACTCCTTGTGGAACCAGATACTGCTCACGCAGCGAATCATTGGCTGTACCATCTTGCTCGGCCAAAGCCTCCTTCAAGGCTTCAGCTGAAGGTCCACCCGATCCGTCAGCCAAAGAGTCATTGGCCCACGATTGGACCTGAGAAGCAGGCCTCATAGAGTCGACAAATTCTTTCAACTTGGGGTTGGCTGCGATCTCCTCATCGATCTTGGATTTTTTCTCTGTTCTTTGCTTTTTTCTCTCCTGGGCTTCCTCCTTCTCACGCAAGAGTCTCTCCTCTTGCTCTCTCAATCTCTGCTCGGCCAATCTTCTCTTCTGCCTCACAGCCTGTGGAACCGTGGGATCAGAAAAGGTTTTGGCGACCAGGACATCGATTCTGGCCGTGTCAATGAACGACTGGTTGAAGTATTTAACGGCTCTTTCTGCATCGTCTTGAGATTTGTATCCGATGAAAGCAAACTGTCTGGATTCACCGTTTCTCTTTTTCATGAGCTTAACATCAGACACATTGCCATTTTGGGCGAAATGCTCTTTTAGTCTCTCCTCTGTGAGGTATTTCGGAAGTCCCTTGACGATCAAACGAGACATTTAGTGACGAGAATTATGTGAACTGTGATGCGATGAGTAGTTAATTTTCTATGTACCTGCTCCGCACTTTTTTTTTTTGAGGCCGGGTTCCTATTTTTTCTCACGCATTTTGCAACCATTTCTGTCTCTTCACAATTCTCTCACAAATGGAGATCTTGGACCACTTGGGTGTTTGGCCCGATCCGAATCCGACAATAAAGTCTATTTTCTATAAACTCAGAGGAATCGTCATATTTTATATTTTTGTGAGGGTGCTACTTTATTACTATGTAATGTCGGCGTGGATGTCGTTTGTCGGTGTGTTTGTGCCCAACGCTGCTGAACAGACAAAAAGACAATGTAGCGAGTGGTTCTGGACCTTGGTATTTTCTTTTCTTGTATGTCTGCCCGTTATTATTATCATGTTTTCTATTTCCGTTGTCCATACTAACTAAAGGATTTCGACCGAATGAATCTCGTGGTTACTGGTGACCCGATTATTCCAGAATCGGCCATAGTAATCTGCAATCACCAATCATTGGCTGATTATCTTCTTTTGGTTCATATATCACGGAGTTGCGGAACCATTCACCCTCAAGCGAACTTCTTCACTTGGTTCTCATTATGGAGAGTGCCCACTATCAAAACCTTGTTCAACATGTTTAGATGCGACGAAAACTGGGAGCTCTCCAAATCGTGGTCAGATGAAATCTTCAAACGAATAATGGTCTCTGAAGCCCCAGAATGGGTGATTTTGTTTCCCGAAGTCAACATATTCACCCCGGCCACGTCATACCTACAGAACTTGCAGAGCGAAAAGTATTTTCTCCCCAAGTTCACCGAGGTTTTATATCCACGATTCTCCGGCTTACAGAACACAGTCCAAGCCCTCGATATTGCCACAAGCGTTAAATTCACGAGACTATACGACATAACCATCAATTATGATCATCAAATTTCGCTTCTCGCCATTTTCTCCAATGCAAAACCTATTAATGTCAAGGTTCACGTCAAGGCTAGAAATTTGAACCGGTTTCCTCACAAGCGAGCCAAAGTGGAAAAATGGTTAGAAAAGACATGGATGGAGAAGGAAAAACAGGTGCTTGCCATGAAGTTCTTGCCAAAGGAACCAACCAGCGAAAACAGCCTGCTTCTCGAGGCGCCTTTGACTGCGATCGGAACACTGGCTAGTCATCTTGCATCAAATGGATCGGCAAACTCTTGATGATGGAGTTTTGGTTCTCGTCCCTCTCGATCCTATAGAAGTTGTCCGTGTAGCGGTCTCCATTGATGTGACTCAAAAATTGCTCGTCGTGGGTGATGATAATGAGCTGGAAGTTCTTCTGCGTCTTCCTGAAGTCGATGATATTGTTTAATGCCACGGCCAATGATTCCGCGTTTTCCACATCCAAGTTTGTAGTGGGCTCATCAAGGGCAATCATACCGCAGTTTGTTCCAAAACATTCTGCGAGTGCCAACCTGATTAAAATACTCGTAAGCACTTTCTGTCCGGCCGAGCATCTTCCCCTCATGTCGAGCTCCGAATTCTTCTTGTACATGACAACCCTATAGTTGTAGGACCTTCCTTTTGTGACATCGCACTTAATTTCAATACCGTCAATATCTGTACCTCTGTATGTCTGGTTCCAGAGCTCCCGTAAGATCCTGTTGATCTCATCCATTTTCATGCTGTGATACTTCATTATAGCATTGTCCAATGCTTGTGAGTATGTTTGCAAGTCATTGGAAACTAATAAGTTTGTTTGTAGCTTAATCCACTCCGAATGATACTGCTTATCGATATTTTTGAATTCGGTGGACAATTCATTATGCAAGTGCTGTATTTGGTCGTTGATCTGCTTAACTTCACCAACTTTCCCAAAATGCTCGGAATTGAGCTCAGTGATTTGATTGCGCAATTTCTGCGACGCCACTTGGTACCTTTCCTTTTCCACTTCTGCATTCTGAATATCGATTTGATCCAAAGTTTCTTGGATCCTATCTAATTCTTTTTCCGTCTGACGAAGTTCAACATTATCTTGAATGTTTCTCTCAACTTTCGTTGCATCATTGATAGCACCCTCAAGTTCTTTAATTTCTAGTTCGAGATCGCTCCTGGCTTTCTCCAATTCTTGAACCTGTTCATTGACATTTGTCAATTCGACCTTGATCAGCTCGAATTTTTCCTTGTCGTTAATGTCATAGTATTCGATCGACTCCATAATCTTGCCAAATGTCGACAAGGTTGAAAAGACGTCTTCTAAGGCACTTCTGCTCGCCTGTTCCTGCTTATCACATTCACCTTTCAAAAATTCAGATTCTTTGGACTTCACATTAAAAGTTTCCCGCAAATCTTCAAGAATAGTGGCGATCTTTTCTTGCTTTTCCTGTAATGACTTCACATGCACCTCGGAATCCGAAATGGAATTTTTGAGACCAACTGCTTCACTGAATGCCTTCTCCATATCACTGATGAGCAATTGCTTATCCTTTACCTGACCATCCAACTTCGAAAGTTCTCTTTGGATGGTATTTACATCCTCCGTTGCATCCGAGATTGCCTGTCTTAAGCTTTTCACTTCGAAGTTCTTCTGTTGCTGTTCCTTCTGCAATTCCGACATGGTCATAGGAGAGCTACCAAACTCCTCAAGCTCATCTTGAAGAAGAAGTAATTGACTATCAATTGTACCAATCTCACCGAACACTCGGTGGATGATTTCAATCGGTTTTGACAGTTCTCTAGCTCGATCAAGATTGTATTTCGTTTGGTCCAACCTCTCTTTCACCAGATTGTTCTGGCTCTGGTTTTCCTTAATCGCCTCTCTTTGATTATCAACGTCCGTCTTCAACGCTTGCAATTCCTTTGTTGATTTCCTGTACTGCAAGACATCGAAATGAATGTCATTCATCTCTCGCAAATCCTTCATCGTCGCTTCGACATCCTCAGTGAACTTATCAGCTGTGAGCGAATTAATGTTATTTTGCAATTCAGACTCGAACTTGGAAAGCTCCCCGCCTTTGAACCCTCTGTTACATAAAGTGCAACATTTGGTCTTTTTGGCAATATCTATTGCTTTCATTTTATAGCTTCTGGTCACTTCGAAAGTGTTGAGGTTATACATAGCTGACTTGTGGTCATCTTCTAGCTCCTGCAAGAGTTTTTCGTAGTCACCAATCTCCGCTTCCTCCAAAATAGCAAGGATTTTGCTTTTATGAGTCTTGATCTTAAGCTCCGTGTCCAGCAACGCCTTGATAGTGCTTTCCAAGCGAGCATTCATAGAACTGAGCTCATTATTTGAGACCCCAAGCAGCTCCTGCAATTCCTCATTTTCCAGCTGGAGCTTCTTGATGCATCCATCCAATGTGGCCTCACAACTGTCAGCTTTCAACTCGGTGCCTGTCAATTCTTCGAACTCGGCTTGGTTCGCGGAGATGGCCTTCTTTAAAATGTTGGATTTGAGACTTTTCGAGTCTTTGAGTAAGTCGATCTTACTATGAATATCCGACCGCTTGTTAGAGCTTGCAATTTTCCTCATTAGATCATCCAATCCAGTCTCCAGGCTGGAGAGTTTTTTCTTATTAAGATCAATCTCTTCTTGAAGCGATTTCACATTCGAGCTCTGCTTTTTCAGATCAAGCTTGGCCCTCAAAGCTTCCAACTTCGATTTCTCCATTTCCAAAGAATCTTCGTCAAGAACGAGGGTACTTAATTTTTCCTTGAGTGCTTTGATTTTCGAATTGGTATTCTTGATATCATCTGCGCAATACAAAGAATGCTGGTCCTCTTTGGTGATTTTATCACGAACTTCTCCCAACTCGTCGCTTATTTTACCAAGCTCTTGTTTGTTCTTTTCAACAACCTGCTTGTACCGGCCATCAGCCACCTTATGCATTTGAGTGAGTTCACCCATAATTTTTTGTTTTCCCAGTCCCCTGTCAATTTCATATTTGTCTGAGATCTTGAGAGATAAGTCATCTAGCTGGTCAACATTTTCCTCATACTGGATTTTCTTGGCCTCTAAAGAACCTTCTCGTCTCGTCAACTCTTGAAACTGAACCTGAATTTTGGATAATTGCAACTCCAAATCGTGTTTTGCAGATTCGTTTACCTTTAAAGAACTAGCTTTCTCCTGTTGAATCTCTGCAAAGTTTGCTAACTGATGGGCCAATTCCTCATCGGAATCAGCCAACACTTTGATGGATTTTTTCAATCGCAGATGATTGCTTTCGGTGTTTTCAAGAGTAATTTTGAGCCGCTCGTACTCACTCAATGTCTTCTGGAACGACTGGTTCAGATGAAACAAGTCCTCGGCTTTCTTCTCTAGCTTTTCAATCTCCATAGTCAACTCGGCAATTTCCAGCGTATAGCGCTCCACTGTGGCCGTGCTCTCTTCAAGCTTCTCTCTGATTTTCTGTGCCCTGACCTTGTCTATCTTTGCATGTTGAACACTCTGCTCGATTAGCTTAATATCAGTAGCCATTTCCTTTTTGATAGTTTTCAAGTTATCTAGCACCTTAGTGAACTTCAGAGCTTCAAAAATCTCATCGAATCGCTTCTTCAACACTCCCGCCTCACTCAATGGCCAAAGACTGTCGTCCTGGTGGCAGAATATCACATAGTCCAAAATAGCTCTCGAAGCTCCGAGATATTGTGGAACTCGTACATCTAATTCTGCATTTTTCGTGCTGATGGAGTTCTTGCGGCCATGCGAAATCACAGCCAACTGTCCCTCCAAGGTCTTGAATGTGTTTGTCAGGGCAGATCCACGGACTCCTCTCTTTCTCGTCAATTGCATATTTCTCGTCACCGTCATCAGCTTTCCGTCCACAGAAATGTACCCCAACTTGATTTCTGCGTTAACCATCAGCCTATCAGCGATGACCGGGTCATTCACAAACGCTCCACCTTTGGAATTTGGCGGGAGATCGCCAGTGGTCGCGTACTTTAGACATTCAATGACGGTGGTTTTACCACAACCATTCTGACCACAAATAAGAGTTAGTGGCGACCCAAACTGGATTGTCTCGTGGTCTTTCGGGGAAAAAGACCGAACTCCCAGAATGGAAAGCTTATATAAAGAGGACATTGACTTGTCTTGGATAGTCAGAAATGGAGTAAACTGCTAATGTAGGAGAACTGTGCAGGATTTCTAAAACAATACCTGGGATTTACTATGAACAGACATGGGACCGGCCCTGTCGCGAATAATTAAGTCTTAGGTAGCGGGACAAAGGAGACTTAAAGCTTCACTAACGCTGGTTGCAACACTTACATGTCGCTTCAATAGACGTTGTATCAGTAGCTCTGATGCTCCGGCAGGCCGAAGTTCACTTGCCCAGGCACTAATCCGGGGTTCGGGTTGATAAGCTGCGATGAACTTTGAGGCGACATTTGCTGCATTGACGGATGCAACTGGATTGTTTCCTGCTGTGGACTGGTATGGGTGCTGGACGGAGCAGAAATCACTCCTTCAGCCCCCATCTCTGTCACGGTAGCAACACGTTTGCCTTTTCCTCTACCACGAATTCCCTTATTGGAATTCTTGTACAAATCTCGGAAGTACTCCAAGAGCTCTTTCTGACTGTCACTCAAGCTGGCAAGTTTTTCGCCACTTAGCTCTGCAAGAGTTTGAGTCAACCGATTCAATGTTGGCAAATGGAACTTGTTCTGGTGAGATTTCAAGTTACCCAACTGAGTAAAGGACTTGTCGCACCCATCTAGCTTGCATTCGAAGGGTTTCTCCTTGTTATGCGTAAGCATATGGGCAGCCAAGTTGCCCTTTCTACTGAATGAGCGATTGCAGACGGAGCAAGTGAAAGGTTTTTCACCGGTGTGAAGTCTCATGTGAGTACGCAAATTGCCACCTTGAGTGAATCTCTTGAGACAATAGGTGCACTGGAAGGGTTTATATCCGATATGAGATCTCACGTGAACATCAAGATGAGTCGACTGGTTAAACTGCTTGAAACAATAAGGGCATTGTTGAGTTTTACCCTTCCGTTTCTTTTTCTTATCACTTTGGTCTTCATCATCATCCTCTTCCTTGACGGGTTTCTCAATACCTCCAACCAAATCCACTGCAAGTGGGAGTACTCCCTCTTTCCCTCCTGTGCTTGGAGTTGCCAATATGCTTCCATCTGCAGCTTGTTTGATTTCGCCGGTGTTACCCTTTTCACGCGCCTGGATCACTAGCATTAGCTGGTCAACCTTCGTTGCACCAAGAAGTGGCCTTCCGTCCTCTGAGCGGGCATACTGTTGGGCAGAAACTAATTGCTTATCACCCCCATGAACCTCGAAGGGCTCACCTAATTGTGAGTTGTTGGTCGGCTGGACCAGCTGGTAAGAATAGTTCCCCTTGTCAGCCTCTGGAGCAAACTGACGTTTCCCGAAAATGGGAGGCAGACCGCTCGTGGGAGGCTGCATCGGGTATGCCTGCTTGCTCAAACGAACACCAGGATTTCCCTGAGGCAAAGATGGCGCCAGAAAAGAGTATTGGTCTGGTCTTTTGACTTGCGACTGTTGCTGATAAGGGACCATACCTTCGGAGTAACCATACTGATACGAATCCTGTTGTGGATCCAGTACATTATGATAGAACGTTGGCGGTTGCTTTTGAGCTAAACGAGGTCCAGCAGGAGAATACTGCTGTTGAAGTTGCTGCTGTTGAAGTTGCTGCCGCTGTTGTTGCCGTTGGAGTGACATGGCAGTATTGGGATCCATAATCGGAACGTGCATTTGAGCAGGAGATGTTTTTGGAGAGTGAGCCTCGTCATTATACTTGTGGGACGATTTCAGAGACATAGACGACGTCGGAGAAAAGTGCTCTCCCTCAGTTATACTTGCCGCCCGATCTTTGGGCCCGGAGCCCAGCTTGGGCGCACGCAGTTTGTCGAAAATGTCCTCTCTCAAGTTAGTAGATACATCCTTTCCTTGGCCCTGTTGTGTGTTGATGATTTTGAGGATCGAATCACGCCGCTGTTCATTGCTCATATTCGTGAAATCAATGCTTCCATTATGCTGGAGATTCGCCAAGATAGCATTCAACTCATTGTAGGAGATTCCAGGTATCAGACTAAATACCCCGCCATTCTGGGCATCCCAGATAGAGGGAGTGTTGTCGATCAGCTTTGTTTTGCGTCTTTTGCCTGTATTCTGTGCCCCTTGACCAGAAAGTGAAAGCTTGTCTTGGTTCCAGCCAAATATATTGCTTAAACTGTCTTTGTTGATAGAATCGTCGTCCTGGTAGTACTCATTGCTTGAAGTAGTTGAGCGACGATTCCGGGCGTCGTTCTTTCCTGAATCTTTCACGGATTGGCCACTGACAGAGTTGCCCAGCGAGCCAGGCATCTGAATAAGCGTACTGAAAATACTGTTCAGTCTCAGCGCTCCGGAAGGTGCCACATTAACAGTTGTGGGCGCCAGGCCCTCACCTTCGGAGTATTTGGATGAGACTGGTGGCGGCAAAAAGATAGAGTCGCCTCTTAGTCTGGTGGGAGGATCCATTGGCACAGTTCCGCTGACCGAATCTCTGTGACCCATATAGTAACTTGGAAAATTGGGGTTGCGCTGGCCAGCGGAGGCTGGGCTCATCATTTGACCCTGTGAAACACTTCCAGGGAGGTTGTTCAAGAGCTGGGAGATCAGATCTTGGCGGCCGGGGTTGAATAAGAACTGTGTCAGGTTCTGCCGACTGCGATGAGCCTGAGGACCCACCGGAGGCAGATTCATGTAGTTTCCGATCTCAAGGCGCATCAGATTATCCTTATTTGTTTGCCCGGCTCTAGAGGCGGCCATGGTGGAGGCCGGAGGATGCGACTCAGCGAGCAGGTCGAACTTGCGAGGCTGAGAGCTCAGGGGCGGATGCAGCAGGGGAGCATCGACCTGCTGCGGCATCTTGGACGACGTTTTAACTGCTCGGGTATTCGGAACTTGTAAGGTATCACCCATGGGTGTCGTTGGCGGCTAGAAGGATTCAATATTGAGGAGGAAGGGTAGTGGGCGACGAGAGCCGGCTGGTGGAGGCGTGATATATGTCAGAAACGTGCAAATCAATAGCGATAACGTTTAGGCACGGTGATCCATGCACCCTGACTGGCTGATGTGGGTGGAAGCGGCTGGTGAGTCTATGAGCTCAATTATGTAATCGTGATATCACCCCTGGAGAACAGAATGGAAATTTAAGATCCGCAAAAGTAGGCGAGAAGACTGCCACGAGCTGGAAGTGAGGGGACAGACTATGTTTGGAGGCAGTCGAAATGGTGGGAAAGCAGTAGCTAGAAAATGGAAAGAAATGGTAGTTTAGAAAATGACGGATGTTTGCTTTATCGCACGCTTGTGCCGCTGGGCACGTGACTGCGATAGCTCCAACGTTCCCCAAATGCTTTGGAGAGCGTAGCGGAAGAGGAAGCGAGGGGGGTAGAAGGCATGGGAAGTACGGATGTTCATCGAGAATGTTCTTCTTGACTACACTTTCACTTTTGGATATGGACTATGTACGAGTTGTCCGAGTGGTGCTTTTATGATGGTATGAAGCTCCGATAATGGATGACTGTCTCTCCTCACGTGATGACACTGAATACACCCGTACACCACGACATTGTGGGGGCGCAATTCTAAATGAACGATTCAAATGAATGTTGATACTTAACCTTCCATTTTTGAACTTTTTTTTTTTTTTTGCTTTCGCTTGAGATCCGGTGGGCTAGAGTATGATTTTGTTCTCAGAGGCAATAAAAATCTCGCTAATGGTCTTGCATCCACCTTTGCCGATCACGCACATCCCGCAGGATTATCTTTAATAATCTGGTCTCGTGTGTTGATGCTAGGTTGACTACGATTTCTACACGTAAAGTTAGGGCTTGCTCAAATTAACATGTTAAACATCCCATTCAAGCATTCCTCGAGTCCATCGTCGGTATGCAAGTTGTAGTCCCGGAGATATCTCAGGGGACCAACCTCATTATTGTCATATAGTTTCCGGTGTAGATTGTCAAGAAATTTGCTGGTCAACCGTAGGTAGCTGCCCACTTGAGGCATTACACTGGGAAGGTGGTCGTAATCGGAGACAAGAAGCGAGAGCATGATGCGGATAATTAGGTTGCTCTTTTCGGCCGACGTTAATGTCTCTACCTTGTGCAATTGAAGTCTGCGGTAGTAAGGGCGAAATTCTTCGGGGATGTTGGATTCATCCATTGGCTTTTCAGTCTCGGGGATTTCGGTGGATGTATGCAATTGTTGTGCGCCAGCAGATGAATCGGCAGGATTAGTGGGGTTCGAAACACCCTGTGAATTGTTTGGTTTGTGGTTTCCAGCAGTTTGGTCATTCGCTTGTTTTCGTAAGAAATTCAACTCGTTAATCATCTCTGAGTTGTCTTGTTTGTACTGTTCGAGCTCCATTCGGAGCTCTGCAATGGTTTTCTCCGTCGCATGGGGGTCCTTGACGTCAAGATCAAGTTCGTGAGTGGTTAAGTCCGCTAGGTGTATCTGTGGAGGCTCACCAACTGATTCAGGAACAGAGTCAGCATCCAATTCCGAATCGGAGTGTGCAAAGCGCTTGCCTAGAAAGTGACCGCCTTGCACGGTGGGGTCCGAGATGCTGCTCCGATACATGTTGCTCCCGAACTTAGCATGTTTGTAATTTTCTGGGTTTGTAATTGGTTGGCACAAGTCCTCGTCTACGAATGTGCCTCTGCTGTCGGTGAAACGGGACTCGCTGGACTGTGGCGGAGTGGTCAATGGAGACGAAGGTCTGTTACTTTCGATGCTGCGGCGGCGGACCTTGTCGAACGTGTCTTCGACCTTCAGGTCCATATCCAGGTCTTGTTCGTGATGGATAAAATGGTTTCCAGAGGCCAAATGGCCTCCATCGTGACGAGCCAAATATTCGTCGATAAAAGGCTGCAATGTTTTGAAGAGAGCAGCGGCTTCTGCCTCGCCAGTGGTTGCAGAATTGTTGTTCCTATTATGGTGGGTGGACTTGTAGTCCGAAAGTTCGCTTGGATTTTCCATAACTCTGCTTCTCCGCTGAAAGTACCCATCGTTACGGATAAGCGGTGTCAGGTGCGACGAGATGGCGCCAGGGCGGAACTGGTTCTTGTGGTCATTCTTGGCTTTGTTATCGTGATGTCTTGCCAACTCTAGAAACGCCTGAAGATCCGGCAACGAGTGGACGGAGAGTTCGTCAGTGGTGCTGAGATTGTCTGTATTGTCCAGCGTTAGGTGGGCGAACGACTCTGTGAAGTCGGCCGTAGAAGACGTGGCCATTGAGGTTGGTGTTTACAAAATTGGTGGTGTTTGTATATGTTTATGTGTAGACCCGTGCACCACGTAGTTGTAAGTCTTGACTATACGAATAGAGAGATGTCAGTCGATTGATGATTGGTTGTGGGGGTTTCTGATCTTCGTATAATCGCGTTCTTTTTCTTGAATTTGGTTTTAGCACTTTCTTTGGGTTTTGTGTGGTTGTGTGGGGAAAAAACTAGAAGGTGAGGTGGAGGTCGCAGAGGACGAAATAGAAAAACAAAGATAATTAATTTTTAGATTATTAATAGATAACAACTTTCAAATGGAACACAGAGACCTGCTACTAACCATTGATTTCTCGTTGAGGACAGAGACGTCATTCTTGTGTTCTCTCTACATATTGTTCCACATAGGAGAGATGCTGAACGGCTCGTGCAATCATGGTGTTGACCACCGATGATTGATCGATTTTTATGAATGTATTATTGAGTAAGCAGTGGACCTGGCGATGGTTTCTCCACTTAGGTAATCTTTTTTTTTTTTCGGAGAATTGACTCGAATCAGGCACCAACTACATTACTTATTTTAGTTGAACAAAAGACTCACCACTCATAATTCATTCCTAACTGATACTTTTGATTTTGACTCACCATTGATAAACAACCGCTGGCCACATTTGCAACCTAGAAAGTCCATTCTATTTTGCTAGATTCAAGCATAATGCATTTGGATTCAAAAATACCACGATACCAACTCAACTGGCAAGATCAACAGCCCACACATGATGCTAACCTGTCAGTTGTCCTCGATAATAGTAATTTTACATTCGAGGATAATAGTAACTTACCATTCTCTATTCCGCCCACACTATTGATATCTTGAATCCAAACCCATGCAACATAACATGAGAACACGAATTGCAACATGCTCTCCTCGCTAGGGCACCTGGCACTCTCATTATCACTCTAAACAAGTAACCCATCCAGTATCGTAATAAAAATCCGAATGCCTAGACTTAGTGAGCTCTCAGACTCCTGCTCGTCTCACCTCCCATTCACCCTACACAACTCATAAATATCCGTCTATTATACAATGCATTATTATTTCTTTTATGGCTCCACCGTCGAGAAGCCACCCGCCTCAACCTTCTCCGTAAAGGTCTCCTCCACATGAGTGCACAACTCAGACAAATTGTCTAAACCCTGATGGAAGGCCTCCAATGCCGTGATGTTTCCATACGTCTGAATACGGACGTTCAACTTGTTCTCGGAAGGATGAGGAATCGAGTAGCCGCAGAATTCCACCTCGGGATTCTTCATGATCATGTATCTCAAGGCATTACCGATGGTGTGGTCTTCATCCACGATCTGGAACGAGGCAGCCGTTCCATCCTCGGACGAGCCAGGCAATAATGTGATTTTCTCGGCATCGTATTCTTGCTCCTCGACGTCGGATTCCATAGGCACATCTGCAATTTCCTCGGACATGATGTTGGTTATTGATGAGATGAGGATAATTTTTTGCTAAAAAGACTACGACTGCAGATAACACGAAGGTGGTGAAAATGGTTTGCAAGTATGGGCCAGGGAGGGGAGATGGAGAAACGGAATCTGACTAATGGAGATATGCGATGTTCTGCAATTTTGCTGAGCTAGTCGGATTTTGAAATTGGAATTGACCGGTGGAGTTGGGGCAGAGATGGGGTCTCACACGTGACACAAATCACGTGACATCAGTCCAACATCAGTATTTATCCCTGCTGGCTCTAGATATTTAACTAGAGAAGGTCAATTGGATCAAATTGAGGTCGTTTTAGAAATTGTCGAAAATTTCATCTCCCAAAATCGCCGTTCACGCCTGTTCCATCATCCTTTTGCAAATTTCTTTTTCACCTCATCGGTGTCTTATAAAGGCGCGCACATCCCACTATTTTTTTTTTTTTTTTCCTCTAACTACTTTCTTTTATAATGTCTGACTACAACGGCGGCTACAGCAACTACAACAGCGGCTACAACAACTACAACGGTGGTGGCTTCAGAAACAACGACCGCAACGGTGGCGGCTTCAGAGGCGGCCGCGGCGGAAGATTTGGCGGACAGAGAAGAGAAATCGAAAGAGTCGAATTGACAACCCCAGAATGGGACTTGGACTCGTTGCCAAACTTCGAGAAAAACTTCTACTCCGAGCACCCGGAAGTGGCTGCCCGTTCCGAGGATGAAGTGCGCCAGTTCAGAAAGGAAAATGACATGACTATCGAGGGCCATGATATTCCTAAACCAATCACCACTTTCGAAGAGGCTGGCTTCCCAGACTACGTTTTGACTGAGGTCAAGGCTCAGGGTTTCCCTAAGCCAACGGCTATTCAGTGTCAGGGTTGGCCTATGGCTTTGAGCGGTAGAGACATGGTGGGTATTGCCTCCACTGGTTCCGGTAAAACTCTCTCGTACTGTTTGCCGCTGATTGTGCACATCAACGCCCAGCCTTTGTTGAAGCACGGTGACGGACCTATTGTGTTGATTTTGGCTCCAACCAGAGAGTTGGCTGTTCAGATCCAGCAGGAATGTTCGAAGTTTGGTTCTTCTTCTAGAATTAGAAACACCTGTATTTACGGTGGTGCTCCAAAGGGCCAGCAAATCAGAGACTTGGCCAGAGGTGTCGAGATCTGTATTGCTACCCCAGGTAGATTGATTGACATGTTGGAGACCGGCAAGACTAACTTGAGAAGAGTCACTTACTTGGTTTTGGATGAGGCCGACAGAATGTTGGATATGGGATTCGAGCCACAGATCAGAAAGATTGTGGACCAGATTAGACCAGACCGTCAGACCTTGATGTGGTCCGCTACCTGGCCTAAAGAGGTGAAGAACTTGACCAGAGACTACTTGGTGGACCCAATCCAGGTCACCGTTGGTTCTTTGGAGTTGGCTGCCTCCCACACCATCACTCAGTTGGTTGAGGTTGTTACTGAGTTTGAGAAGAGAGACAGATTGGTCAAGCATTTGGAGATTGCCACCGCCGATAAGGAGGCCAAGTGCTTGGTGTTTGCATCCACCAAGAGAGCATGTGACGAGATCACCTCTTACTTGAGAGAGGACGGATGGCCCGCCTTGGCTATCCACGGAGACAAGGACCAGCATGAGAGAGACTGGGTGTTGAGAGAGTTCAGATCAGGAAAAGCCCCAGTCATGGTGGCCACCGATGTGGCCGCTAGAGGTATTGGTATGTATACATTTGCATTTTGATTTACTAACCACGGTTTAGGGATGACTACGCCTGCTGGCCAGGCGGAAACGAAAGGAGACTAGAAAGAATGATTATGAAGAAAGCAACAGTGCTCGAAAGAGTCGATACACGGATACGTCGACGCAATTTGAATGTGAAGCCCCGGGATATCACCGGTGCAGCTAATTGCTAGGCGGGGATGACGAAAAAAGCTGGGTGATTCCAGCTTGTCGAACCATATTAATTCCCCCTCAGCGTTCAGATTCCGTACTCAATGTGCTTTCTATGTAATCAATAGACATCGAACTCCTTTTCTTTCATTGTAGCGTCATACTAAACAGGGTTCCAAAGCTTCTCGTGGAAGCTTGGATTGCGAAGCAACTACTAACCATTATAGACGTGAAAGGTATCACTTACGTTATCAACTACGACATGCCAGGCAACATTGAAGACTACGTTCACAGAATCGGAAGAACTGGAAGAGCCGGAACCACCGGTACTGCCGTGTCGTTGTTCACCGATGCCAACTCCAAGTTGGGAGGTGACTTGTGTAAGATCATGAGAGAGGCCAACCAGACCATTCCTCCTGAGTTGCAAAGATTCGACAGAAGATCGTTTGGCTCACACATCAGATACGGCCGTGGAGGCTATGGCAGAGGCAGAGGACGTGGAGGCTACGGAGGAGGCCGTGGAGGAGGAGGATTCAGAAACCGTCAGACTGGATCCAACAATCAGCCAGTGGGAGACAGACGTCATTACTAGAGGAGCAGGTAATAGAATATTTATGAATCAAGCTATTTTCGAGTAATGCTGGTAGCATGTTTTCCATGCTTTGTTTACTATTGTATCTGGTGTATTTGTATGAGTTATTTTCACGTTGGTGTGATTTCTTTTTGTATGAATTATCTTCTCTGGACATTGTAGTTTGCTCACGAGGGTTGTGCTTTCAAATTTGCCGAAAAGCCAAAGCCGGACAAGAAAGTCCGAAACAATAAATTTGCAAACATTTTTCGTGGTTTCAGCTCACGAGTCTGCTTCTTCACTATTAGACTTTTTGCAAAACAGATCTCTATGCTGTTTTGTGGTGAAGCTCTTTGCCGAAGAATTTCAGGTCTAAACTCCATAAGCGAACTGGACGCGTTGCATAGCCGACTTTAAGCTGAATACAAAGTCAAATGCAAATATTCCGTCACTCAATGGAACTACAAGCGCCCAATCCAAAATCGTAATCTCATTATTTCTACTGGCTCGCAATAAACTAAAGCGAAACTCATTAATATTTCTCTATCCATACCCATCAGTCAATCTGCCCGAGGCGACTCTTCAAGCTTGCGTTTTCCGCCTTCAAAAAGACTATGTAGTCGAAAGCCTTCTCCAAGATGACCGACTTGTTGACCTTCATGTCCATGCACACATCCTGGCCGTTGGAGAACCACGGAATGACGGTCTGTAGGCTATTTATCTTCAGATTGATGTTGACACGGTACTTTTTCTCCACCTTGTTGTGTGCCTCCTTTTGGGTGTCAGTGAGATTTCTTCTGGAACATCTCTTCTTTTTTGGCTGCGAAGTGGCTAGCGCCGGATGGTTGTGGGTGGGGAATTTCTGCGAAGCAAGGCCAGCTTGTCCGACGGCAGCATCCTTTAACACGTCCTTAGTGTCAAATATCGACTCCAATGCCTTGGGGGTCAAGTCGTTGCTTTTTTGCATCAAGTGCAACTTGGCACTGACTCCATCCAATAAATTAGTTTTGCGAGCAGTTGGCGATTCCAAGTCCTCCTCCTTGATGGGAGGAGTGCTCGATACGGTGGACGATCTAGACGACCCGCTGAAAATGCTCTCTTCATTCTCCAATAGGTCGGGGAACTCTGTGTTGATCGGATATTGCTCGAATGCCGTCATTTCAAAGTTAAGGGCATCAGAGAAGCTGTTGGAGGAGGTCATGGGGGCGGACTTGGCAAGCAAGTCGGAGATCCATTGGTCCTCCACTGGGGATTCGCCTTGATAGTTAGCTTCCATTGTGTTCATGTTGTTCACAGGTGGTGAATAACAAAAACCATACAACGGTGGGTGTGAATCCATGCACTTATATAGAAGGACTCTGCATGGCCAGCCACTGCACATGAGTCCACACATGCAGCGAGTTTTTCCGATCAGAATGGTGCGGCAGGCAAATGCCCGATTCAGTCGTGGTGCCACTTTAAATCATAGTCATCCGATTTTCTGTAGCGAACATTCCAGTTGCCAGAAAAGAAATCTTAGGCAGCGTCAAATGCAAGGTGATTCGCCCGTGGATGCTCCCCTTTTCTGCCTATGGCGCGATCCACTTTGACATTTTACTAGTAAATTAATAGGAATCTTTGGGGTCTCCTGTAGGGGAATATGCTTATTCTTGCAGGGCCTGACATTAACTGCCGAGTGGCGGCGAGCATCGGAAAGGCGGCGAACATCCGAAAGTTACACGTTGCTCGCGATCCCGGGAATGTGACTTACGCCTGCTCAGTTGATTTGTATAATATCTTCCCAGCCTTTTTTTCTTTTTGTTGCCTAATTTTCCCCTCATATATTTTCCTCGGCTATTGAATAGCTGGGTCATCCGTGCGAAGTGCGTGCGATTGCAGGATCACCCAATACTTGATGGAAAATAGACTTAGTGCGAAAGCATAAATCCATAAATCGTAAACGAAGTCGCCGACCGCCAATTCGCTAAATGGTTGGGGCCAATGTGCTGTAAGCGGACAATGCGCTAGAAGTGGCAGATGCGCTAATAAGAGCGCCAAGCTTGGATTAATCCGGGAGGTTAGCAGCGAACTCAAAGGTTAGCAGCGTTGCAAATGGCCTATTTTCCGATCGCGAACTCAATTGCTCCACTGGTGGCACTCTCTCGGACTTAAGACCGGCACATCTGCAAGGGCACTTGGCCACAATAAGATCAGATTAGCGTTCCGGAGGTGCAAACCGTGCTTCGTATGCCGATACGGACACTTCTGATTGCTATCGAGGACGCGGCATTTAGCAAGACCTGTGCCCGAGGTCGGAAAAGTCTGGAGGGTAGGCAACTAATAGGCGGAACAATTGGAACAATTGGGAACGATCAAAGAACGAATGGAGAACGGAAAGGAATCGGGCATTATTTGGATGTAAAATGCATAGGTTAGGCATTGATAACGGAAAGAGGGTGCGCTTTGCATTGATGACTGCTTCGTTGAGCTAACGGAAAAAATCACTGGCGAAAAGAAGGAACAAAGAAAGCAATGGAACTAGAAAAGCAACATGTAAGTAGTAGAGCTGTGAGAGTTGACCTCGGTGTTTATTACCTCTGTAACCTCAAGTCAGAGATACCTCCCAAAATACCCTGACATTCGCAAATCCCAAGTTTTTCCCAATGTAAAAGTTTGGGTTTGGTTGGTGTTATCGCCAGCTAGATATTATTGTAAGTGGCCCATTAACGGTGGTGAAGCGGCCAAAACCTGAATGGTGGAAGTAATGGTCGACCCGGAAAATCCATGTGGCGAGAATTCCTCGAACCGGATCAAAGTGGAACAGGGGTGGTTATATAGGTATTCTCAAATGGTGTTTGGGCGATATGCGGCTATGTGATAAGAACGCAACATAATGCGCACTTTGGTGTCCTGTTAGCGAATGGGCCATTGATAACCCCCAGCCAGCACAGAAAACCGGGCACGTGAACGCCGTCTGGTCGAAAATCCCGTTGATTCATTGAACATGCGCTTACAGGGCCTAGTCGTGAGCGGATACTGCGACCTCTTGAACTTTGCCAGACGTTCGCTTACAGGGCCAGTTAGATTTTATTCGCTGGCGTGGCCACTAAATTCGAGTGTAAGATTCTTGAATTTCTTTGCGTGGTGGCTAGTGGCACCAAACGAGCGTCTAGGCCACCTCAGGAGACTTGAGAAAGTGGGTTCTTATCAAATCAATACTTTTGCATATGCGATTATTCGTTTTTACTTAGTGGTCCTTCATTCCAATTGCCTGATTTATTCCCTAGTGCCCTAATTCAATTTAATTTCCATATCAATCATTCCATTATCTCACCTTATTCGTTGAAAATCCTCTGTAGCCATTCTCCTCCTCCCCGCGTCCTGTGTCCACTGAAATAGGTCGGCCAACGGTCGTCAAACCTATATTCTCCTAACCGGTGCCACTAGTCTCTCGAAACATGGGGAAATCACGAATTTCTTTTCTTCGTTGCATTTTTCCCGCATACTCTTCATGATTCTCCTTCCCACCAATCTCAAAAATCGCACTTGACTCGTAATGTTCTTTTCACTGCGAACTTTGTTCTCACTCAAGTAATCCTATTCGCTTATCACTTCTAACCTTGGGATTTCCATATTTTGCATTAGTTGAATTGTATGACATAAGTCAGCTTTGATGTCCCATTTTTCTTTACGGGCGAAATCGACGTTCCATTTAGAGGACGTCATCGTCGTAAACTCCAAGCGATTAGATAAGCGACAGTGCGGCTAATTCTTTGCTGGAAAGTCTAGAGAAACCAAATGCCTATCACAGAGTGGGAAAAAAGAAAGCCATGCAAAAAAACCTTATAAATTGCACCGTTTTTAACTATGTTCTCTTCCAACTTCACCAACCCCAAAAAATTCTATCATGTCTTTCGCCGATCAGAACTCTGGCATCGCTGCCTCAGTGTACCTTGCTATCTACTCTCTCTATGTCCCATTTATGTGCTTTGTCATTTACAAAAGAGGATTCAAGAGCCGCTACAGTCTCCTTTTGTTCTACGCCTTAATAAGATTTGGCGGTCAGTTGTGTGGGGTAGTCCATGCGGTAATCGGGCCCCAGTACTGGAAATGGCTCATCGCCTATCTCGTGCTTGGAGCAGAAGGATACTTTGCATTGATTCTTGCCACTTTCTACACCACTTGCAAGGCCCAGAGCCACGGAGTTGGCTTCTCGATCCTTGCAGAGAAAGGTCCTCCAATCCCTAACAATATTCCATTCTTCGGCCGTCTAGTTAGATCCTGGTCGGCACTTTTTAAGATGGTGCTTATTCCTGCCAACATCGTGGTGATTATCAGCGGAATCCTACTTTCCGGAATGTCCACAGAAGATGTTCAGCAGCAATCGGATCTGCTCAATGAGTCACGAGTATTGCGCACTGTTGGCCAGTCCATGTTTTTGGCACTCAGTGTGGTTGCTGTTGTCGCCAATCAGTATGTCATGTGGGTGCAAGGTATCCGCAACATGTACACTGTGTCTGCGACAGTTGCCAGTCCATTTTTGCTTGTGAGAGGCACTTTTGGTGTGATGTCGATCTACCTCTCCGCTATGGACTATTTCAATGTGGAGAATTACACCGATGGCTTGGCCGATAATGTTGTTATTTATGAGTACGTTTTGGGCACCACCATGGAATTTTTGGCTTCCGTAGCGTTGGTGTGGCCATACATTTTGGAGGGGAAGAAGAAAAACGATATGGAGGGCCAGATCAATGAAGACTTTAAGGACGAATCCTGATAGGAAAACAATTGGGAAGATAAAAAATTACAATAGTGAATAAATACGAGATGAAAGCGGACGTCGAATCGTAATATTGATCCGGACGTAAGATCGAGACCCAGGCGTAAGATCGAAGCCAGACGAGTCAATAATAGGGCAGGACATAAGAACAAATGTCAGAATGTGGATAATGTTCCGAATTTCTGTCCCATCTTTGGCCGCAACTCGCGACCTCACGCAATGTCAAAAAACGTGTGAACGGAAGTAGCTCATAGTCCATGGAAAAGATCAGCGGTATGATCCGATGAAACTGAAAAAAACTAACCATCTACCGATAGTGGTTCGATCCGGCTAAACCGTAATGACGCTTCCTTCATACGGGCATTATGACGTGGTGCTGGCGTGATATTTCTCGTAACGGATTAGGAGTTTCAAGAGAGTACGACAAAGGTTTTTCCGGCCCGCCCTGCAATTCTCCAATAAACCGCACTTGGACATTTTTGATATTTTAAACGCAATTCCTGATAAATTGAGTCTACCTATTGTCAAGAATATCCTGCAGCCTGCCCCTCCATCCACATGGCTCCCACATACCCACATGTCTGACGTTCGGTCTGCAGAGAGCTCCAGACAGCCGCCATCAGGCCGACTCAGCGGGGTTCCTCCTCAAGTGGATAGGAAGAACCGTCATATACCATGGAACGGACGGCCCTTGTGAACTTCGTATTGTTCACGAACAAACAATGTTTCCATGCGCATTAACACCCGTACACCCACACTTCCAAATGTGGAGGTGGAGTCACATCACAGGACCGTACTACTTTTACTAATTGTCCAAGCAATTGCCGTCTTGGAGGTTTCGGAGCAGTAACTTTCTTCAGTGTCACCACTGTTTATTCAAGTTATCCTAATTGTACACCCGCCATTGCTTTGTATCGCTTGCAAGTCTCGCAATCATGCCTCTAGCAATCCCCAGAATTAACTCACCAATTTCCACGGCGCTGGAATCAACGGCGATAGCGCCGGATGGACCAAACTCGCCGCAAAAGTCAACTGCCGCCTCCTACAAGTATTTCAAGCTCATTTCGGTGAACTTCAAAGAAGCCGCATTGGATTCCCCGTCATTCCGAGCCTCCATGAACCACTTGGATCTGCAGCTTCTAAATACAGAAAAATGGCTCATTGCGTTGTCCGCATCAATCTCAAAGGTGCCTCGCGAGATCCAGGAGCTCCAGGGCTTTCTTGAAAGTTTCATGGAGTACTTGGTGCCGCTGTTCTTGCAAGATGGCCTTTTGGACCAGGAATACACGGTTTCCTCGCTCAATAACACAAAGGATGGCCTCAGATTCATCTGGTCGTTGGCATTGGGACTCATCAACGTGAATATGTCTACGATTGACATGTCCAAGAGCGAAATTGTCGAGCGAATTGCTGGCTACAAGCAGCTTCGAAGGCAATTCGATGCTGCACAGGAAAAGTACGATAAGTTTCTCTCCATTTTCATGGGTCTGTCGAAGCTGAAGGAGGCAGGCATGATCTTGGAGGATCTGCTTCAGGTTTTCGCCGCGCGGAAGGAGTATCTCCAGACAAGTTTGGATCTCAGCGTGGATATCTCTGAGGTGAGCAATCTCATCAACGAGAAACTCAATTTCGAGAACTTCACACTCTGGAAGAAGAAAATCGATAAGTTCGGTAGCAACCCGGCGATCAACGAATTATTCTCAGAGTTCTGGACAAAGACAAAGAGAATCCAGGCCTGGAGCGAAGCGTACCATAAGGCCATGCAAAACCTCGGCGGAGACTTGCTTTTGGCCAGAAAGCACATTGAGGAGCGAACCGTCGCCCAGTTTACGCCTTCCAGCCTGCTCAGCGACTATCGCACGCTGCTGATCAACTCTAAAACCTTGAGCGATGTCAACGAGACTGCGCCCGAAATTCAAGGTTATTTATTCTTCAAGACATGGACGGAGAGGTCCAACAAACCCTTTTGGGTCAAGCGGTGGGCGTTCATCCAGAACGGAGTGTTTGGCTTTTTGGTGCTCAACCCAACGCAATTGTCCGTTCAAGAGACCGACAAAATTGGTGTTCTTCTTTGCAGCGCAAAATATTGCCCGAACGAAGACCGCAGATTCTGCTTCGAAGTGAAGACCATGGATACAACTTTGATTCTTCAGGCGGAAACATTGGACGAACTCAAATCGTGGCTAAAGGTGTTTGAAAACGCCCGCAATAGAATCATCGATCCCATGGATCCTATGCATGATCTTTTCACCTTGGCCAGCGGAAGGTACCCTCCGCTTGTCACCGAGTTTCTGGCTAGCACAAACACCGTCGGCGATAGGCAGATCACCAGCTCCCGAATCATCAACACTGCTGGCCAAATCATCACATCCAGCAAGTTATCGTCACACCTCGAGAAGAGCGAGAAGATGTTCCAGAGTTCCATTTACAACCAAATTGCTCACATCTACCTTCCAATCGTCACAGATGCCACACGGTCGTCTTTGATTGCCTATAGTCTTACTGGATCAACATCAGTGCCCACGGCTCTCAGTGCCAATATCTGGGGATCTCTTAACTGGGGTGTCTACTATATGAACGATGTGTTGATCTCTGACCAGATCGAAGATGACATTCCAAACGAAGAATTCACCAAACGGATTGGAAATGGCATCTCCGTTCCAAAGAACTATCCCAACACATGGCTAGCAAGAGATATCCAGCTACGGGCAATATTTGAGTCTGCATTAGACTCTTCGGAATGCTGTCTCGTTTCGTTCAATTGTTTGCTCTCGCCAAATTCCCACCAGGAGCTCCGTGGAACCACATTTTTCACACAGAAGCATATCTTTTCGTATATTCACTCTTTAGGATTTGTGTCGTTGAGCAAGGCTCCAATCAAACACTTTACGGCAGCGCATTGTACGCAGAAAAAGGACTACGACATGTTGAAGGTCGTCAACTTGCAAGGTGCCCTTCGGGCCAAGTTATTTTTGGACGATGGTTTTTTGGTTGCGAAGAAATTGAACTGCCTTTTCGAAAACGCTGCAAGCGACAAGCCCGAGGGACTCACAGGTCTCATTAGCCAGATTTTGAAGATTGAAGTAGAGCACTCGGCGGAATTGAAGAAGGCAAGGGCCACACGAATGCTTGGAGAAGACCAGAAGTCTCTCATAAATGGATTCTCTGATTTCCTGTTTGTGTCCCAGCCCACACCAAATGAGCTGTACCGCATTGACTTTTCGGACGAAATGAAATTCTTGGGCGAGTACGTCGTCAAGTTACCTCCCAAGGCTGTCTTTCATATGTTCTTTGGTGCTCGTTCCACATTGTTGCAAGAGGCTTACCCTGTGGTAACCATCAAAGTCAGCGACAAAACCAAATGGATGAAAGATCCAGAGAACGAGAAAAACCTTTTCCGTGAGTATGTCACCGACTTCCACTACTATGGAACGAAAAACGGAAGGTTCACTATCAGGCAGGAGATTGACGGCTGCATTGACAATGCGTACTATACTTGTAAGACCACAAGGTCGAGTTTCAAAATCAAATACGGTCCAGAGTTCAAGTTTGTCAATCGCATCGTTCTTATTGGAATCGAAAACGACCAGACCAGGTTTAGGTATTATGGAGGTACAATTACATCCGATAAAACGTCTCCTTTGGCATGGTTTGTCGAGAGAATCGGAAACACATACAGCAATTCGTTCTTTGGATCTATTTGCAGAAATCTCGAGGAGGCTTCAAAGAATATCGGCCACAGCGGAAAGACAGTGAAAGCAATCTACCAATACGGAAAGATCCAAGTCACAGACTCTGTGCGCCAGAGCCCTCGGATTCCTCCTTCAGAAGTCAGCATCGGTGCAGTCATCAGGCTATTCTACATGGGCACGATGACTGCTGCGGCCCGGCAATTTTTCGTGGCTGTCTACTTTGTCCTCAGCGCACTCAAAACTGCTCTTTCCAGATTGTCTGCGCACCGCATTCTTGTTGCAATCATTGGCGTTCTAACGGTGATGAATCTCTTGCTAGGAGCCCAGAACTCCCAGTACTACTTCCAGGCAAGACAAGCACGCGGACTCGCGCGGGACGTACTCAACTTCGAGCCCATGACGATGGAGCGAGCCATCTACTCGAAGGACATCCAGGAGCTTATTCGGAAAAATGATATGTTTGCGTCGGATTCCACATGCTTCCGCACGTTCCTGAACTTGTCGTTTGTGCTCAATTATGACCAGCCAGCAACATGGAGCAATGCATACCAGGACGACATGTCGCGAGCAGTTGCGATCAAGTTGCGCAAATCGCTTCAAGACATTGGCATTCGAAGAAACGAATTGCTAGTCAACTTGCGCATGCTTAATGCCTTGGAGGAGGAAATTGCTCGAGGCGAGTGGAAAAACTGGTTGATGTGTGAGATTGAGAAATGCGACCAATTCAGACATCTGCAGTTGTTCGAGCTGGCGGCCATCCAGAACCAAGGGTTTGACGGCGGGCTCGAAATGCTCAACGAATTTTGTTCGAGCTGTGCTCACGAGATGGACTTGCTACTCGCCAACTCGGTTGGCCAGGTCTAGTCAATCTACAATTCAAATGAGAAGACCGACACCTGTTGAATTAAACTATACGCTAACATGAGCAGGCGGGGCCCGGTGGAAACACTTGCGCCACGAGAGGCGCAAACCGCCTTTAACCAGCGGGTCGTTATCCTCCACATCTGTTGACGAACCATGCAGAGACGTCGTCAGAACTCTGGAAGACCTGCGGGTCACCAGTGACTTCGCTAACAGCCTTTTCAGCCTCATTCTCTTGAACGATTTTATCATGGCCTTCGCGTACGTCGTGGCGGGCTCCAAGTCTGCTGGGTCAAGCACCTCCGCTGTCTTTGCTAGCATTTTCCCGATGTCAAGCGTGATAGCAGGCGACGTGAGGTGAGGGGATATAAATAGCTGGAAAATGGGGAATCTGGCGGCAATCTCATCCAACGGCGGCAGCGGCGCCTGCAAGTCGCGGACATTCATCACCCGGTATTGTTTACCGGTGTGAAGAAGCTTGAGGTTGTTGATACAAGTCACTGCAGAATCCAGATTGCGCAGATGAAGGTAAATGAGGAGATGAGTAACAGTGATCTGCGGGCTCGGGTCAAGGTACCCGTCGACAAAGGTCGCAACGTCCTCCATGGGTATCGAAATACGATCCACCAAGTTGGGGAAGATGATTACAAGCTGAGTTGGAAGTTGTGAGGAATCTCCAGAGTCCGAGCTGGTGGGATCGTGGGGGTCTTCGTGGGGGTCGCTGTGGGGGCCCACGTAGGTTTCGCAAGACGAGCAGGGCGTGAGCAGTAGCCATTCGTCATTTCCATTGTACTCCAGGTAAATGGACATTTTGGCGAAGAAAAAAGATGAGAATGAATTCGATAGGGCGATGATCGACTTTGAATCAGGTTATTCTCGGGCACCTATCAGATGGGCGAGATTGGGCTGCGTACAGGACGGCAACAGCACCCCGCCTTACTCCACACTCTCCTCGCGGGGTGCAGGCAGCCCCCTCTTATCTGTGTACGCGCACGGCACTCTCAATTCGGTAAGCGAATGGGATTGCGAAATAAGGCGGCGTAGGAAAAGTGGGAGAATTTTGGGAGCGAAGTTATACTGGCAAGAGAAGCTATATGGGCGAGAGAAGCTTTATTGGAGTGAAACGCAAAAGGGCGACCAGCACAGTCGATTCGGTTCGTCGCTGACGGCGGGGACTACTGGAGATTGTTTTTTTTTTGTAAAATGAAATTGCTGTTGGTGATACCGTATGCACGAATACGGACAGGGTAGAATTGGCGGGCAGAAATGGGAAATAATGAGCTGGAGTTCTGGGCGAGATTCGAATCAGCTTCCTGGCTGCAGGATCCCCGCAAGTCGATAACTACCGGACTGTAGTGCCAGATTCAACTTCACCCGACAATTGATAAGACCAGCACTCCATGTTTGTGTAACTTTATTATAATTATGATTTGACGATCACTTGCTGCCTTTGTTGATAGTTTCAAGTGGTGAAAAAGGATTCTAAGTTAATTCTTTGGTATATTTCACATCGGAAAGCTAATCACCATTCCATTCTATTTCAGACGAAGAGAGCCAACACCAAGAATCTCAAGGGGACTTTCTGCGGGGCCTCTTAAATAGGAATTCTTGTCATCACTTATTTGCAATCAATAACGATTTATCATTCAATTGAGAAAGTGTGCCACTGTCCCAGAGCTTTTCTGTTTTTAAACCTTAGATCGCCGTATGTACATGATGAACAACGAAAACCGTCTTCGTTAATTTCGCTGTTAATACTGTGAATGGGTCTGTCAACATTGATCCAATCACACTAGGTCTAGACTTGGCAGCCCCTTCTTTCCTAGCCTTGTCAATCTCGAGCGATTTTCAGCAATGACAGACTCATTTATAGAACGGGGGCATTCCTTCAAAAAATGATCGCCATTGCAGTTTCAATCCCGATTTGACGATGATGCGAAGGACGTTTCGTACCATACAGAGGCTCTGGCTGCTCCGTCTTGAGAGGGTCAGTCCATCATCCAATAATCCTCTTGATTAGTAGACTCTTAACCAGGCACGATATTTGAAATTATGAAAAGCTCAAATTTCCGTTCCAGCCTGAACTATCACCAAGATCAAATCTTGTAGTCGTCATGGCCCTCAGCCCATCGATACCCTGTACAGTCACTCTATCTCGTTTTGACCCATTCAAATACTCAACTCTTCGAAAACATAGTAACGATGCAAATACTCCCAATCACTTATCAAAATACCTCCCTGTGCCCGCCGTAGCACCTCGCCCAAGAGCTTATTCTGAGTGGAATAATCGACATCTGTGGGCTCTTGCACTATGTGGTGTAAATGCTCGATAATGACCAAATCGTGGCTTCCATTGAGGATTTCTAGTAGTGACGAGAGCGAGGTGGCTCGCTCATAGTGGAATGTCTTCAATCTCTCTGGATCTCTGACCCAGGTTTCTCTGCTTTCTCCAATTGCTCGCCGTAGTCCTCCGGGAGAAGTGTTGTTGATGTACACTACCGATTGACCCGGCGAAAGAGTGGCCACTTTTCGGAAAACAGAGTGAATACACGGAAGAATACCTTGATCCGGCGAGAGATGGTACATCATGGAGATAATCAATAATTGGGAAAGTCGTTAATGGACAGCACCATGCAGGAAGAATATATGGGTGTTGGTGGCTTTCCCACGACATTTGCCCAAAGACAAGTAGAAGGCATTGTCTTCATATCGCTGTTTAAATACTGGTTATGGATTTCTAGAGATCATGCTATTTTTTCTAGAATATCAGTCCAAGACACCACAATGTCGTAATTCATTCGATTATTCTTTTTATTCATCTTTCTACTTCACTTTACGTTTTTCTTACATTAATATAAGTCTCGTATTCAAATCGTTCAAGATCGTTTCATATGAACACTTAAATCTCGCTTTGCGTATAGTTCAGCGGCTCGTAGAGTGAATACCGAAAATGTGGGTTTTACTATAGACCCTGCGATGAAGAGGCCATTAAGTAATTGGCTGAAGGCACTCGGCAGAAGTGCTAAAGGCGGAAATACGGTAGACAAAAAGATCCGAATAGAAGGAATAAGAAATATTAACAACAAAAACATTGGTGGGTACAATCTAGTACAATTTGACCAAAATCGACGTATCAGCAGTACAAGAGGATTCCCAAATTAGAAATGTGTATAATTCAGGTTATTGAATATATGCCAACAAGCATCAGCGAAATGTATCTCAATTTAAATTAGTCGAAAAGTTCCATTTACATGCTCCTGAAGCAATGGAGTGGTCTTTTTCTCAATCTGATGGTCAATTATCTCTCGGAATACGAAGGTAACCGAGCCATAAGTAAATCTCATGGCCAGTGACACGAGGATCCAATTACAGTCTAAAAAAGTAGGTTTTATTCCATGAGAAAACAAGTTGAACTACTAACTTTTGACCGGAACCGTCCTGTATATACCACGAATCAACAACTTGGACAATGTAGTGACTATGCATCCAACATAGAAAACAAACACCAAATCAATCTGGATACGACATTTCTAGTCGATCAAAATTAGAACAAATCACTCGCATCGCATCCAAACTCATAAGAATCGACCTTGTCGAGTAAATACACGTGATACCCGCCCACGTGATCACACACGAAAAGGCCATCTCAAATCCAACACCTCCATCGCTCCCATAGCCATGGATAGACGAAGAATTCTCGCTCCCTCCGACTCTAAAATCCCCGTTGTGGGAGAGTCGTCCGGAACCGAGTACCCAAAAAGGCAGTTCTCCTCGAAAGAAGGCGTAAGAAGCTTCTTCATCAAAACCGGCCTTAGTAACAATGCTAATGGTCTGGCCTTTCTCGAGGTCAACGACACAATTGTCGAGGTCAGCGTGTTTGGACCTCGTCCAATCAAAGGCTCGTTCATAGACCGTGCCTCTTTTTCCGTGGAATGCAAATTTCTTCCCTACATCACCCAGCCCAACGAGTTGCTATTTAATGGAGGTGCATCTCAAGGCAATGGACGGTCGTCGCTCACTCCTATTGAGCAAAAAATCAGCTCATACATTGAAACGGCATTTTTGCCGGCGATCTTGTTGGAAAAATATCCAAAATCGACCATCGACGTGTTTGTGAACGTACTCTCGTTCAATTCTAATACCTCGTCTTTGTTGAATCTAATATCGTGGGCAGTGAACTGTACGTCGTTGGCATTGGTGGATTCGGGCATAGAAATTCGCGATTTGGTCACCAACGGACACGCAAAGTACATCAACGGTGAAACTGTGTTGGATTCGCAGATTTCTTCTGAATCCGACTTGCTGGTGGGCACCGAATGCTGCGCTAGCTACATGGCAATGAAGAACAACGAGGTGGTGGCACTTTGGATAGAGGGAAATGACGACACCGAGGTGACGGAAGAACTTTTGCTGGCGGTGACTTCCGCATGTCAGGAAATGTCGCGGGTGGTCCGAGAGAACATCAACGGGTACTTGTTGCAGGCGGTCGCAGAGTAGCTTGCCCCACTCATGTAGGAGGTTATATTCTAATGTCGAAGCTCTATGTACATCATTGTAACTTTTTCTCGTGCAAATCGTCTTCATCTGCCAACTCGTGCAAAGCGCCTTTGATGTGGATCAACTTGGTTGCCAACATGTGGATCGTGAATGTGTTGCGCGACTCATTGTCGTTGTAGATCAAGAAACGCTTGTTGACGTTGATTCCGGTGGACTTGGAGATGAGCCGGGCGATTCTCGTGTATGTCTCCACGACGTTGTTGGATTTGGAGATCCCGTTGTAGATGGCCACGTCGTTGTCGGCGACATCACTGATCACATGGTCGAAGATGTCCTTTCTCAATGCATCTGCAAGCTCGGTTGCCTTCAATGGATCCATAGGGACGTCAATGACGTGGTACTTGATTTCAAATGGCTCGGAAATGAACGCCACGTCATGCTTACCGTCAAGATGGTATCTAATTTCATAGAGACCCTCTTCCCAGTAGAGCTTATCGTGAGAAAAGCGGATTGTTCCTGATTCTTCAGCGCCGGTCCAGAACCAACGGCTGTTCGACGAAATCAATGTTCTGTAACGAGAATACGAGGTGTGGGTGATCTTGTACAACCCGATCCAATCCTTGGAAGAGTGACCGGCAGGAGCAGAATAGGTAACATCAAGAATGTCTCCAGCATAGGCAAATGGAATCGGCTCCTCGCCCTTCTGCAATCCAGAGATAGTCAAGTCATACTCACAGTCAGCAAAATATTTGCTCTGAGATAATTCCACCAAGTTCTCCTTAGACGCACTGTTACCAACACTCAAGTTTCCACTGGAGCGCAATTCCTTAACGAACGAGTCAAACGAGTCCATGAGCATAGAGCTGGTACGTCTCTTTTTTGGGGAACCTTGAGAGTCAAATCTCTTTTGAAGACTCTCTGGCAACAAGTGCTTCTTAACAGTCTTGGTGACTCCACTATCTTGAAATACCTCTTGCTCGCCGTAAATTTTGATCATGTGGTTCTTCTCGATGAAGTTGATTCTGAAGAAGTTGTTCAACACCCAAAGCACGCAGATGACCAGGTTGTCGTAAGTCGGCAACATCAAAGTGACACCCATAACTCCACACACACCGAAAACCTGCTCAGGGTTGTTCAAGTAACGGTAAACACCAGCTTTGGTCAAGTGCGTTCTCTGTGGCATGAAAGAGGACTTGGGGATGAAAAAATCTCCGTAGAACCACCCGAAGTAGCCAATCAGGTCCACAATAGAGACATTGATCCATGCCTGTGTCGCAATGAGGAGAACACCCAAGAACAAGCGCAAGGCCAAGTAGTCACAAAACAACAAATCTTGAGACTTCATCAAGGTGAAGAGCTTGAACACGTTCATACCAATGAATGCGGCATAAGTCAAGTTAATGACAGAGTTGTACAAAATTGCGAAATTGTTCAATGCGTTTTCAACCGGCTTGTTGTTGGCAAGATACCATTTGGTGAAAGTTTTGTAGTTGCTCTGCAAAATGAGAACAACGTTAATCGAAAGGCATTCCAATGATTTGATTACAACAGTGAGGTAGAACAATACCTTACCAACAGCTTCAACATTAGAGACTGAGAACGAAGCGAAGACAGGAATAACAATGGCGTAAGTCACGCAATTAATCAAGTTCATGACATCACTGGCTCGCAAAACGTTAAAGTTGACAAACCCAACCAATGGCTTTGCATTTTCGAAGGTCGACAAATCTTTGAGCTTGAAAAGCTTGGTAAGACTGGTTTCGTTAGCCGATGGACCATAAATCTTGTCAATATGAGGGTTCTCGATGAAGTGCAAGAACACCATCTGCAAAAAGTGGCCAAACACTGCGACAATGAGCACAGTATAGGATTTGGCAATCAACGCAAAACCATAGTATCCAATGTATCCCACGGAATACATTGGGTGTGGGAACATTTCGAAAACACCATCAAAAATCAAATCTTCGTTATTGATCTGCCTGAAAAAAAAGTCTCCCCAGTACCATGCATAGTCCTTGATGGTGTTGTGGGCATTGACTTTAACCCAAAAGTTGAAAACAATGAAAGTAACACCCGTGATCAACCGCAAGGCTGTCAACCAGTTTGGCTGGCCATGCAAGAACTGATTATCGTTATCAATTGCACAGGCCACGAAAAGACACACAAAAGTCGTGAAATCTTGCATCAAGATCAAATCCACCACTTTTCTGAAAATCAACCAGGTGTTGAACTCAATTGGGTGCTCGGCAATCTTGTAGTTAGAGCCCATTTGGGACTTGACCTCTGTCTGGGCGAAATTGGCCAACATGGATTTCTCGTCCTTGGAAAAAAGCTTCAACTTCTTACTGATCTCAACGAGACGAAACTTGTTGGATTGCTGGTTCAACAAAAATCCAATTCCAAAATTGTATGAGAGTCTCCAGAAAACGTACATTGCAACGAAAATGCGGATTCTAATGATGTTATCTGATACCAAGTAGAACACTAGCAAGTTCGCGATCAAGAGGATAATGATGACGGTCTCACACATGGACTTGTGAACGGTTGGATCAAATAGGGTTTGCACCATGTCGTGGGTCTCGGGAACCGAGAATATTTCACCGTTGAAGGTGACACCTTTTCTTTGAGGAGCCATTTTGTCTTCAAGGTTATCTTGGTTTGAAGGTCAAAGATTTTGCCCCAGTTTCTAAGTGAGAGTGAACGGCACTGAACAGCACTAAGTTCAAGCAGTCAATTGGCGGCAGAAGCAACAAAAATCAAAGAAAAGAAGATGAAGGCAACTGTGAATCAACGAGCGACAGGACTGAAAATTTCGGCACACTAAAATGTTCAGCATATATGAATTTCCGAGTGCGCCGCGTTCCGGTTTGGGTTAGATCAGTGCGGCCGTCATTTGGAAAGGCATGTGATTTTGGCAATCGCGTGCGTGGATGCCGTCACCACGGGGAAAAGCTGCAAAAACGGCGGCAGAGACATATATAAAGCGAGAAAGAAGAGGGAATTTCCAATTTTTTTATTGCCTGTGATCTGAGGGGCGGATATGCCGTTTTTTATAGTTTTTCTGTTTCTGTGGCATTAGGTTGGGGAATTTTCTGCAGTCCCTCTTATCTTTCTGTGTTGAGTAGATGCAACCAGAAAGTGTTGAGAGTAGATTAAAAAGAGAGATTCAAAGAGAGATTCGAAGAGGGAAAATCGATAACGAACTAATTCGATGAGTACTATAAATGAAAGAAAAAGTGCTTTTGGAAGCCAATGCCACGGGCTGAAAACATTCACCTCTGATTTGCAATCGGTGCTCTTATCTGAGAGAGAACGAAAAAATAGAATAGTTGGAACACTACCGTGCTTCATTTGGAAAAACATCTCCGAACGAAGCGGAAAAACCAACCCGCATTCGCATTTCTCGCATTCGTTCGCAATTGGCCATTTTGCTTAGAAACATTCACCACCAATGTGACTCGATTAGACCATAAACGATTTAAATGGATCATTTTAATGCTCTCTTTTGGACATCCTAAAATACTCGGCGCCTTCACCAAGTTGAAGTTGGCGCCACATTCCTTCCCTGCCTCTAAGGAAAATGATCGAATATATTGTGGAAACGAAACAAGAAAGAAATCATTACTTTATTGTTAAATGAAGAAGTCTCTCATCAATTAAGCCATCGTTTGGAACCCTTTGCATCCGCTTCATGTTCGATATTGACGGAAGCACGTGAAGTGTCACGTGCAGAGAAAGCTAATCAACATTGGCGAATCTAGCTACGTATTCCGATCAGGAACCATGGCCACCGTTGCACAACTTCTGGCTGATTTGGCCCATTTAGCCCATGACGTCAAACGAAGAAACCATGACGTTCGCCTGGCCATTGATCATGCTACCGCGGAATCTCGGAAAGTTTCTCCGGCAACCACCATATCCGACCATCCAAGTCTCCAAGTGGCCCTTTGCCTGCCGTTTATCACGTCTTTGTCGAGTGGCAATTCCAAATTGGTCAATCTTTCACTTCTGGTGATCATTCGCCTCGCGACTCTGGAGTCTCTCAACCGTGATCAGCTGCTGTTGATTGTGGATAGCTTGCATCAACTAGACTTATCTTCCCAGGTCCTTGAGACCCAATTGAAGATTCTCCAGACTTCGCCTCCATTAATACAGAACTACACATTGGACCCTGAGCACTTTTTGCGGCTCGTGGCAGTATGTTCTCGCCTTGCATCTAACTCCAACATTGTGGTAGCGAATACAGCTTCTGCTACTCTACAGCAAGTCTTTAGTTCGCTCTTCGATAAGTGCCGAAACCGCCCGACCGAAGAACGATCCCTCACGGTCGCAGTGGATGTGGATCCCGGAAATGAGAAGGTAGCGGCATTCCAAGTAGACGAATTGGAGTCGGAGTGCTTTTATGTGTTTCTGGACTTGAGCTCTATTATCCAGGGCGGCAAGCTCGAATACTTCGACGCGAACGACATAAAGTTGCGTCCTCAGTCTGCTCTCGAGATCATCGAGAATATTCTTTCGCTCAACGCAGATGTTTTCGATAGCCACGAGGAGTTAAGCGCATTGCTCAAATCGAAGACAATTCCCGCATTATTGGAAGTGCTCAATTCTTCCAACTTCGTGTTTTCGATGGTGGTGAGGACGTTCAGAATTCTCCATACCTTGTTGACTTCCCACATGGCCATGCTCGATGTGGAGTCTGAAATAGTCATCTCCTTTGCCAACCACATCATGCTTAACAACAATGGCAGAGACTCCTCATCACAGAGCTCCAGTCTGCCTGCCATGCTGCCGCTATGGGAAAAGATTCTTGTTTTGGAGTTTTACAAGGGCCTTTTCTCGCAATTTGCAATCGTGCGACAGATCTATGATAATTATGACGGCAATTCGAAAAAGAAAAATGTTTTGCACGAAATCTTGAGTGTGCTTAACAACTACTTACTGGACAACTTCAGCCAGCATTTTACCAACGACACTATTCAAGTTCCCCAGGATCGCAATAGTATCCGGTTTTCTAAGCTGAATTCGACCATGAAGGTGGCGGTATTGGACCACCTAGATAAATCCGATCCTCCAGAAAGGATTGCCCCGCTTTACCCTTTGCATCTAGTGTTCAAAATCCTCGTTTCTTTCTCCGAAGGGGTCTCCGACTTTGTCACCAATTTGTCTGCGAATGCCAACGCGGAGACACTCGAAAGTGACGTGGAGTTCATCACCTCCATGAATGAAGAGGCTTTTCCAGAAATCTTTCAGTTATTCAAAAAGTACGTCTTCAGTGCTATGGACTCCGAATACTTCCATACCTGTGTCCGTGCGATTCAAAAATATACTCACGCAATTGGAATCTTGGGTTTGTCCTCTTTGAGAGACGGTCTTCTCTTAATGTTATCTGACTGCTGCATTAAGAACACTGTGCCTGAAGAAACCAAGAAAAATGGAGCCTCCCATTTCCTATCCATTGGTGAATCTATTGTCGAATCAATTAGTTCGAGTATACAATCACCGGCGGTGGCTTCTCCGTCCCTGAACCTGGTTTCTCAGTTCAGTGAACTGTCTCGCACCGCTAAGACTGACTTGGTTGGTTTGCGTTCTTTCAACTCAAGACAAGTGATATGTCTTAGA
Organism: Sungouiella tsuchiyae; assembly: GCA_030566995.1. NCBI lineage: Eukaryota > Fungi > Ascomycota > Pichiomycetes > Serinales > Metschnikowiaceae > Sungouiella > Sungouiella tsuchiyae. The sequence continues at coordinate 140,688 of JAJLRO010000023.1, read as the reverse complement.
GCGCTTTCCAACTTGGCGTTATCTTTGGGATCTACCTTGCAAGGCTCATGGAAAATTATATGGATCACCTTTCAATGGGTAGATTATTTTATGAATGGCCCCGATCAGTTCAGTGGATACCCTAATCTGAAGGATATCAAGAAGTTTGGAGAGCCAAGATTGAGTAACCAAGACGTCAGTACATTGGAAGCATCCAATACGCGTTTTCTTGAGAGTATCAACGAATACCAGCAGTCTTCATTCAATGAGTTAGTTCTTGTGCTACTTGAGTTGTACGACGGATCGAGAAATGGAACAAGCGATGACTTGGTCCCCCTAGACGTTTGTCCCTTCAACAAGACATACTTTGTTGATCAGCTCGTGATTATTGCAAAGCTAAATCCACAGAAGTTTTTGTTCCATCAAGTGCATACTTGGAATCTCATTACTGACTACTTTACAACATTGGGAACAAACAGATCCATTCCTTATGGTGTAAGAAACTACATCGTGAATTGTTTCACAAACGTCATTGTCGACGTCACCAGACAAGGATTTGAAGCAAATGACGAAGAATTGGATGTATTATTGGCTGAGATATCATTGAATGCCTTGCTTAGGTTCTTGAGAAGATTACTTGCCTTGGGAACTCCACAGGAATATTTGGTGTTGAACTGTGAGACCGAGCTTCACTTGACTGTTTTAGTCACAGTTCATGGCCTCATTGATGGATATGTGGAAAAATACCAGAATACTTGGGATTTAGTATTTGACATCATGAACACTGCTTTTGTTAACTCGAAGGATGCCTCTGCCGATTCAAACCTCAATGATAAGATACTGTCATTAATTACAACGTCATTTGAAACGTTGAAGTTGATTTTGGACGAGTTTCTCACTACATTGCCTTTGTCACAGCTCAAATCACTTATCGACACACTATTAAACTTCTGTTCTCAGAAGTATGACCTCAATATTTCCTTCAGTTCTGTGAGCTATTTCTGGCTTATTAGCGATTGCATTAACTCTAAGACCGGTGAGTATGACAAGGACACCGCAGCAAGCTTAGAAAATCTTTCAACAATGGCTGAATTACAGAATTTATTGGCTAAATCAGAAGATTCGGCCATCGTGAATCAAGGACTTAACATCTACTTACTTGCGCAATTGTCAAATCTTTCAACTGATAAGCGTGCACGGGTTCGAGAGGGGGCTATTCAAACGTTATTCCAAATTGTTGATGTTCAAGGCAAACTGTTATCGTCCTGGAGATTGGTATACGATATTGTATTACCAGGGCTTCTCGATTTATCGCTGTGTTTTGAAATCGAAGAAAAGGAGAGCCGTGTGGATGCCGTTGAAAGTTTGAACCTTGTTCTTTCTGGCCTTGTCTCAGTATTCACCAAGTTTATGACGGATTTTGGTAATGATCGCGACGAATTGACCCTTATCTTCTGGAAGAAGTTGCTTGAGTACTTCAACAGCATGTTCGAGTTGAACTGGAAAGGTTTGAACTTGAAAATTTTCCAAACATTCCAGGACCTTATTGTACTGCTTTCGCGCAAGACAATTCCCGAAGAACTTTCGGATTTGCTCTTTGAATTTTGGGTAAGCGTTTCGATCGATTATGATTTTGTTAATCCAGAGTACCAGGACTCCTTGGCCTTATACAACGAATCTTTCAGACCTCTTTACCTGATCGTGAAGCACAAGCTTGACTTTGAAAGTGCCTCTCGTGTGATGAGTAATTTGAACAAGTGTGCAAGATATCCGGTATTGAAGCCCGGTCTGAACGATACCAACAAGCCTACACAGCTTCAAAAATCTGTATTGGATAATCTTGTTTTGATCGATAGAAAAGGAACGAACGAGAAGATCCTTGCTGCCGTTATACAGCAATTGGGAATCATTTCATCATACCCTTACGAGATTCGTGGAAGGATAGAGGCCAAATTGAAGAAAATGGAAGGAAGATTAAAAATTCCCTCCTTTATTGCTGTCAGTGAAATGGCGCTGCAGTTGCTTGAAGTCAAGCTTGGCGAGCTTAGCAGCACCACGGTCCTATTGACGGACAAAGTGTACAATAAGATAATCAGATGCCTACTCTACCTGGTCCATAACAAAGCACAGGGTGGCAATGGAGGAGTGCAAGAGCCACTTTGGGTTCGGTGCAATGGAGTAATTTACAACCTTATTGACCGGTTCATCAAGGAAAATGCAAAAGACCAGATCGATGAGGAGGTGTGGGGCTCGATTTTGGAGTGCATTACCGTCTGTTTTGAGAGGCTGACCGAAAGTCAGGAAAAGCACAATGTTGCACAATATGAGCGGTTGACCAAAACGGTTCTTCCTGTTTTGTTTTCGGCAGAAGTTGACCAAGAAGAGTTAGTTGAGCGTTTTGTCTACAGTGTGTACCAGCAGTCATATCTCTACGAGATGAATGACATTGAAAAGGAATTGATCGGAGGCTTGCAGGCGTCGACCTTGGCAGATGTACAGAGAGCATACAAGATTCTTTCAGGGTTTCAATTTGCTGATAGCTTTGGCACCACTGCACTTCTGCCGGCACACGACAACCGGGAAATTCGATTGAAATGTCTTGAGGAACTATTTTCGTTTGCTTCGTCAGCCAATCGTAGCTCTGCGATTGCAATGGAGTGCTTGATTACTCGTGCAGCTTTCACACTTCGCCGCTTCATTGCGGACGAAGGACTTCTTCTTCGGAAACCGCTAGCAAAAATCCAGAGAGAGGAAATCTTCGTGCTACTCCGCGGATTGAATGAGGTGAGTCCGTTGGCCTCAACAAGCCAGATGGAAGGCATCTATAACCTTCTCTCGCTCACCATTCCTTATGCAACCCGGCTCGAGAACATTTCCTATTTGGTCGAAGACATTTTGCGAGGTGGCCATACCTGATAAATATAGCATTGTGGCATGCACAGAGAGAATAGAAGGACAGCAGAAACAATAGCGGACCACAAGTCGAAAGCGAAACGAAAAAAGCCAAAAAGACAACCCTGAATTTGGTTTCCCAAAAGAGGAAAACTTTCAAACCCCAGAACCCCGACATTTCCCTTGCCCACTACTGGCTCATCTCTGTTGTTATTTTGGTGCTGCACCGCCTGGTGTGCACACAGAGAAAATTCGATCTAAAATTGTAACTTGATTCACTTTGTCAATCAATACGTTTTCTTTTTGTGGTGACGAGGAAACTTCCGTTGGCTGCACACGTGCTAACTGTCATTGCCTTCGTTTACTTTGTGTGTGCATTCCCCCCGGATCTTTTTGCCCGGTTTTGCATTTTCAATCGGCCAGTGGTTCAAAAAAGGTTTTTCGCCAATAACTCGACTGTGGACGCGACGCTAACGGTCTCTATTGATTCGGAGAATTCATTTGAAAGCAAAAACTTGCAAATTCTGTCCCGTCTCTAAGCTACATCTAAGCTACACCGGTCTTGACCATGTCCGACTTCAGATATAGCGGAGGTTCCAGCAAATACCAGGAATTCGATCATGAATCGGGTGATCTCAACAGAAAAAGGTCCCTTGTGCGTCCAGAGAGACAGCGCATAGACCAAAATCACCCTAGGTACCATTACGCACAAGTTGTGAACCAGGAATCCGACCATTTGAAAGTGCAGCCCTCGCTGACTGGATTGGAACCCACATCTTCGAATGCTGCTTCGCGCAAAAGCTTCCAGCTGAGTGCTCATCATATTTTCGAGGAAGATGAGGAAGGAATTCCGCTCATGAAAATTGAGAGCCCCCAGAAGGGTGGCCGTGAGGTTTTCGGCTTGAATGACGAGGTGCCAAGTCAGAATGTGACACGAAACGTCCACAGAAAGCCCGTGCACGCCAAGCCAGAAAACAATGACGACGACATCTACTTCTGGAAGGTGTACTGCTACGTGATCACCTTCTGGGCGCCGGGCCCGCTCTTGAAGTTGTTTGGCCTTAAGACCAAAAGTCGTCAGTTTGCATGGAGAGAGAAAATTGGCTTGATCTCTTGTATCTTGTACGTTGGAGCGTTCGTTGCGTACATCACATTCGGTTTCACAAAGACCGTCTGTCACCAGGGCACTCTTAAGATGAGATCCAACACCATTAGTACCGGCTACTTGATCATCAATGGCCGTGCCTACGATTTGACCTCCTCTCAACACCCTGCAGCCGCAGGAATCCCCGCAGGCTCCAACGTGTTGTATCCGCCCATTAATGCCGGCGGAATGGATGCATCTTTCTTGTTCCAAAACGTCAACGGTCACTGCAAGGACCTTATTGTCCCCAGAGATAACTGTTCCATTCCCACTAACGAAAATGAGTTGGCTTGGTACATGCCCTGTCGGTTGTTCAACCAGGACGGCTCCTCAGACGTGAATAGGACATCTGCTTATTACGACGGATGGGCATGTCACACCAGCTCCGATGCCAGAGATACCTACTATGATTTGGAAGTCAACGGCGATGTGTACTTCACGTGGGATGACATCAGAAACAGTACGAGGAACTTGGTGGTGTACTCAGGAGTCGTTTTGGACCTCGATTTGATCAACTGGATCCTGTCTGACGATGTCACCTACCCAAAATTGTTCGACAACTTGCGAGACGACGATACTTTCAAGGGCCACGATGTCTCCTTGGTTTTATCCAACAGTGAAGATCGCAGAGCTGCCAGATGTTTGACTGAGATCATCAAGGTTGGTGTAGTGGATTCTGAGTCCATCGGATGCATTGCCTCCAAGATTGTCTTGGTTGTGTCTTTGGTTTTCATTTTGTCGGTGGTCATTGTGAAATTCCTTATCGCCTGTTATTTCAGATGGTACGTGTCCAGAAAGCAAGGTGCTACCGAAATCGACAACAAGTCTATGGTTGCCCGTGACAGAGAAATCGATGATTGGGTCGACACTCCTTCTGCCAATGGACCTATCAACACTGTGCCTGTGAGGGCGAGAGCCAACTACAAAACGCAGAAGACAAACAGACAGAGTGTCTTCATGAAGGCAGGTAATCAGGGTCTGACGTTGATACCTAACACCGACTTGAGTAATTATTACTCAGGTGGAGACGAAAAACTCTCCAAAGCGTTCAAGTATACCACGATGACGACCCAGGCTGCCACTTTGGGAAAATCTAAAAGAAACCCCCGCGCATCGAATACGCGGTCGATGCTCTTCAATCAGTCGCGCAATCTGTCGGTAGATTTATTGACGAGACCACAGTCCGTTTTCAATCCATTTGATGGCAGCGAAGATTTCAACGTACAAGGTTTGAGTCCTGATCTCATCCATCCTGACGTTGTGCCTCAACCACCTGTGGAATACCAACCATTTGGCTACCCATTGGCACATATGATTACCTTGGTGACATGTTACTCTGAAGATGAAGAGGGATTGCGTTTGACCATGGACTCGATTGCTACTACTGACTATCCTAATTCACATAAGATGGTTATCATCGTTTGTGATGGTTTGATTAAGGGTTCCGGAAATGACAAAACAACGCCAGAAATTGCCTTGAGTATGATGACCGACTTCTCTGTTCCCCCTGAAGATGTCCAGGCTCACTCATACGTTGCTGTCGCTCAAGGTAGTAAACGTCACAACATGGCGAAGGTGTACGCAGGTTTCTACAAATACAATGATGAGACTGTTCCTCCTGAAAAGCAGCAGAGAGTCCCAGTGTTGACCGTGGTCAAATGTGGAACTCCAGAGGAGGCAGCTGGTGCCAAGCCAGGTAACAGAGGTAAGCGTGATTCTCAGATCATCTTGATGTCGTTCTTCCAGAAGGTGACTTTTGACGAGAGAATGACCGAGTTGGAGTATGCCCTCTTGGAGGCTGTTTGGCGAGTTACCGGGCTAATGTGTGAATTTTATGAGATTGTATTGATGGTGGACGCAGATACAAAGGTCTACCCCGACTGTTTGAATCACATGTGTGCAGAAATGATCAAGGACCCTACTATTATGGGATTATGTGGAGAAACCAAGATCACCAACAAGTCAAAGTCGTGGGTGACGGCTATCCAAGTGTTCGAGTACTATATCTCGCATCATCAAGCCAAAGCTTTCGAGTCGGTGTTTGGTAGTGTCACATGTCTTCCAGGATGTTTTTGCATGTACCGTATCAAAGCCCCCAAGGGCGACAACGGGTACTGGGTGCCGATTTTGGCTAATCCTGACATTGTTGAGAGGTACTCCGATAATGTGACTAACACATTGCACAAGAAGAACTTGTTGTTGTTGGGTGAGGATCGTTATCTTTCTGCGTTGATGTTGAGAACATTCCCCAAGAGAAAGCAAATTTTCGTTCCCAAAGCCGCATGTACTACGCTTGTTCCTGACACTTTTAAAGTGTTGTTGTCGCAGCGTCGTCGTTGGATCAACTCTACCGTGCACAACTTGATGGAATTGGTGTTGGTAAAGGATTTGTGTGGTACCTTCTGTTTCTCGATGCAGTTTGTCATTTTCATTGAGTTGGTTGGTACTGTGGTATTGCCAGCAGCCATTGCGTTTACGATTTACGTGATTATTTATGCCATTGTGTCACGCCCTACCCCTGTGATGTCGTTGGTTCTTTTGGCAGTGATTTTCGGGTTGCCCGGATTGTTGATTGTCATCACGGTGTCATCGGTGAAGTACATCGTTTACTTCTTTATCTATTTGATCGCATTGCCCATTTGGAATTTTGTTTTGCCTAGTTATGCATTCTGGAAATTCGATGATTTCAGTTGGGGTGAGACTAGAACTGTCGCAGGAGGAGACAAGGGCGCACACGGTGACAAGGAGGGTATTTTCGACTCATCCAGCATTGTCATGAAGAGATGGAGAGAGTGGGAGAGAGAAAGAAGAGCGTACACCTCCGGTGGATTGGCTGTGCCCGAGGCCGCATGGGATCCTGTCCATACTGAGAAGGACGTTGAATACTCAGGCGGATCGCTGGGATCGCTGACATAGCTTCGTTTATTTAGTCGATATTGCATGTTTTCACAAGCACTACAATAGAGACCCGATATCTAACCTGTATTGAAAATGATCCTATATATATACCTCGAAGTGAAGGTCTCTGTCCTAGGCATGCACCTGGCCGCCTCGGGTTACATCGTGCCAGTAATTACTGAAACCTGTGAGATAGCGACTCTCTCGTATCCTGTGAATGGCATGACAGAGCAGATGAGGACGCTGCCGAAGTAGTATAGTGGTTTTTGAACTTTTCGAGTCTCCATGTCATTGTGGGTTTTTTGATGGATGGCTTGAATGCAGAGCCAGGAGTAGCTAATGCGTACAACATTATAAGATAGAAAGTACGAAAGAAAGAACGGTCGAAGAAACCGGGAAAAAGATAAAACGCTAATAGGAAAAAAGGGAGGTCTCAGAATCGAGGCTTCCCCCCCATTTATATGTGGTTCCTTTCGGAAACGCTGCCTATATTGGGTGCTGCAAGTGACGTTTCGCGAAGCCTAACGACGCGGAACTGCCTTACCGACAGCTCATGTGTAGGTCGACGGCGCCTCGTTATTCGTGAGCGCATTGAGCCCGCATAACTTCGCTACAGAAAGATGTATCCACAGAAAGATCCATTGTTAAAAAACCGATTTGCCGAAAGGTGACTGGCGTTTATTTATCATCGTAGTGACTCTTTCGCCCCTTCTGGAGAGCGACCGACAAAAGCAATGTTAGGGAGCAAAAAATATTACGCCGATCGCCAGTAGATTAAGGAGCTGCACCGATGCCCGTAAGACTGCACACCCAGAGGACTTTCTCGAAAGGGATCTTGGTGCCCACGTATGGTTCCGTTTGTCTTAGTTTTTTGCCTGTTCATTTCCCTTGTGGGCTCTGATGAGGAGTAGATTCCAGTATCAACTTCCGAATCACCTTAGAGGAAAGCAAAATGTTTTCGCTTAGATACGAAATATAGACTTTCGCACTTTTGGCGCCGCGCGCGGTAAAATTCTAAACGGCATTGTCGGTACATATATGCTCAGCTGGAGGCAGCTGAGTGCATTTGGCCGACATTCGCGGCGTGCATTACTAAGAAATCGCAATCAAGAGCAATCGCAAAAACGGTTTGCTTGGCGACTTTCAGAGTTCACATCGCAGATTTTGGAAGCTCATGTAGATACCAAACGATGGGAAAATAAACTAGGTACCATCGGCCGTCGACCTTGCCCGTGTCGCTAGCCACACGGGGAAGTGCCGATTCGAGAATAATGTCGATCTCTCGTATCGACGAAAGACGCCGACTCGCATTTGCGTCTTGGCGTCATATGGTTTGCATTCTGAACGTGTGGAGAATAGACTTTGCTTAAGTGAATTAAGAGTCTTTGGGCGAAAGCGAAAGCCTCTGGAATATTGTGCTGCTAGTTTCTTTTTGAAGTATAGCATATAGTAGCGAAAAGTAGGGAGCACTTCAGGATAAGGACTAGAACAATCCTGGGTAGTTAGTGCCGAATAATTAAAGACCTTTCTAGATTGCCGATCTTTTGACGAATTTGAGCTGAAGTAACCAACCCTACTCCGATCTACCTCTGGCGACAGATATGCGTTAGATTTCGAGTAGATTCCGACCTAGAGGCAAAATATTAATTTTCGTCTGCGCTAAGTTCTTGGAATAGCTTCTTGATCCAAACTCCTTCACGAGTAGCTTCAAACAGTGCAATCAACTCGAATACAACAATTGATGTGCAATCGTCGCTTAAATTCTAGACAACTTCGATACTGGGAAATTGGCATATACATGTCTCAGTTCTGATTTTCTGCGTTTTCTTTAGCAAAGTTTGCTTCAGAATATCCCATTCTCTGATATTGAATATATAAGGGTTAAAACCACAGTGAATAGGAGGGGTGGCTAGAAAACCATTCCCAAGTTCAGATCGCACTAGTCAGATCCGCAGATCTGGCTTCTGAGCCAAGAAGCAGCAAATGACAAGGCCAACAACCAATATGATTACCGAAAGTTTTCAGTGGATTTCACATTGAGCAGGGCTAATATTCTTCATACTTTGTACGAAAAGAGACCGTCCTGATGCGTCTTTATGAGAATTACTAGCATGTTCGTACCTAATCCGAGCCCTAAATGCATCACCAGGAACACGATCACAGTTACGTATCTAACGTTCTTCTAAAATGACCGTAGCTCTTCCCCATACTTATCTTGACCGCCAAAAGCTGGCTTGGATCGCTCTACATCATTTTCACAAATATTCTATTAGTCCAAAAGGCACAATCGCATCAAACAATCGGCCCATCTAGAGGTCTGTAAGATTTCAAGCTTACTTAGGGGCCACACCGACGCCGTTGGTATTGCGGAACATGTACACGCCGTTTCCTTTCTCGTCCAGCACAAACCGGCAGCTTCTAAGCACCTTCCACAAAGACACCCACATGTTCTCGCCGTCGTAACGGTAGTGGTTACCCATGACTTTCTGGATGGCAGCACTGGCCTCACGGGCGTTGTAGAAGGGGATTCTCGACACGTAGTGGTGCAAAACGTGAGTCTCGATAATGTCGTGGAAAATGTGCTGGCCCACAAATCCAAAGTTTCTGTCAATGGTGGCAGCAGCTCCTCTGGCAAACGTCCACTCCTTGGCCGAGTAGTGAGGCATGGTGGGGTCGGTGTGCTGCAAGAACGTCACCATCACCAACCAGTGGTTGACCCACAACCATGGCACAAACCAGTCGATCATCATGTTGAAAGTTCCAAAGTGCTTGGCCCACTGGTACACCAAGGTGGCGGTGGCCAAGATGCCGATGTCCGATAAAATAATGTGCCAGTACTGGTGAGGGTCGAACACGGGGGACTTTGGTGCGTAGTGGCTCTTGGCATACCAGGGCATGGCGTAGGGCTGGCCGGTGGCGTTGGTGGCCAAATAGAACTGCAAGCCGCCCAACTGCTGGAAAAGAAGCATGGCTACCGAGTAGATTGGCAGGTCCTCAGCGAGCTCAGCCACAGTGGCCACTTTGTTGAGCTCCAAGTAGCTCTCCTTGGAGTGGGGCACAAACACGGTGTCTCTGGTCATGTGGCCAGTGGCCTTGTGGTGCTTGGAGTGGGAGAATTGCCACGAGAAGTATGGCACCACCAAGTAAGAGTGCAACACCCATCCGACAAAATCGTTGATGTTCTGGTAGTCGGAGAAGGCGCCGTGGCCACACTCGTGGGCCAAGATCCACAAACCGAACCCGAACAATCCAATGAGATACGACTCCAACATCCACAACGCGCCCCTGGCCACCCAGGCGGCTGTTTCGTGGTTGGCAATCTGCACCTGTGGAATCAACTTATGGCCGGTGTAGCCAATAAGAACCATCATGGTCACGTCTCTGGCCACGTAGCCAAGCGAACGCACCAACGATCTCTCGTAGCAGTGCTTGGGAATCGCAGACAAAATGTCCTTGATGGTGTAATCAGGCACGTTGAAGGTTTTTCCGAAGGTGTCGACGGTGGTCAACCCCGAGGTGGGTTTTTTGGTGTCGGACACAAACTCGGCGACGTTTTTGTTTCTTGAAACAGCCGTAGCCGCGGTTTGCTCGCGTCCGGTGAAGGTGACGGACGACATTGCAGAAAGAAAGTGGTTGGTACGAAGAAAAAGGACGAGAAAAAGAAAAGAGTATACGAATCTCATCGCCGAACGCGTACTCCCGAGGCGGGGCATCGATTACTATTTTGGCGGATCGGTAAGACGGATGTTTTACTTGCTATTTTATTTCGGAATTCTTGATTTCCTACTCTTTGGGTTTGTCCAGTCGCAGGCTGTCAAATTGAAACTGACCCGTCGGTGCGGCTGCGTGAGAGATGGAGGAAGTATGAAAGACTACGTGAGAATTTTTGGCGGTACTGTGGCTTGATTTTTGGGGAGGCAAATTTCTTGGGAAGTTTATTCGTGTTTCTAGATATTCTTACTAGAATTATGTATTCGTTCCGTTCAAGTTTTCTGAGAATGGGTAATAGGCGTGAATTGATTCGTTGTGAACGCTGAGATTTGGATGCAGATTTGATGTCAATGGTCCAGGGCGTGAGGGAGCACAGGTGCAGTACCGAGAACTGTGGCAAGATTTTTTCGAGAGCCAAAAACGGATACAGTGTGTTGAGCCACAGAGGAGGTGTACGTAGCGGTTGAAATAATTTCTTCTTTCAAGTTGGCCCTATGATTAACATCTGAAAGAAAGGTTTCGCATATTTGTTAGAAACCTCGGCTATGATTACTGTAGTCGAAAGGGAAGGTCTTGAGAGTATGTGGAGAAATGTTCGAATTTTGACGAATTCACAATGAGGCACTTACACTAGGAATGACGGGAAGAACATCACTACAACATCACCGGCTCGTAAGAGACTAGCCCATCGCAGAGGAAATGTGAAAGAGCATCCATTCCTGCAGCACTGGTAGTGGGCTCAATGCATTCAGAAACGTGGTCACTTACGATGAAGCGAAAAGTGAGACCATTAAGTAGTCCAAAGCTGAGATACTAGTTCATAGATGATTCGATATGAGTGAAAAGAACATTAAAGAACAAAAGCACTATTGTTGTGCAATCTGTTACAGCTTTCTAGATCTATTGAAAAGTCTATATGCTGGATAATTGAGAATTGTTTTATGGAATACCCAAAATTCTTAGGACATCGAGCTATATGCAAAAACGAAGTGTAGAGTTTTTGAGATAGAACGGATAGAAGGTATTGATAAAAATATTTTCATGTCGAATCACACTCAGGGTCATCTGTATCTATTTTTTGTTCGTCTTAACTAGGCTGAACGCGGTGTGGTTCATCTATCCGAGCTGGACAGGAAACGCTGAATGTTTTACCACAAAATCTGCTAGTATCATAGACCATCTATGATGCTTGGGAACGAAATAAAATAATCTCAGCACTTTAAAGATATCGCCAATTATTGAGAGGCGGTGGCTGCGATTTCTTTGAACCATTGAATTTACATAGAAGTTATATTTGTCTTGCTTTTCACTTGAGCGGCCCCTTGGTATGTAATTCATTCAGCGGTGATACATAATTCTGGATCGTAAGAACAAGTCACTGTTCTAGCAACGTAATTAACTGGCAACGATGCAGCAACGAAATCTACGAAGAAACTCGAACTGGCGATCATGCATAAGACTGTAGGCAAATTTCTCTGGAAGCTTCAAGTACCGTAAACGTCGAGGTAAACTGATCTGGTTTCGATTAAAACGGTGTAAGATCTCCAAGAATATAACGCTGTCTGGATATCGCCTCACTAGAAAAGATACTCTCAACTTCTGTACACCATGAGGAATATCGAGAGTGTCAAAAATATATTTTGATCTCTCAATCGTGAGATTTACCACGTTCGGTATTGCAATCAATTCTTGCAAGTATGAAAGCGTTAAGGACTGGAAGACGGATAGTTCTAGTTTCTGGCAGTTCCGTTCGCTAAATGTAAATCCACTAAGTTAACTGGAATACCATGATTTGTGTATTCCGTCGTTGAAAATCGTGGAAATTGCACTTTGAGCACCTTTAAAGTTGGAGGAATTCTTAATGAGCTAGGGTCTTCCGTTGAATTGACAGCCCGTCTATTCAACAGTTTAGGAAGTCCGGGTCTTGACCAATCGTTGACTGGAAGACGTTCAGCCCATAATTATTGAAGATGTAGAGGTAGGTGAACACTGGACATTGAAAGGATGAAGTCCCAGGTCAACACTTAGTTGAAAATGTTTAAAACTCTCAAGTCAGGAAATGCAGGGTTTTCAAAACTTGTAATTTTATTACTCTCAAAATATAGCTCTTTGAGCAGAATTAGGAAGACGGCATCGTCAAATGTTGCTAGCTAACAATTTCCAATATCAAGTTCTTCAAGTAGAGCGGGGAATTCAATGTTCGTAAGTGATCGTATCGGGTTGCTTTGAAGGTCGAGAATCTTTAAGCTCTGTGGTAGTATCAACACTAGTAACCAAGAAGCAAATATGCCACAATTCACGAGCTCAGAAAGTTCAGCAAGTGGAACAAAACTGTGAAATTCCGGAAACTGACTTAATGAAGAACACAATTTCTCGAATTTGGGTGGATATATGCGCCAGGGACTAGTCACATAAGCATAAACTAGAGATTCAAGTCCTTTTGGGAGATTCAAACGGTGGGCACTTATATGATGCACTATCTCAATTGAGGTCAAAGTTCGGGGCCAGCGTTGTGTATCCGACAATTGCCCACAGCCATACATTTCCAATTCCTCTAGGTTCGGAGGAATCCATCTCCGCTGTAATTGCGATCCATGATATAACTTCCACTTGGCAATATTCTTAGGTGATACATTCGACGAGTATTTCCGAATGTGCGCCATATGGCCAGCAAATTCAATTCTCGGAATCGAACTAAGAAAATCCCGATTAGCTGCGAGAATCAAAAAAAGAAAAGCTAATTGATGCTTCAGAGAGTGAGCCTTCAAACAACGCACAGATTCTTTAATTTTACTTACAGCTTAATGGTGAATTTATGAGGCATCGACATCAACATAATCATCATCAGCTCCATCATTGTCGCAATATGCGCCGTGGTGTATTTTCTCACATAAGAAAGTCACCATTAGCAGTTTGAGACCATCTTCGTTGGGCAACTTGTCGTATGAATCTTTCAAAGCGTAATTATCGAACTGCTTTAGAATCCAAACGGCAATCTCTGAAGGGAGCTGAGGTAAAATCAGGCTCGTCTAACAGACTGAGATTGGGATAGTCTTTCTCCGCAGAGATGTGCGTTGTGTTTTGTCGTCATTAAGACTTATTGATCTTCACAAAGGAAACAGATCACTTCTTATGCTTTGTTAATTATTCTTGCTCTGCAACACAGCATGCATCAAATTGCTTTCATTGATTTCCTTAGGTTTTGCAACTTGTTGCAAGGATGCACATAACTACACTGATACGCACATCATGATGCATCATTTGGCGAAAAGTACAAGAAAATCTAATTGAATGCAAATAATCAGCTTTCTACTAATCCCCTATCGATCGTGAGAAACTCTATAAGGAAATACCAAATGAGTATTGATCACCAAGACTAAATCGAGAATCCCACATCAGCCCAGCTTGTTTCACCGAATACGGAACTGGCCGGATGGGATGGACTCGTAGAAAAGCACCCACGAAAAGTGCCCTGTACTCATAGGGCTCATGTGGCCAACCCGCTCATCCACGAATAATTCTTCATTGACATATTGCCAGACTAGCCAAATGCAACCAGAATCCTCACAATTTAGGGAACAACATCGCAGCAGAGGCTGTCAGCACTAGCTTAGAAAATCCAAACTCATCAAATATGCCTCAAACAATCCAAAAGCGCTAATGAACGAAACTCAACCCAGGTCTACAGTCTCGTCGTAATTTCCACATCTGTTGCGGAGATTCCCTAAAGAGAAATTTGCAGGTACTTCCTTGGCGTAGGTGACTACCGGTCCACGGGAGCGTTTTTTGAGGGACCGGAGCGGTTTTTAATGGAAGTCGTAATTTGCTCACGAGCAGCGTCCTGGGGCAGCCTCAATCACAACCTCCAGTCTCAGTCAATACTAACGCTGCAATGCTACCTACAAAGAAGCTGCCAACTCGTTTGCCTTTGTCACGGCCACGGTTCATCGTCATGCAGTTGCGCCTCGTGAATGCATCAGTCGAATATCGTCAAAGGACCACACTGAACTCTTCTTGGTTAGGTGCCCTGTGCCCCGACGCAATATGCGGCCTTCAGTCGTTTGAGTTTCCTAAAATAGGCGGTGGCTTTTTGTCTCCGGCCCATTTAGGATGGAACAACTAGAATTAAGGCTCCAAGGACGCGGCTAGACGCGTGATTCTGCTGTTTCCCCTCACGCAGGACTTTCCCAGTCTTCTCTATTTTCTAGCCTACGTTAACTTTGAGCCAGCCGCCAATATAAGGGCCCTATTGATTGTAAACTAGGCACTCTACCGCATCTTCGGTAGGGTCGTGTGGCGTGTTACACCCCAATATGTGCTCAGATGCCGAGCCCTCACTTAATGCCAGGATTGGGCAAATGTATGGCCACAAGGGTTCATGGTTATGAGAACTAACAAAGAGTCCTTCGCAAGTCCGTGGCTAGTATTGTTTCGGTCACCGTATTGAGGTCAAGTGAAGGTGATGGTGAAAGACCACCACAACTCCAAAACTTGAAAATTCCCGAACTTGAAAACCATGGCATTCTTGTAACGCAGGCAGGTCCCCAGGTCTTCTGCCTCCTTTTTTTAACTCTTTTCTCCTTTACGCTCGCATCCTCCCATGAAACTCTAATAAAGAATCTGCCCGGGAGTCAGAGGGGAAATCAAGCATCTGGCCCTCTACAAAGAGGCATGGTGATGGATCAGGTGTCATATTCCGGTTACAGTAAGCAAAGGGGAACAGGCGTTTTACCCAAAACGGCAATTTTCCACATCCTACTTCCAGATGAAGGCCAGGAGTGCACTGGGCGGCGGAGGCAGTCTGGTGAGAATTTCCCAATTAGGAAATTATATGGAGTCTGTCTGGCCAGACGAAGGTTTTTACCTCTTCAGAATCAGCCATGTAGCACTCTTATAAATACGAGGCGATTCCCGGGGGCTGGGTATTCTTTTTTATCATCACCCTTCTCACCCACAGCACACTCGCCCAATGAAGTTCTCTACCCCAACTCTTTTGGCCATTTTGGCCACGTCGGCTGTTGTTGGCGCTGCCCCAGCCACTGTCACCGAGCCCACATCCAATGGATTGATCAAAAAGTCCGACATCTCGGACGCCTTGAGCATCATCGAGGAATTGGGCCAGTTGAACCAAAAGAGAGCGTTCATCGAGGACGAAAACGACCTCTTTGAGCTTTCCAAGAGAGAGGACTCGTTGCTTGCGCAATTGCTCACCACTTTGACCAATTCGGGCATCATTGGTGATGTTTGGCACTTTTTGACCACCGATTCCGAGTTGAGAACCACCCTCCTCAACGTGACCAAAAAGGCATTTTCTGCTGCGATCACTTACGGACCTTCGGTGATCAAAGCCATTTATAACTCGGGCTACATCCAGAAATTCTTCAATCTTATCTCCACCGATTCAGCCTTGAGGTCCACCCTCTTTTCTGTTGCAAAGACCATTTTCTCTTCCGGGTTGAATTTGTTGAAGGCGTTCCTCGGCAGTAGGTCCGGTGCCACCACCGCCGCGGGCTCCGCGGCCACTTATAAGAGAGAAGATGTGGGGGCCAACGAGAATATGGAGGCCAGAGAGGTGCTTGATTTCGACCCAGAATTGTACTACGACAAGAGAGACGCCTTGGATGTGGCCCAGTCTGTCTACACAGCCATCAAAAATACTGGTATTGTTCAGGGTCTTGTCAGCAAGGCTTTGGCCGACCCATCCGCCACAATCTCCTACTTGACCTCTGCTCTCAAGACCGGATTGGTTGTCACCGAGGACATTTACAACTGGTCCAAGAATTCTGGCCTCTTGGACTCTGCCCTCAACTTCATCAGGACCGACGGAGCCACTTATGGCAAGTCCATTGCTACCTTTATTGGTAACTTAATTGTCAATGGCAAGGCCTCGGTGTCGGACGTGGACAATGCCTCAACTCCCTCAGCCACGGTCACCCCCTCTACGGCTCCTACTCCCTCTGGTGCTGCCGCAGCCGCTGCTACCCCCACAACTCTTGTTACAAGTAGACTTTATTAAGTCCATGCAAGAGAGTACAATCTATTCAAAAGAATTACGGCTAAAAAAGAAGCAGCCCGTTTCTCTGGCACGTTCCTGGTAGGATTCTTTGGCATTCAGTAATGGGAAGAGTCCGGAACTCGATAGTGAATCGTGTGACTGGTCCATAGTGGTTGACTTCGAGGGGATGTCGTGCTGATATCCATTTTTTTATTCATTCTTTATCGTCACACCCGTTCGGTTGAAATATGTTTATAAGCAATTAATATGTTATGAAGCGAGAATAATGCTTGGATATTGGGAATTCGTTAGGAAAATTGTTCGTCCGTCGGAATCATGACGGACTTGGCTGTGAGATTTTGCAACCACGCGAGGATTCTGAGGTATGGTGTAAGGGTTTTTGTGAGCTTGGTGTAAGGGTTTTTCTCGATTCAGGTGTACGGGTGCAAATTTGGTCCATTTGTATCCATTTTCACAAACTAACCCTACCCAAAAACCCAAATTACCTATAGATTACCAATTTCGCCTTCTCCAGAACGTGTTTTCATTTGAGAAGTCATTACCCTTGCCGTATATCTATTGCCGACCTGTTTACCCGAAAGATAAAAAGGACATCTCAAAACCTCCCGAAACGTTCATTTCTTCCTCTAATCCAGATTGACAAAACAGCCAAGTAATCAGACATACCGAACATCTTAAATAGTCGAATTCGTCCCATATTTTTATTGCATTTTCTCCACTTGACCTCACCAACTATTCATCTTGTCAGCTTTCTTAGACACCCGTGCACCAGGGCCGGAAAATTTTGTAGCACATCATTAACCTTTTCACGAAACTACCGATAATATCCGTTTGCGCCAAACATGATGTTCCGTGGCCTTTCTGCTGTTTCGAAGCAGTCTGTGTTTCGGAATTTCCCGAAAATGCCCCTGCGACTTGTGGATTCTAGGCTGTTTTCCATGTCAATGTTGAGAAGCATCCATTTGGAGGCCTTGCCTAAGACTTATGAAGAAGAGAAGGAGCACATCGACGAAATCAACGCCGTGTTGCCCGAAAATGATCTTGCCAACTCCAAAAGATTGAGAAACATCGGAATTTCCGCCCACATCGACTCGGGAAAGACCACCTTCACTGAAAGAGTGCTCTTCTACACCGGAAGAATCAAAGCCATTCATGAGGTCAGAGGCAGAGACTCCGTGGGAGCCAAGATGGACCATATGGATTTGGAGAGAGAAAAGGGTATCACCATTCAGTCCGCAGCCACCTACTGTTCGTGGGAGAAAGATAGCAAAGACTACCATTTCAATTTGATCGACACTCCGGGCCATATTGACTTCACCATCGAGGTCGAGAGGGCGTTGAGGGTGTTGGACGGTGCTGTGCTTGTGGTGTGTGCTGTCAGCGGTGTGCAATCCCAGACGGTGACAGTGGATAGACAAATGCGTAGATATAATGTTCCCAGAGTTACATTCATTAACAAAATGGACAGAATGGGCGCCGATCCGTTCAGAGCAATTGAGCAGATCAACTTGAAGTTGAAGACTCCAGCAGCTGCCATCCAGGTGCCCATTGGAGCCGAGGCCGACTTGAAGGGTGCTGTCAACATCATCGACAGAGTTGCCATCTACAACGAGGGTTCCCAGGGCGAAGAGTTGCGTCTCACCTCAGAAATTCCCGCAGAATTGGTGGATTTGGTTGAAGAGAAAAGAGCGCTTTTGATCGAGACGTTGGCCGATGTCGACGAAGAGATTGCCGATATCTACTTGGAAGGTGAAGAGCCTTCCGTTGAGCAAATCAAGGCTGCCATCAGAAGAGCCACCATTGCCAGAAAATTCACCCCGGTGTTGATGGGTTCGGCATTGGCCAATAAGGGTGTCCAGCCCGTGTTGGACGCAGTGGTCGACTACTTGCCCCAGCCCAACGAGATTTTGAACACCGGTCTTGAATTGGTTGCAAACGAAGAAAAGCCTATCAAGTTGATTCCTTCCAGTAACGAGCCATTTGTCGGTTTGGCCTTCAAGTTGGAGGAAGGCAAGTACGGCCAGTTGACCTACATTAGAGTTTACCAGGGCAAGTTGAAGAAAGGTGCGTACATGAACCATATCAAGTCTGGCAAAAAGGTCAAGGTGTCCAGATTGGTAAAAATGCACTCCAACGATATGGAGGATGTGGACGAGGTTGGTGCTGGAGAAATCTGTGCCACTTTCGGTATTGACTGTGCATCGGGAGACACCTTTATCGGCCAGAATTCCGACCGCAAAATCGCCATGAGCTCGATGTATGTTCCCGATGCGGTGATTTCGTTATCTATCGAGCCCAAGTCCAAGGATAGTGGCAACTTCTCCAAAGCCATGAATAGATTCCAGAAGGAAGACCCTACTTTCAGAGTGCGGTTCGACCCCGAATCGAAGGAGACCGTCATTTCCGGTATGGGTGAGTTGCATTTGGAGATTTATGTCGAGAGAATGAAGAGAGAATATGGTGTGGACTGTGTGACCGGAAAGCCCCAGGTGGCGTATCGTGAGGCCATCACCTCGGCCACCCTGTTCGATTACACCCATAAGAAACAGTCTGGAGGTGCCGGACAGTTTGGTAGAGTTATTGGAGAGTTCTCGCCTGTTGACGGAGAGAACAAGTTCACTCAGCATGTTGTTGGAGGCAAGATCTCCGAGAAGTACTTGTTTGCCTGTCAGAAGGGATTTGAAGACTCATTGGAGAAGGGCCCATTGATTGGTCACCGTGTCTTGGGAGTTCACATGCACATCAACGACGGTCAGTCGCACATGGTGGATTCTTCCGAGTTGTCTTTCAGATTGGCCACCCACGGTGCCTTCAAGCAAGCATTCTTGAATGCCAACCCGGTCATTTTGGAGCCTATCATGACGGTGGAAGTAAGTGCACCTAACGAGTTCCAAGGTCCAGTTGTTGGTTTGGTGAACAAGATCGGAGGTATGATTATGGAGACCGTTAACGGCCAGGATGAGTTCACGGTGACTGCAGAATGTTCGTTGAACTCGATGTTCGGCTTCTCGACCTCTTTGAGAGCATGTACTCAAGGTAAGGGAGAATTTTCGTTGGAATTTTTGAAGTACGCACAGACTTCTCCACAATTGCAGAGACAATTGATTGAGGAGGCCCAGAAGAAGAAGAAGTGATTGTAAATAGTGTACATAGTGTCATGACGCCCGTGACAGGATGTTGAAGTGTAGATGCATGGACAAGAAAAATGCTATCAAATAAATTTAGTTATATTTTGGTCCAGAGGGCGTACAAGGGAGAATTGTGGTGGATACTGTCTGCTAGAGTAAGAGTACAAAAAACATCTTTTTTTGGGAACTCGTTAGGTCGTCGACCACTTCAAAGTATACTCTGCTATGGAAAGAGTGATTTTTTTTTTCTTTTCATCAAATAGCGTGACATATAGTCTATGGACAAATGCGGTATCGATGACACAAATGAAAGTCAGTGATCACATTGAGTTGCACATCGTATGTAATCTATACTCATGGTGTGGTTGTTTAGGTGCACAGAAAGTTATTCTATATTAGCAGAAATGACCTGTGCCGCCTCATATAATTTCTTGATCTTGATCAATTCAAGATCTTGTGTGATGATTTCGTGATTTCTTTTTCATCGTATTATCTGCTAGTAGTGAAACTTATTCCTGACTGAATGTGAAAAGTCAATTTCAAGCGCAAAACGCCAAAAGATGAAAATAGACAGGCACTAGCAGAAAATGACAAGCAATTAACCAGAAAACAAGCCATTACCGAAAAATAAGCCACTTTCAGAATACAAGCCGGTGGGATGGTGGGATGAAATGAGAAACAGATATTAAAAGCTGCTCCAAATTACTTCATCCGTTATGATCAGCAACCTAACTACAGATCCCTACACAATTGTTCGTATGATACACAGTTGTATTAGTCGTATGTATGTCCTCTGAGCCTAAGCCTTGGCAGCAATCTTCTTGACAGCATATCTTCTCTGCTTCTTCAACACCAACACCTGGAATCTCTCGAAATCAGACAAGTTAGCTCTGGTCTGTCTGGTAGCCAACTTCTTGGCCCAAGTGGTGGCAGCCCACTTGCCGTCAATGTCAGCAGCAGCCCATTTCTTCTGAACGGTACCGGTTCTGGAGCCTCTTGGCAACTTGGCCAAAACAAGAGGAGTCAACACAACCTTGCCCAAGGAAATAGCCTGTCTGGCGATGGAAGGACCGTCAATCAAGACCTGGATGTTAGTATAGGTTTAGGGATGATGATGGTGGAAATGGATGAGATGGAAGACATTAGGACGATATGGAAATGGGAAAAACGTCATGATCGGCAGCTGTGTGACCGCTATCAACACAAATGAAAGGGAAAGGCTACATGGATAAAACCACATCACTCTGGGCCCACTCTGAACAAAATTTCTTGGATTCCATGCCGTTTTCAGTCGTTGTCACATCAATTTCACATTTCACATTAAATGGCGGAACATACTCTCTTCTGGTCGATGATCTCGACAATAGTGGCCAATTTAGAGTTGTCGACCAAGACAATACGGCCCAATTCAACGAATCTCCAGTTGGCAGTTTTAACGTTGGTAGACATTGTGCTAGATTATGAGGAGTAGGAAGGTTTGAAAAGTAGGAAAATTTTTTTTGATAGAGTACGGTGCGGTGGAGTGCATGGGGAAGGGCTCCACTATGTGGGTGTACGGGTGTGTTTCTGTCCTGTAGGTAGCGTGGGATGGCAGCGATCGTGCGGGCGTTAGGGTTTGAGCCCTAGAGACACTGTGGGGTGGAGGCTGTTTCGGTGGGGCCGAGGAGTATGGTGGTTGGCGACCAGAGGTACTTGTGACCGTCTTTTTCAAGGGTACTGCCGATAGACACGCAATTAAGGCATTACGCTGTGATTTCTACCGGTAGTAGGCCATTGGTGGTGTGGACCACGTGCAGGACGATTTATCCAGTTCTCAGCAGCGCTCTTCAGTTAGTATTGTGAGTATCACCTCTTAGGTTTTCATCTCGAAGGTATGTTTTTCCAATCTACATGATGATTTAATTTGCGTTCTAGAGCCCAGTTTCCGAAACATGCCTAGTTTCACTCAGGAACTGGGCACCATGCGACCAATTTCTATTCTGATAGACAGCTATTCTATTTGATAGACAAGGTACTAACAAACAGGGCTTTGCATGTTTGTGTGTTGTTTGTAGATGTAGAATTGAGTGAGTGGAGCGGGTTGGACTGGAGCGAAGCGACAGTCCTTTCGTCCTAGCGCCAGTGAGGGCCCTCTAGGAAGGGGGACTACGCCGTTTAATTTCTTTGTTTTCATGAATTTCTTTGGTACTACATTTGGCGTGGATTTTGATTATCTCCCTACGGTGAATTCGGGTCCTCGGGTATGGTTTAGTTGTACAAGACTATAGTGCATTTCAGGTGCTTGATTGAGTTTCTTTTGCTCCGTACTGGGGTCTGGGTGTGCTCCGGGTGGTTTAAAGTTGCTTTGGATGATGATTCTAACTGGACTTCAAGGCAAATGGTCAGCTCATGGAAAGATACCTCAACGATCACTCTGACTTTATGAGTCACACCATTTCTGAGCATTCAACTGATCAGTGATCGTTTGCCATTGATAAGATCTTCTAGTATTTGCTTGTCTTTCTCTCCTCTAACTACTGTCTCATACTTGTAAGACAGACCGTCACATTTTGAAGTATCTTACTACCGCCCGATTACTCAACCCGTCGTCAATGTCCTGATCCGTAATTGGTGCCATTTTCGGCGCTCACTATTTTCACCGAGAATCAATGTCACTGTGATCACTTGGTCTCATTCGCACCCTATTATTCTAAATGCGCACTAAATCTCTATACATTCGACCACCCCACCATCTCTACACCATCTCCATAACTTTCCAATTTTGCTCTTAGCATTTCTACCACTCAATCGCTATCCAATCGCTATCCAGTCACCTTACAATCACCGCCCAATTTCCCTTCCACACCTTCCACACCGTTGACTTCATCCCCATATTCCTCCACTCTCAGGTCACATGACTCACTGCCATAAAAAAAATCAGCCTGTTCACTCAACTTTCATGAACAAACACCTTGTCCGTCTCATGAGTACGAAAAAGCCAGTTCTGCAGCCTCCATGGCTCAAGCCCGTTCCCTCATCGGCCAAGCCCGTGTTGAAAATCTACAACTCGTTGACCAGGACAAAAGAGGAGTTTATTCCTTTGACTAATAATCATATCACCTGGTACTGCTGTGGACCCACAGTTTACAATCACGCTCACATGGGCCATGCCAGAAACTACGTGTGCTCCGATATCTGCAGACGTATTCTCCAGGATTACTTTGGCTACAACATCAATTTCGTCCAGAATGTCACCGACATTGACGATAAGATCATTGTCGCTGCTCGTCACCAATATCTCTTTGAGGAGAAGATTGCCAACGTCTACAGCGAGAAAGCGCCTCAATTGTTGGCTGACGTCAAACAGTATTTGGCCGACTACGTTCTGAAGAACTTGCCGGGGTTTTCTGGCTCTGTGGAATCTGATTTGATTCCATGGATTAGATCGTTGGATCTCCAGGTTTTGGCGGTCGAAACCCCGAAGTTGCCTATGTACTCTAAGGCAGCCGAGACCGCCCACGCTGCCATCTATGGCGACTCGACCTTTCGCGACTTTTTGGCTGCTGTAGAGGACGTTTCCGTGCCTAGTCTCGATAAAAAGCACGGTTCGTCTGTCACCGACCCAAACATCTTCAAGAAGTTGCCCGCATACTGGGAAAACAAGTTCAACCAGGACATGGAGAGACTTAATGTGCTCTCTCCCACCGTCACCACGCGTGTGTCGGAATATGTGCCTGAAATCATCGATTTCGTCGAAAAGATCATTGCCAATGGTTACGCATACTCCACCGCCGACGGTTCGGTGTATTTCGACACTGTTGCGTTCGAGAACGCCCCTAACCACCACTACGCAAAATTGCAGCCCTGGAACAAGGGCGCCATGGACCTCATCAACGACGGAGAAGGCTCTTTATCTGTAGAGGGCTACTCCAAGAAGAGTGCGACCGATTTTGCCTTGTGGAAGGCCTCCAAGCCCGGCGAGCCGGCATGGGACTCCAAGTGGGGTCCTGGAAGACCAGGCTGGCACATTGAATGTTCGGTGATGGCGTCGGACATTTTGGGAGAGGTGATTGACATCCATTCTGGAGGAGTGGACTTGTGCTTCCCCCACCACGACAACGAGTTGGCACAGTCCGAGGCTTGCTTCAACAACCAGCAATGGATCAACTACTTCATGCACAACGGCCATTTGCATATCCAGGGCCAAAAGATGTCGAAATCGTTGAAGAACTTCATCACGGTGGAGGAAGCATTGCAGCTATACACTCCAAGACAGCTTCGTCTTGCGTTTGCCATTGGGTACTGGGACAAGCCCATCGACTTCAAGGATGCGCTTATCTCCGAGGTGAAGGCGTACGAGTCGACCTTCTCCAAATTCTTCACCACCGTCAGAGCATTAAACTCCGACTACAAACATTCTGTTTCTGAGGGCGACCACATCTCCAAGAAGCTTTCGGACGTCGAGAAGACGCTTTTGAAGGATTTGGCAGCCGCCCAGACCGATGTCCACTCTGCATTCTGCGACAACTTGGCCTCGCCCGATGTTGTGAGGACACTCAGTGACTTGGTGTCTAAATCTAATATGTATATCCAAAGCACGGTCACCGGAAGCGTATCGTTGCGTATCGAGCCGCTTATCGCTATCACCAACTGGATCTCCAAAATTTTGGGAGTTCTTGGTTTCGAGGCCAGACCCGACAAGCTCGGATGGGTTGATGGCGGAGAAACCGAGGCTGGCGCTGCGTCTAAAGAGGACGTGGCCTTGCCATATGTCAAGGCATTGTCTCAGTTCAGAGACAATGTTCGTGATCTCGCCATTTCGAAGGCCGAGCCCTCTACGTTCTTGACGTTGTCTGACACATTGAGATCGGACTTGATCAACTTGGGCATTTCCATCGACGACAGGCCCACCGGCGGAGCGTTGGTGAAGTTCTTGAACGAGCAGGAGAAGGAAGAGTTTATCAAGCAGCAAAAAGCCAAGAAGCAGCAGGCGTTGGAGAAGGCCGCCAAGAAGCAGCAGCAGGCGGAAGCTGCGGCCAAAAAGGAGCAGGAGAGATTGGAAAAGATGAAGGTGAACCCTAACGATATGTTTCAGGACAAGAGTTTGTATTCGGAGTGGGACGAGCAGGGACTTCCCACCAAGAGCGCGTCGGGCGAGGAGGTGACCAAGAGCATGAGAAAGAAGTTGTTGAAACAGTATCAACAGCAGGAGAAGCTTTATGGTGAGTGGTTGAGCAAGCAGTGATAGATAATAAAAGGACTGGCGTTTGTATTGAATCCGGAGTAGATGGAGAAGCAGAGAGAAATGTAGAGATGAAAGTTGGGAATAGATGAGAATTGGGAATGGATCTTGCGATTGGATGAAAATTGGGATTGTGGAAAGGAAGCTTGGTGAGAGATTTTGCCAGCAGTCTATTCGCACAGCATGGTAGTTGATTTAAGTCGACAAGAAAAAACTGTTTGAGTCAAGTCAGCCAAAAGCCCAAAACAAAAATAAACAATCAAAAGAAGAACAAAATCAGAAAAGGAAAAATAAAAACCGTTAGAAAGAGCTATTGCACAGAATCAATTGCCGTGCCTCACTCCCCCACCACCATCTCCACCGTCCTGCACAATTACCATTATCACCACCTCACCAACTACACCACCTCACCAACTACACCACCATGTTCAATCTCGCGACGCGTGGCCAGGCCGTCGCCAACCAGGCGCTTACTGCCTCTTTGGTCGCCAGCGTCCTCATAGCCGTCGTCTCGATCTTCCAACTATACTTCGCCGGAGCGTGGGGAATTGACACCACCGCCATTTCTAATGTCAAGGCGTCGGCGTCGCTCAAAAACTCCCGGATGTACGGATCCGGGGGCAAGCCCAAGGAAAACTCCAAGATCTCGTTTGATTTAGACGCAGACTTGTCTTCGCTTTTCAACTGGAACACAAAGCAGGTGTTTGTGTACTTGACGGCCGAGTATCCTGGCAAAACAGAGGGATCCTCCAACAAAGTCACGTACTGGGACAAGATAATCACGACTTCGAAGGATGCAAAAATCGCAGTAAGAAACGCAAAGTCCAAGTACTCGGTGTGGGACGTGGAGAAGTCGTTTAGAAGCAGAAATGCCACTTTGCGGTTAGAATGGAACGTCCAGCCGTGGGTGGGGCCGTTATTGTTTGGCCAGACTGACACAGAGACGACGTTTCAATTTGCAGAGAAGCAGCCCAAGAAAAAGGAGTAGGTGTATAGGTAACAAGGGCATGAAGATTCTATGAGACGTATGAGATGGAATTGTATGAGTAGAATTGCATGAGATGGAATGTATGAGATACAATTGTATGAGATAGGATTGTCTGAGATACAATTGACTGACAGCTAAAGACTATGGGTCTTCCAAAGGGAATAATTGCTAGAGGAGTCATAAGCTCCATGCTAGGAACGATACATATGCCAGGGACATCTTGATCCAAGCCGTGGATTTAGATTGGTGAACTCTTTTTTTTTTTTGATATTGCCAATCAATACTGGAAATCTTACTGGACAGACGTTAAAAATGAATGCTACCGTAATACATCGTAACATTGTATCCAGATCAATACTTTTTTTGTCAATAATATTTATTCTTTATTCATTATTTTTTTTCTGTCTATTGGATCTTCTCTGCCAATTTTTCATACTTAACGGCCCGACGGCGCTGCTGGCAAGAGCCTTTCAGACAATTACTTAAAGTTCTCCTCACCACAGGGTTTAGTAATAACCACAATCGGTATTTTCTCTACGGACCCCTCACTATTACAAATTTCGGATTGACCCTACGAACTTCGGACTACCACGTATATACAGATTATGCTACAGATATAAGTGTTCTTGTAATAGCATAATGCTAGTGTCTAGTGGGGTCTGTGCTACAAGAGATTCGATATTATTGTAATTAACTAATGACTGTAGATTATCCATGTTTCAATATAATATCCCGTCATGATTATATTATGAATGTGTATCTTGAGGATTTATTGTTTCCTTTTCCAGAGAACAATCTCCTTCTTCTTTTTAAATTCTCTCCTTAATGGTTGCAAATCTGTAATTTCCCGTGATGGCCCCTGCTCGGCAAATGGAGGACTACATTCACCTATGGCCATGTGTTTATGAATAAATAAGAAAGTGTAATATTGAATTAATCAATAAACCAGGCTGACCTGCCATGGTAAAATATGCTATTTACATGTATGCTAGTAGATGCTGTCAATGTCCGAAGTGGTGATGCGCAAGTGATCAAGTGCCTCGAGAGCACGCTGTCGGCGTGAAAGACTGTCTTCCATCTGGACAGACTTGGATGGTGGAACAAGTGCATCGATTTCGTTTCTGAACCCAACCATCCGTGTACGCTCGTCGCCAAAGTACAAGAGGTACTCCATGGATTCGGGGAACTGGTCATAAAGCTCAAATGCCGGCTCCATATGGCCGTTGCAGTGTGCCTCAACGCTGTTGTATAGTGGTGATGCAAGTGAAGGTATGATTATGTTTGTGGTGGGAATTCTTCTTTCGGGAATGAAAAACTCTGGAAGATGTCGAAGAAGCTGGCCCGGCGTCCACGATTCGCCAGGGTTAAGTGCGTTGTACTCTTCCAACTGGTGAGCAAGTGCCGCCAACGGGTCCCGGATGTGTCTAAACTCATTTTTCAACGAATCCATATCCTCGGCACTATAATATCTGTTGAGAATGTAGTATTTGCTGGCAATGGTGTCGCGAGACAATGTCCGGCTCAAATACACCACAAAGAGTTTGTAGATGTAATGGATTTTTCTTCGGATTTTGATTTCGATCCAGTTTCCGCTCACAAGATACTTCTCGCACGCCTCCAAAACGTGGTGGAGAGCTGCCGGAGTTTTGGTCCTGAGAACTTCAACCGAAATCTCAGCGTACTGTTTTCCCGAGAGTCTGATATCTCTTTTGAGGGTCTCCTCTAAGATTTTGTGGTACAGTGGTGGATCTGCGTGAGTCTGACGTAATACTCGAAGAAGGAGCGAGACAAAGTGTCGATATCTAATCAGAAGACGCTTCGATGTCGTAGACCCACCATCTATATCGATCATGTCGTTGATTTCTTTGGTGGCATTGTTAATGAGATCGCGGGCACCCTGGAAATCACCTCTGGCAAAATAGATCTTGCCCATTTCATGGAGAATAGCCATGCGGAGCTCCGGCCCAATGTGTGGCCCGAGTTTCTCCTTGATCTGGTTCAAAAACTTCACGGCAAGCCCCATGCCTTTGTCTGAGTGTCCACTGGTAGCAACCGAGTACTCCGAGATGATTCTGAGCAACGTTGGTGCGTTCCGTGAGAGGTCTGCCAAAGCTACATTGTTGGCGGCGATATTGTCGACCGTAGACATGCCGTAGAGCTCAAAAACGGACTCAAGCAACTTGTACGAGTTTTCGTACCCTGTGTGGTTGACCTTGTCCATGTGGAGCAACGCCCTGATCAAATATAAGTACGTTCGAGCACTGATAGACACCTTGAGCTTGGCCATTTCCCTGTATCTTTCCAAAATCTGGGCGTAGCCCTCGTAGGTGTCAAGTCTGACGCTGTGTTCGAGAAAAGGCAAGTAGTGTTCCTCAGTGAGAGCATGCATTCTTTTGACTCGCTCGAAGTAACTGGCTGCTGCCTTAAGTTTGTTCAATGACGCATAGTGCTTGATCACGTCCACCAACAAGTGCTCCATGTCACGCGGGCTGATTTTATTGGCGTCGATTCTCTTGATGATGGTGGTAACTCTGTCGGCGATAAATCTCCGAATGTCCCTGTTCGAAGTATTCTTGTACCATGCCCTGTAATTTCTAAGTTGTGCTCGAGTCACTGAAGCACTTGCGAATGGAACTGGGGATTCCAGATGGGCTTCGAAAGCTACTTGCTCGGCTTTTTCGTAGCGGCCGAATTGTGTGAGCGAATTCACTGTCCTGCAATACACTTGCTCGTTGATCAACTGGTACTTTCTGGCCATCTCAAACACCACGTCGAATTCTGATTCTCGGTAGGTCGTCGTCAAATACGTGAGCATCTTGTGCACAAGCGGTGAGCTTACAAGTATTTTGTTCGACTTGCTCTGTGCATCTATAATGCTTCTGAACGTTGCCAATGTCACTCCTGGATTGCTGTCGACGAGGTCTGCCTTCACAAGCTCGGTCTGAAGAACAGCCACTTTGCTTTCAGGGATATTGCCCTTCTCGACCTGCTGCAAGAACACTTCGTACCATTTTTTGGCTTTGTGGACGTTTCCTGCCTTTGCGTTGGCTTGAATTAATGCCGTGAACACCTCAGACGTGGGCTGTAGGTTTCTCTTCAAAAGCTGGAGGTAGAGCTGCTCGACCTCCTTCACAACTCCCAAAGATGCCAATGCGTTCATCACAATAGCATAATGGGTAACATGCGGCAATTGGTTGTGTCCATACATATCCTCAAACTGCTTTTGAAGGAGCTTCCAGTCCTTTATCTGCTCGCTGATTTTCAACAAAATCTCGATCTGGTCTTCGTCTTGGAGCGAAGGGTTTTCTGCGTGGACTTTTAACACCCTGTCGTATGCCTTGAGACAGAAATAGGCATTCATGACGTTGCGCAAATCTTCCAGGTCTCGGTACTCGAGCATGTTGGTATTGAGCTTCTCGGACTTGTAGTTCCACAACGCCACCGTCGTTTCAGGATCTGAAGACGACACAGCGTACATTAGCGAAGAAACAAACCGCGAGAGCGAATCCTTGCTTTCGGTGGCCTCCATGACGATGCTTTCGATGATTTCCATGGTGCTTGCGAAGTCGTACGGCGTAAAAATCAACCGGAGACTCTTCTCGTAGACGAGATACTCGGCAGTGTTGAAAAGAAGGTGGCCATCGCCGATTTGGTCGAGAAAACCAATCAAGTCTCTCAATACCGCAGGCAACACGCTCTGGGAGGGGCTGTAGAGCAAAGCTTTGCGAACGAAAATGGAAATAAAAAGCCTCTTGTCGTCTATGCTTCTGTCGCTCTTCAAAAATGTCAGAATGGACTGCCTGCTGTATCTAAGGCGGTCTCCTTCTCGAGTTAATTGTAATGTGGAGATGACTGTGTCGGCCCAAGATGCCCTTGCCTTCAAGTGTCCCATGGTGTACACCGGACGAATGAGCATCTCGTAGGGTCTATATTCGCCATTGTTGATCATCAAGTGGATAACCTTCAGCTTTGACAGAATCAACTTGCGTTGGAGCTTTTGGTCTGGAAAGCCCTTCAGAAACACAATCCCCCATATTTTGAGAACAAGTTCGTATGCCTCGTACGAGTACTCGCCTGTGGCCATGTCGATGGCGTTTTCAAACACAGAATGGACTGAATGGAGCTGAGATTTCGAATGCTGTATGTTCTTGAGATACGTCGCCTGTAGCAGGGGATCCCCAAGGATTTTCTCAATGGTATGCACTTTTGGCACCTCCTGTAACTTCAAGGGCCTTTTCAAATTTCGGAAAGTGCCATGGAACGCTCGCGCGGGCCCGTTGTGTGGTGGAAATAGGGCTAAACTGAAAGATGGAGATCGTAGAGAGTGAAGGGACATTGTTCGTCCGCAAACGACGGCGTCCACTAAGCGAAGCGGTCGGGGACCGGGTATTAGTCGACGCATGTGAAATTGTGCAAAAGCTAGAAATCTCGAGGAGTTTCAAATGAGTCTTCTGCTAGTAGTTAAGGATATTCAAATGGATAGACATTAGACGTTTTTCAATGGGTCTGGGTTATGTGCAGTACGAGTAGGCGAGCAGTAGTTGAATAGGAAGAGATGATTAGAAAGAGGAAAAAAATGACAGAAAAGTAGCGATTCCCCAAGCTGAAGTTGCGAAGCCCTTAAATTGCTAGCCTATTGCCACACGCGGTGCGTTCTTCCGTCAGAGTCATTAAATCAGTTTTTTGTGTGTGTAGTCACCGAAGCAGAAACTTCTAGTACAGTGTGAATATAAAAAATCATCATAAAAAGAACGCCACCGGCTGTGTGAAACAGAATCTATGATATATCTACGGTTGTTAGTTGCCTGCCACGCTAAAAAACGTCACGAGTCAGCAAAAGACCTATCATCACCTCTCCGGCCCCAGCCCTTCAAAATTTGTACACAGAAGGACGACTCCTCGAGAGGGGAGCCCGAGGTTGAATATGTCCGCCCGGTCACGAGTATCATCATTCGACGTCTCTTGAAAACATACCTAGATGTTAGTGATATTCAAGTCATCGACATGGGGGCTCATACAAGGCTGAAACTTAACGAAAATGCTGTTGTCAACCCGGAACATTCAGTTGGAACAATTGGTAAATAGCAAATAATCTTCGCCCCGGCCGATAGACATACCATTCATTCAATCCCACACAAAAGTGGTGTAGAGGAGAAAAAAAAATGTGCCGAGCGAGCGCTTTATATATGAGGATGTGGTGGTGGGGGCACGACCTACAAAGCCCAAGCAGAGGACGGAGCAGGTATGTATAAGAATTTAATTCATGCGGAAGAAAGTAGAAGAGAATGGAGTTTTGATTGTGTTTATGGGAACCTCGTTGTCTCAATTTTGAGATTGAAGGGACGGATCGGTGCAGTGGAGAACGTGCATTGGGACAACCCTCTATAGAAACACATTCCAGAAACATTTTAGGCATTTTGTTCATAACGTTATCTCGCTGCCTTTATCTGTTCAGCGTATTCACAGCCAATCACCCCTCTAATTCTTCACCACGCTGATGCCAAAAAAAAGAATCTTTACCAACACGGTGAATGCCACATGGGCCACCGCAAGTGCAAACACCAACACTTTGTACTTCTTGTTACCTTCCGTAGACCCGTCTGCGTCCATAGCCAAGGAGTTCTTCAAGAGAATCAGACGAACTTTCAACAAAATGCTCAATCCGGTAACGGCGCCCGTAAGCGCCACAAGAAGCCATTCAAGCAGGTTCAACAACCTGTGGTGGCTGCTATTGCTTACAAAAACCACCAAAACAAAATTGGCCGCCGTGATAGGGATCCACATCACGTTAGCGTAGCTGTAGACAGACACAAGTCTTGTGAGCGAAAGCGGATGGGGAAACTTCATCACCCACGTCGTGACCGCATAGAGAACCACAGGGACGATGACTGTGTATCCGTAGAAGAGACTCATGGAGATTGTGAGGAGATCGAACAGGTATTCGTACTTAGCATCGTCTTTTCCCGAATGGAGCCAGTCTGACATGAGGTTGGACCCCGTGGACGAAACAAACATGAGAAATATTAGGGTGGCGGTAATCCAGATGAAACCGTAAAGTTCGGTGGTGTCGTCGTTGTCTTGGCCTGCCACCACTGAGGCGTTATTGAAGGGGTTCAATGCCAATACGATTTTGCCAAAAAAATCCTCGGTATTGAGATCGAAAAATTGCCGGTAGTACGTCACCAGAAGGAGGTGGCCCAGCTTCAATTGCGGCAGACTGGTCTGCTGAGCTTGTGGTTGATACGTTGGGGGTTCTGATGTTAGTAATTTTTAGATCAGGAATCATGGGGTACATACCATCGTGCTGGATGAGATCGGGCGTATCCACCTGAAAATGTTAGTAGGAGTTGGGAATTGAAAACATTGAGCTACGTACATCTTGAGGTATTGGGGTGAAGTTAGACATTGTTTTCTGTAGATAAGTGAGCTTACGGTGAAGTGGTTGACGACTGAGTCACGTGACACATGAAGCGATTAGGGAAACGGTTAGGCGGAATTCACTGACAATTGATTTTGATTGACGAGGTATCGTGTAGTTTGTTGTGCCCTCTTGTTCTTTATGTCAATTTTCGTTTGATTTTTGTGTTGGTGTGGCGGTGTTTCCAAGTACAATGCTCACCCCATCGGAAAACCCAAGTTTTCAGATATGATAGATACTTCCCCATTTTCCTCTTCAATGCATGAATAACTAAATCTCGCGTTCTCATGTGGTTGGCACTGACCTTCAATACACCATCATCAGGGAAAAAAATTCTTCTTTTCATGAAACCTTCCAGCAGTACAGCAGTGGCATTGGCTCCAGAAATATGGAATCCTTCAGAGACCATAGGCAACGCAGATCGCGGAATAATTGTCTCATTTTTTTAAGAATTTCTGGAGATTCCGCCAGCAGATCTCGTTTTCCATTGAAAAGTTTGAATAGAGGAACAATAGTCTGCCATAACCTTGTCGAAAAGCGCCCAGCTCAGGAAAAGAGCTAGGTTCCGACAAAAATTCATCGTTAATTCAGACATGTACTCGCTGAAGCTAGAGTCAGCTGGTAGTGACCGATTTCATCTTTTTCTGACAGTAGAGAAGTAATGGCTGCAAGGTCAATAATGTTGCCACAACAATAAATTATATCCACCTCATTGTACATAGGGAATCAGAGCCATATCCACTTTTGCAGCTGCTTTGAGTACCCACATGATCGGCAATAACAGCCGCAGCCATTGGAATTTCAGGCATGAGCTCGGAGTAAATGGAAGAATTAGGCGGAACAAAAGTGTAGCTGACGCAGAATTAAAAGACAGATGGGCCAGTTGGTGAGGTGTTACGATTTGTATCCATACGCCTTATTGGATGGCATTGGTTGCAGCGCTGGAGATAGCCAAAAAGACCGTTCCAAATAATTTTCAACCTCTTCTTCGAAACAAGCAGGGGAACATTAAGCGATCAAGAATCACTAAAGCGTGCAGTAAAACTGGACGCTTGACGAAAGCAGACCGTGCGCTCCGAAAGATTTTAAACAGTTGAGAAGAAGGGCATGGAAGCAGGCATTCCAGTGAGAATTTCACTAGAAGATCCTTTCAAGAGCATTTAACATAAACAAGACCCAAGACATTCTCTTTTGTGGTGGCCGTATTCAGCGATGATTTTGAGGCTCTGTTTGGCTGCGAAAAACGAGAAATAATCGGCAAACCTTTGGCAGGTAGAAATGGAATAAGAAGGACAAAAGTCCCCAAAGAGTTTCAGCAAGAAATACATAAGAAGTGAATTTCTTTTGGAATTGCTATGACCGAATGGGAGTAAATCTACTAGTCAACTTTTTAGTGGTACTTAATACATTGGAAAGAGACCCCTGCTTGTACAAATCCAGAGCAGTCCGGAATTTTGCACTGTCCACGTACTACCGTCAGAAGCGACCCGAATTTTTTTTTGCTTTCCCAAGAAGTTACTCCTCCTGTGGAAGCAAGGAATTGCTCTTCCTGCGGAATCATGGAATTGCTCCTCCTTTCAGTGCTTCAGAGAATTTGGATTCTGGGCCCGGAAGACAGGGGGACAATTTGAGGGACAAAGAACATTGTGACTGCCTCCTCACCAATTAATGTGCTTGCCAGGGCAATAATACCTTTTGAGCAAGATACTACCCGAAACTTGTTGAAATCGATGAAAATGAGTATTGAATGAGAGAGGATCACAAAGTAGCGGACCAGCATGGGTGGCAAAAGAAATAGGGGGAAATTGAATCGTATTTTTTCGTTTTGTGATTCTGGAATTGCTACTGGTCTGCTGGATATTCCGTAGGATCTCCATAATTAGTATAGGCTCAAAATTGCTGAGGTGATCGTTGCGTTCATATCCAAACCACAAAAAAGCTCTCCAAATGGACAAAATCCTGATCAGCCTCAAAAATAGACACAATCCTGAAAAGGTCTCCAAACAGACACCTACTCTCCTGGTCTCTATCTTTCTTTCGAATTCCGCTCCCACTTCATTCAACTCTCTAGACCGTTTCCCCGGACTGCCTGCAGACATTCATCACTATCACGGACTCTGATTCAAACTACACCTTTTCAATGCCACCGCAGCGGCTCGATTTGGCCAGCCGTCTTCTACTAGATAACAAACCTCCATATTTCAACACATTTACCAAGCGCACGCTCCTTCGCTCTCCCCTTATATGTGGAATATACCCGGACTTCAAGGTCTCACTCACCAAGCCTTTAGCTGGGCTTTCCAGCAAGTCTCTCAATGACGAGAGGGACCAGACCCTCAACGAGCCCGAAGAGGATTCATATTTTGGAGATGACATGAGCGAAGACGATGACATTGTGTGGAAGTTGGAGGAAAATGGCCCCGTTTCAGCCTCTCAGAATAGGTCTGTCTCACCTGTTGAAGACGAGACTACAACTGTTAAGGTTTTAGTGAAACAGACGTCCATAGTGATCAATGGCGTTGAGTTTGGACTCAGTGCGGGTGTGCGGTCTTGTGCGATCGTTCCCGGGCCTTCAGGAGGCGAGGACTCGCTTATGGTGTCGATAAAGTCAGAGTTCGTCCTTCTCATTCGAATCTGGCGGGTTCCACGAACATATGGTGATGCTAGCTACAGCGATTCGACCCACACTGGTAAAGAGTCCACAACCTCGCATTTCTTCAAGCCTTTTGTTGTCCAGTGGTGGAAGACAGAAGCCGAATACCCTGCTGAATCCGTTGGAAGTCAGCTTTCTGCACATTCTTCCGGGTTTGCGGTGGTTGCTGCTGCTTCTTCGTCGATTTTCAGAATCCACGTGTGTCGGCAAACCGACACTGGCATCCAGCTTCTTCCCCATTGTAACGTGGTGGTCAATGGGGTCATTCTCCACTCGTGTTTTTCGCAGCCACTACAAGACGTGGGAGATGACCACATAACGTTCCTTACACTCACGTTTTCCAACGTCCACAGATTGGATTTGTCTCTTTACAGCTGGTACGTCTCGGAGACTCCTGAAAATTTGGTTCGCAGCATCTTGCCATTGAATAATTCGTTTCCAATTCCCATCATGATCATTCCCCTAGCGAGAAACCACAGTTTTCTATTTGTTTGCACGGACATGTTCATTGTGGTGACGGTGCACAACATCACATCTGCTGACTACTCATTCTCTCGTTTTGCCTACGACGGCTCGTTTCCCACTGCGTTCTACTTGCCTGAATCTTTCATTTTGGCACTGGATGTTGAGAAATCCGACGAGGTGCTTCTAGCGTCCGACTTGGGTACAATCTATTCTGTGACTGTCACTGACAACACCTCACTCACGTACAAACCGATTGCCCAGGTGGCAGATGCGGTATCGGTGTTCACCATGCAAAAGAACGATTCCGGATATTTGCTCAACTACGCCAGTGATACCGGAGGCTCCAAGGCACTTCAGATTGCCAGTCTCTTCACAAAAGATGTGATGATGCTGGATAATAAATTACCCTACAGCGAGGCGTCGCTAATCCAAGATTTCAAAAACTGGTCGCCGGTGATTGATGTCCAGGTAATAGATTCACTTAAGCTGAGAAACAATGCGCCTTATTCCTCGCAAGAAGTATGGGCACTAACTAGTGTCGGAAGACGGACAAAATTGACGCAACTCCGAAGTGGCTACTCCATCAGAAAGAAGACGAAACCCGTGAACAACCTCAGAAAGGCCGAGGATATGTTTCGTTTGGACATAAACGGCTCCCACTTCATCGTGTGTGCAATGCCATTATCGACGAAGCTCTTGCAGTACCAGGACGTATTCGATGGAAACGACGACTCGTTAGTTGAGATCGAAGCATCGGCGCTCATTTCTGACGAAACCACATTGAATGCATTTCTTCTACCGCACACATCCACCATCGTCCAATTCACGCCGACAAGAATTGCATTTACGAACATGGAATCGGCTCGAATACTAGAGTTTCCCAATCGGAGACTCTTGCATGTCAAATGTGAACATGATATCGCCGCAATTGTGGTAGACCGAGAACTGGAAATCATTCTAGAGTTGGTGCAATTGAGTGAGGTTTCAGACTACGAAAATGAAGGAGGTGACTTTTCAAGTGGCATGAGATCCATTTGCTCCGTCTCCTTAGGCTTTGAAGTGAGCTCTTTAGCTATTCATGTTGATGTTCCTACTGAAGAGATTCGTATATTTTTGGGGTCTTTTGAAGGTTTGGTCAGCATTCTAGAGTACCGAGACGAAACGATACGGCCTGTTGCCCAGATTGACTTGAATTCGCTCAATCCGTATACTCCTCCGACTCTGTTGGTAACGGAATGCGTCATTCCCCACGATCTCGTATACCATGCAAGTTCCAAGATGTTCTTTGTGGGCTCGGAACTCGGACACTTGATCCACTTCACTTTTTCAGAGAACAAGTTGGAGCTTGTTCGTTTCCTTCGTCTTGGGTACACTCCCGTCACTTTGAAGCTCTGCGAGACTGACTATCATTTCCTTTTGGTTAGTTTGCGCAATCTCTGGCTCTTCAACTTCTATTCTTCCAACCTTCCGATGCAAGTTGTGTTTGAAGAGAAAACGGAGCGGATTGTTCTGAGACTTGTGGAGCTTCCCTCGACAACAGATCAGCATTTGACATTTGCATTCACAAGAGAAGACGGGCTAATCGTTGGGTCTCTTTTCTGCCACAGAGTACCAATAGTGAAGCAAATTGGGGTGGGCGAATCGGCGAAGAAATTGTGCTATCTTGATTTCGTGAATCTTTTCGCCATATTGACCAAGGCCAAGGACCCGTTGACGAGATTGAGGTTTGTTGATCGGAAATCTAATCGGATTTTTCCAGCCGTTGAAATCGATTCCAAATCTGGGATTCAGCGCAAGGATACGGTGTTCGAGCTGAATGAATATCCCATCTGTGGCTTTGTCTGGCAAATCCAACGCCAGGATAGAGTTTCCAAGAAGCTTATTGTGGGCACCTCCATCAACAATACGTCTGGTTCCGTGAAAATCTTGGACGTGACCAGGCTTGCCGTTCCAGGTGCAGATACTCCCGTGGTAAAGATTGTGGAGTTGATTTCGATTGCTAGAGATGCGCCGGTGACTTGCATCGAGCAAATCGGATCGACGATTTTCTTCTCGAGTGGGTGCAAGATCTTTTCGACATCGTACAGCTTTGACGAGAGAAAGCTTCGTCCCGCGAGAAGTCTCACTACCCTCTCCAGCGAAGTCATTTCTCTATCCGTCAATCACAAGCAGAATTTGTTGGTCAATCGGCGTGATGATTCGTTGATCGTGTTCAAGTACGATTTGGGAACCGATAATGTCGAAATGCTTGATGATGACAACGTCAACTCTCCTCTGGAGAGTCTCAAAGTGGAATACATGGATCCTTTGCCTCATACATTGGTCAATCATGGAAGTATTGGCAAGACGCTCATTGCTGGTGACAAGTTGCATTCTTTATTGATTGTTATCGATCCTGAAGATCATGAAGGTCTGCTAACCTACAACCTTTCTATGATTCCGCGAGTATACATTTCGAAGTTCAATGGGCTATGGACCAGAGATTCGGAAGTTAGAGACCGTATTTTGAGTGTGGGAGTCAACGGAGAGGTGTTGGCAGTGGATCCAGTAGATGTTCGCGGCGAAGAGATGAATAACCTTAGAAACGAGCTTGAAGAAAGACGGGGGCTCCTGATGGATTTGTGGTTTAAAGCATTCGTGGAGAAGGTGAATAGACCGTTTGCTCATAAGGTGACGGGGAAGTGTTTCCAAAACATCTCTAAACCGTTTTTTGACTTTTCAACGAACGACTTCGAGCTTATTGATTACGATTTGGAAGAGTTGAGTCCCATTACTTCCAATTTCATTATTTGAATTATTTAATGTCGTATAGTTCTCGTGCAGCACGCAGATTATGCATTAGCAAAATCCAATAACTCATGACTTGGAATCTCGTCACCAGACAATTCATCGTGCATTATTCAATACTCTCCTTTGATTGTAATTGTAATTTTCTGCGCTGCCGTTCCTGTCTGAACTGTGCCGCAGACGAAAGCCTGTCTCCGTCAGCACTTTCTGCTTTGCGCAATTCTTGAAGTAAGCTTCTGGCTCTTGATCCAATATCTGCTTCGTCAACGCCATCTTCAGAAGCTGCTTCTAGAGTGTCAGCAACCTGCTCGAGTGTGAGTTTTGATGGGCTCTCTTCACCATCAATTTTCTTCATGTTATCCAAAAGATGCTTTTTCATTAATGCCCTCTTTCTTGCTGACGAAGGTTCGCCTTTCTGGGGACCCGAAGCCTTCAACTTTTCGAGTAGGGAGTCCATGACGTTATCTGTCTCGTCTTCCTTCAGCTCAGCCTTTGAAGCCTTAGCCTGGTTGGCATTTTCAATCAATTTCTTTCTCTGCTCATAAACTCTCAATTCTTCTTCACGCTTCAAGTTTTCACGTTGAGCTTTCTTGAAGTCGGCCATGAAATTGGTAAACTTACTGATGAAAGAGTTTCTAACGAAACTGTCGCTTGGATCTTCTCCGAAGTACCTCATGAGTTTATCAAACTCCTTGAATGTATAAGTCGATTGGTCCATAAGCAACTCAGATTTTCTCTTGGCCTTAGGCAAAAGAGGGCTAATCACCTTCAATGCTCGATCCTTAGGATGAAAGGTTGAGACATCACTCAAGTTTCCCACGTCAATTGAGCTTTGAACATTTCTAATAGACTGCGCGAACTCTCTGCAATCGTTTGCGATACCCTCAATGGAAAACTTAGCAACATCAACGCACCTGGAAAGTTCGGTCAAGAAGTCTAGCAACTCTGGATATAACGTCCGGATTGTCTTTTCGACATAGTGCAAGAAAGACATGCTGTTTTTGTCGTCTTTTACAAAACTCAATCTCTGCAACGAACTCAACTTAAAACCCTTCGCTTGTTTGGAAGTATCGTTCATATAGTTACCAACGGCCAATATAATATCAAAAACACTTCTCAAGTGCTTGGAGTGTTTAATGCTTTCGACCGCTTCATCGAGGCTCCTCAATTTATTCACCAAGTCTTCATAACTTTTTTCATAAGAAGCTATAGTACTCAAAGACCGCACTCGGGACTTCCAGTAATGTTGCAAATTATAGATCAACTCTAAGTAGATTCTGTCAGGCCTTTGCAATTCATTTGGATCCTTATCAGGTAAAGCAATAGTTTCGGACTTGTAGTCTGTAGAATATGGTTCTAGATTCCTTGCCAAACTATTAGAAACTTCAACAATTTCATCCTTAGAGAGGAACTCCAAAATTGCCGGGTTTCCAAGCACATCTTTGTCGCATCTCAATATCTTGTCCACGACTTCGGTGTCTGACAAAGAGTTATAAAAGTGCAAATTAATACCGAATTGTTGTGCAATGTCTCTTGCCAAGAAGGTCACCTTATCCACATCTTCTTTCTTCTTCGTTGCCAATCTCTTGATCTCTTTTGCAGCGAAAATAGTCTCAATTTCGTCCAAAACTCCCTTATCCATCAATTCATTAGCCAAGTTGTGGGTTTGAGAGGTGTGCCAGAAAGAGGTCTTTTCGCCATCCAAGCCATCGACCTTTTCCCAATGCAACTGCTTCAACTTCTTCTTTGGACGTGGATATAAATCAAATGCATTTGGAATAACAGCGGGCAGAAGACTTGGCGACAGCGTGCCAGTTTTCGGCTGTGGAAATGGTGGAGGAGGTGGAGCAGGAGGGGTATTAGGACCACCATGCGCACCAGGTAGTGGTGGAGGCGGTGGAGGTGGTGCGCCACCTGTAAATGAAGGCATTGGAGGCGGTGCTGGTGCTGGTGCGCCTCCCAATGCTGGTGGTAGAGGTGGAGGTGGCGGCGGCGGTGGAACAGGCGCCAGGCCACCGAGTGTTGGTGGTAGGGGTGGAGCTGGAGGTGCAGCTGCTGCAGAAGGGGGAGATTTTGCTTCATCTATCTGTCTGTCGACAGAGTCTTCGAACTTATCACTATCATCGTCTTCCTCATTGTCTTCCGCATCAGGTATAGCTTCCGCCATCTGCACCTTGTTGCTCAACTCCTTCAAGAACTTTGGATTCATCGTGCTGATAGACGACAATCTGTTATTCTTGTAGTCGTTAACAGGGGATTTCGAACTTTTGACGTTGGTCTCAACCTGCTTAACTTTTCCTTGGGTATATTTTCTTTCAATATTAGCCAAGACATCCGTCGAAGATGCTCTGGAATTTCTAGGGCTAGACGACGGAGTACCTTTCGCAGCCTTCAATTGAGCTTGCAACTCTGATTTTAGCTTGGATACCTCATCAAGCTCTTCTTGAATCTTTGCTTTCATATTTGGCTCAATCATGCTATTGTACAACTCACGATCGTCAGATGAACTGAAATCGATGTTAAAGTCCTTAAAGTTCAATTCCAACTCTCTTAACCTTTCCATGGCCAAAAACTTTTGCTTCGAAAACATGGCGCTGTTGTTGAATTTCATGATATCGTTCGACTCATTCTGCAAAGATGCAAGCTTCTTTTTCAATCTGGATAGTTGTTCCAAATCGTCTTCCCGACAAGGTCGCTTTGGACCTTCGGGAATTACAGGATAAAATGATTCCTCCTCCGGCTCGTCTTCCTCTTCGACCTCAGAGGAGGCTTCTGAAAGTTCAGGGGCTTCAGGGGCAGCCTTCGCTTCTGGGGCAGAGTAGGTTTCGAAGTCAGTCATCTCTAGCTCTCTGGCCAAGTTCTCGATGTCATTCATCTGTTCACGCAAAGCCCTTAATCTCGAGCTAGGCTCTATATGGGTGCCTAACAGCTTATTATCGAGCTTATACTCAGCCTTCTTTCTGTGAATTTGCTTCTGCAATTTCTTGATGAGTTCTTCGTTAGTTGTTTGAACCAGCACTGTAGTGCGACCCTTGGTTTTCCTGGCCTGAATGTCTGCACTGTTGAGCATGATCAAAAGTTCTCTCATTTCCACTTCTTGCTCTTGTTTCTCAATTAAATGCTTCCGCTTCAACTCCTCGAGTTCTTCCTGAAGTTCCTCGTTCATCCTCCTGGTGCGCAGCAATACAGTTTCTTGTTCCCTAATATCATTAGACAAGCTTGAGATTAGACCTTCGGTCCCCATAGAAAGCTGACGCGACATGTCGTCTCTTTCCGCAGTGGCTTCATCGGCGATCTTTTTATAAGTTTTAACCTCAGTCAAAGCTTTTCTGTACATCTCATCTGTGCTCAAGCCAGCGAACAACTGGTTGATTGCAATACCGACTGCCGAGTCATCATTCGTGGTGTGAGCATTGGA
Source organism: Sungouiella tsuchiyae (assembly GCA_030566995.1). Lineage (NCBI taxonomy): Eukaryota > Fungi > Ascomycota > Pichiomycetes > Serinales > Metschnikowiaceae > Sungouiella > Sungouiella tsuchiyae. The sequence continues at coordinate 98,970 of JAJLRO010000023.1, read as the reverse complement.
GACATTCTGAATTATGCCATCCAAGAGTCTCATACTGCGCGAGAGGTCGTCGGCATTGTCCTTCTTATCAACCTGGTTAAGGTATAAATGCTGAATTGCACTAACGAAATGACCTTGGGCCTCGCTGTTCTGCACGCTGTGCCAAAGAGACTTCACCAATTCGACAGGATTATTGAAATCAAGGCTCTCATCTATCTGTTCTTTTGTCTTTAGCTCGAGAGTATCACTTTCTGCCATTTCTTGATAGATCTGGCATTGCTTGTTCAAGTTTTCGTATCCTAAGTCCAAAAACTTTGACATTAGACTGTCAATACCTGCAGCTTGAAGTTGGGAACGGAGATGAATACGGACTCTATAATCAATTCCATACTCGACGATCTTGTTGATGAGAAGCATGGTTCCAAAGCAGTATTCGAGAAGTTGATTCTCAATCTGTGAACTACTGATGGTGGAGGACGAAGTACCCATCATAGCTTGCTTGAATTCGTCTGTGGCACCGACAAATGACGTCTTGTAGGTGCCTCTTCCATCAATAGTCTTTTCCACGAGTTTGAGCCAGAGTTCGAACCGGTGATATTTGTTTGGAGCAGGGGGCTTTCTTTGCAAGGTCTTTTTGCTGAGGGGATTCGGCGCAACGAGTTCATAGTAAGACTTTGAAGACACAGCATCCAATGCACGTAAAACCTTGTGGTATTTTGCTTGGTTCTCGTTACTGTAATATGCAATCATGAAAATCAAGGTATCGCCAGCAATCTTACGAGTGGCAATCCTAGGAGATAGAAGCGAGCCGGTGACTGCGTTGACGTACAAAGAGTCATCTGTTTTGGCCCGCTCGGCGCCAAGTTTCTGGTTCATCATGCAACGCAAGCATTTGAGGGAATTGAATTCCTTGTTGAATATGTCGTCCAGGATATCATCGATGTCTTGGCCACCCATTTGGTCATGGACTTTGGTCAAGTATGAGGACAAGGCGACATCGCCCTGAAAATCGAAGATGAACTCGCGGACCCAGTCGATCGGCTCGGTGCGTAGCGAAACCCACAAGTTTTCGAGTTCTTCTGAAGTGATCAGCTTGGAAATGAGCCTTCGCGTGTAGAATTCGGGGGTCGAGTTGCCCTTCTGAATATGCTTATTGTGTTCGCTGAGTGCATCCTGGTACACGAGCATCCACTTTTTATCCACAGTATAAGCAAGCATTTCTTGACGAGCTTGCACCGGTAGCGAACGGAAATCTCGGCGGTCCATCAATTCACGAAACATGCGTTCGATCTCGATGGGGTTGGATGGCTTTTGGAGCGCAAGCGGGGTGCCACTAGTGCCATTCAATGTGGATCCCAGCAAGCTGGGGGGGTCCTCGATGGTGGACATGGACGGCGCTGTTGAGCGTAGAGAAGCCGCGGTGGTTTTACGAGACAAGGCAAGATTTGGAGTTTGGAAAGAAGGGGCTCGAGATGACGTTCTTTCCTTGCGCATAGACTTGTCCGCGAGTCTTGTGGGCGCCACGTCGACACTGGAACGGGGAGGTTTGTAATCGGAACGTAGGCTCTTGCTGTCGGAACGTGGAGTCTTGTTATCCGAGCGTGGGGTCTTGTTGTCCGAACGTGGGGTCTTGTGGTCGGCCGCCGATCGTGAAGTCTTGTGGTCGTACGGATTCGTGCTGGGAGTCAGAAATGAGTAGGTGGAGCCGTGGCGGGAATGTGACAGGTTGGCCACGTGCGGCCCGGGTGTGATGTTGGACGGCTGGGCGTCTCTGCTGCCCGCAGAACCCGCAGAAGCCACGCTAAGGACGCTTCCCTGGCGTTTGCCTAAAGATGAGTTGGACATCAGATAGGTGTCGTGGCCCGTATAGGTCAGATGCGAAGTTCCGGCACTGAGAACCGAAGCGGAGTCCAGCATGTCCAGCCCAGCGTCGAATTGCGGCGCAGGCTTGTCTCGGGACTTGCGGAGGGAGAAAATGGAGCTTGTGGATGCCCGATTGAAGGTGGAAGCAGCCGACGCGGTTCTGGATGGGGATTTTGGGCGCGGAGCCGACGGCGGCGCGTGGAGGGGCGCGTTGCTGCTCAGGATGGGCGTGTAGTAAGGCCCTGCGGCGGCAGAGTCTTCGTTGGCGTGAGACGCCACGTATGGATCTATTCGTCTCCTGAGCGACATGGATTTAGGCGAGAAGGACAGGCGTGGGGGGCCAAAATGCTAGAGTGGGGACCCAAATATGTGCTCAAGTTTGTGGAGATGAAGGGGAGTGTGGCGAGCGGGAAATGGAGAAAAGTGGCGGCTATGTTGAAGGATCTGGCACGAGGTGGTATTTTGCCGAGAGGCACGGGTGTGGTGAGGGAAGTAGGTGGACGGAAGTTAGTTGAAGGGCGGTGTGTGCAGGATGGGACACAAGCCAGCCAGGCAAATGGGGCGATTGGGGCCGGGGAAATGGGCAGTGGGAAGTAGAGACAGAAATTTGTGTGTCTTGATCCTTTTCTATGTTCCTTATTAAGTAGGATTTTAGAAAAGTAGGATTTTAGAGACGACGCTGGGACTAGAACAGTGGGGCCCGGATGTATGGATGTTTGTGGTCGTAGATAACGTCAAGTGGAGAGGACAAAGGAGGCCAGATCCGAGGACACAAGAGGGCGAAATGAAGATAGCCAGGGTAAAACAAAGTGAAACAGAGCGGCTTGGTGATGTTTCAGGGTGAAGCGCCATGAAACAACCTGAAACTGCCCGACCATCTCCATAGTTAGTGAACCCATGCTGGGTGCAGCCTTGGTTGTCCTGCACCTGTGCTATCGCGCAGCCAGCTTTCTCCACAAGATGATCGGTCGTGCTGGTTGATGGTTATGAACTGCGAGCTGACAGATCTCGTACAGTACAGCTAGGAATGGAATGATAGTCTCTAGTTTACTTTTCTATGCTCCACCACTATTCTTTTAGTCCTATTCCGTTACTCTTCTACTCCTTCGATTCTTCTAATCGATATCGTTACTCTTATTCTCCTCCATGATTCCTCTAAAAATTCCGTTAATCTTCGATACTCCTACATAATCTAAATATTATATTCCTCTTCTATACTCCTCCACTATTCTTCCAAATATTATTCCGTTACTCTTCGATTACACTAATACTCTCCCCTTTGCGATTCCTAATCTACTATCTACTAGTGCTTTGCTATTCCTCTGTAGGTTTCAAAGCTACGACGAAATTGCATTCGACGAAGGTCGTGGGGATTTTAGGTAGAGCAGTTTGGTCATAGGTAAACGTGCTCTGGCCAAATCTGATATCTGATCAGTGGAAGTTGTTGAGGTGAAAAGGTGTCAAATAGCAGGATCCGGGGATCTGAAAAGAAAGAAAAGTGGCTATCAAGAACAACCCGTTGCCTCTTTTAGATATTTCTCTGCTACAGCTCTAAACAAAATTCTACTTTTCCACTCTTCTCTTTTGCTGCTCCCCTAAAATATTACTTTTATTGCACTACTTACACGTCAGCTGCTAATCGCTACTACACGTCACTCTAAGAATCTATTAGTCCATAGCTACTCATTTTGACACTAATACTACATGACTCGTGTTCATTTTCTCTATTAATCTAGCTGTCATTTCTACACCGCTCAAGTCCATTAGTATCAACTCTTTCATTAATGTGGCCATATGAGCCTTACAGATCTCCTTAAATATTTCCGTCGACAGTACGAAACCGTATCTATGTCTACCTTCCTTCCTTGGGCATGCATCGTTTCGTCTTCATGGGACTGTCTCTTCATTTCTTTCACTGTGACTCCTTAGCTTCCTTCGCTTCCTTGTCTTCGTTCTCCAGAGTGTATTCGTCCCTTTCCTCCTTCTCTTCTTCCTCCTCTTCTTCCTTCTCCTCTTCTTCCTTCTCCTCTTCTTCCTTCTCTTCGACCTCCTTCTCTTCGACCTCCTCCTTTTCCACCATCTCTTCTACCTCCTCCTTTTCCTCCTCCTTTGCGTTCGCTTTCGTATCCACTTCCAACCCCTCTGAAGTGTCTGCAAATTCATCGTCGTCGCTATCTTCCATCTCATCCTTCTTGTCCTTCTTGCCCTCCTCTGTCGCCCTTTCTTCAGTCAGAGCACCCACATTCTCCGCGTTTCCTGAACCAGTCTGGTCTTCTTGAACTGTGGATACTCCAATCTCTCGTCCATACTGCGCAGAGGTTTTCATAGCCAGCTGATGCTCTTCAAGTGCCTGGTATGACTGCAAGTGCCTAAATGCAACATTGCCACGTATAATCTGTCTGAACACGTCAATGTTGATTTCGTCCAACGACGCAGTTTCAACGTCTTCCTCGGTGTCCCAGATGCCAATCTTACTCCAGAAGATCTTGGCCCTGAGCAGAAGGAGCATCATGTAGAGTTTCAACACCGCTGGCTCGTCCGAGGGGTCCAGACGCCGGACAACCTCTTCCACACGCTTGAACTGGAAATTCAGGACAAACGCAATGTCGTCGTAGTTTGCATTCTGCTTCAATTTGTAGATGTTGGTGTGGATCATGCGCAACTTGGCGAAGAAATCACAAATGGCCCGCAATTTGACAAGACAGAAGTTGCAGAGCGGATGCGCTCCAATCACTTCGTGTGCTTCTCCGGCAATCTCTCGCGTATGGCCCGATCCACCGGTTTCCGACGCTGGACCATACAATTTGAGATTGTACAACCGTGCATGCTCCAAAATGTCATCCTTGCACTCCCCACAGAACACGCAGGGGTCTTTGATGGCCACAGGGATCTCGTCTGTTTTCGCTCCCTTGTAGGTCAACTTGAATGTTTCGTTGACTCCGGCAACTGGCTCAATTATGGCTCGTCCCTCCACCAACAACCCCCAGAAGGTCTTGCCTTTGCTCCACCGGTTCATGAAGTTGCCGCTGAGCTGAGGAATGTGCGCCACACATGGCTCGATCTCCTCGACCCAGATTTTTCGGAAGTACTTGAGGTTCTTGAGTGACGTCAAGTCGAACTGAAACTCTGGCTTGATTAGCTGGTATACAAAGCCCTTAAAGTCTTCCTGATACACCGGGATGTCGAAGCGCAAAGCACGCACCCGCGGCCCGAAGATTTGCTGCAGCAATAGAAGGTTTTCATCCTCCGGTTCCGACAGGCCAGTGTAGCTATCAAAATGGTGGTCCATGCGGGGGGTGTTGCCCTGCAGCGCCCGCTGCTGATCCTCCAACTTGAAGAACATCAGCTTGAGGTCCTTGAGTTGGTCTTGAAGCGACTCGATGATAGTGTCCTTATCAGCAAGCTCTTCGATTAACTTTCGGTTTTTTATCTTGAAATTGTAGGTTTCTCTGCTGGCGGTCGACACCATTTCGTTGGCCTCGTTGAAAAGCGATGCGGTCAAGTCTTCTATTTCGCCTTCCAACTGCTTTTGTTTAGCCTCGGCCGCCTGTTTGTCTTTGGTGATGTCGGCGATATGGCCAGTCAATCTTGCTGACTCTCTGCGGAGCAGCAAAATGGTTTCTTCCAACTGCAGCAGCTTGGCGACCTCGGTGACCAATCGCGTTGAGAGCTGAGTCACTTCGGCTGCGAGCCGTGCATCCAAGTTGTCTTCCATGTCTAGTTGTTGGCTCTGTGGTTGGTGATATGGCTTGCGCATGCAGGCTGTTTAGTAGGAGAATGGATATAGGTTAGGATATTGATTGGTGTAAGAACAAATTGGAGATTTCGGTGGGGAGAGCAGGGGTGGCAATTGGGGAATTCTCAAGATATTATTCTATTATTTTTCCTTGGTTCGTAGGATGGAAGAATTGGGTGGAGGTGAATGTAGTCACATATTCGCACCCATGAAGGAAGTAGAGGATGGAAGGGGAGAAAGCGAGAGAAAAAAGGAGCAAACAATTTAGGTAAACGGGGTAAGGAGTGTGAGAATGAAGGCCGGCGAAGAAGAAAACACATTTTTTGGTGTATTCTGGGTATATTCCTGGGTGTATTTTTGGGTGAGAATTAACCACCAGGAAGAGCAACGATCTACCCACTATCGGCTCTGGTGTTGGCAATAACAATTCGTGAATGTATTTTTGAATATATTATAATTCCATTTTTTTTTGACTCTCCTTGTTTCTGAGTCTCCATTTTCATGCAATTTTCGTGACTCCATCACTTTCATGTTTCTGTAGTGCCCGTTATCCCAAGAAGTAACAATATAAGAGGGACGCTAAGATACATATTGTCGATTCGTCCAATTTCTCAGTTCATTCGCTTTTCCAATTTCCTTTTCCCTTTTCCCTGGTCCATTCCAGACTTTCCACTCTTGCTTTTCAATTTACCTGTCAATCTGCGCATACTCCACATATTCCCAAACCTACAATCATCAACTAAAAATCACAAACACCTCCATAATCATTCAAAATCGACCAATCGCCACAACAAGCCACTCTCCACACGCCATATATCCCACAGCCCATTTTACAAACAAATCGGCCTCCCACAGTCTTCCCCAGATATTCCCACATTATCAGCAACGAAGAATCTACATACACTCCTTATCTACAGTAGTCACCATCATCATCATCAGCTGGAAACGGGAAGAAACCATTCGAAGCTCCACAGGCGTTTTTAGCTCCTGATTCCACTTTCTTTCCTTCCACGTGACCTTTCATTCACTCTCTCCATTCCCTCTCCCCATTCCCTCTTTTCACCATGGCGAACTTCCTGGCCTATCATCCACTGATGAATGCTCCAATTGGCTACGCCAAAAACCCGATCCAAACCCGAACAGACGTTACTCACTCGATATTGGAACCAGACTACACGATAACGCCTCCGCCTCCAGGATCTAGAACAATTGACCTGCTACCTCCAGAAATCCTAGATAACATCACAGGAATTCTCAGCCAAACTGATACGATAAGTCTAGCATTGACGTGCAAGACGTTGGAAAAGCCTTGTTTGGACAGACTTTATGCCCGAGTGGTCGTGGACTCCAAATATACCCAATTTAACAGGGAGAACTCTCGAAGTTATACTTACATCAACCTGCTGTACAGCTTAAAGAAGTTTTTACACAGCAAACGGACGCTGGCCGTCAAAGCGCTCTATGTTGTGAGTTTGCCGGACCTGCTGTGGCTCGACGACCCTCAAATGAAAGAGTTGCAGCACAAATTTTTTGGCTCCCTCTCGAACCTCCACGAATTGGTGTGGCTCACCAGTTTTTTCGATACTGACTACTTGATGCACTTGCCCAGCCATGGTCTCTTGACTCGGCTCGAGACCAACGTGGCGCGTGGGTCGTTAGACAAGCCATCGTCGTTTTCATTTCCCAATTTGGAGACGTTGAGTATACGGCCCTTTTCTTCCAAGCATGCGCTTGCCTGTCTTGTGGCGGGCCAGACTCTTCGGAGCTTGAAGTTGGCGCAATTCACCGAAGACCCCGCCATGTTGCTCCCTCCTGCAAGATATTTGGCCAATCCGGATGAATACATGGAAGCCAATCATCCCCGGCACGAGAGGAGCAGAATGGGGTGTGGCATCTCCGAGCTAATACATGAAAGCGAAGGATTGGGCATAATGCCGGCGTTGACAGCGCTTTCCTTGGATAACTTATTAGTTTCCGAGGAAGATGCTCACCGCATAGCAAGAGGCGTGGTTCTCCCGCAGCTTCGCCGGCTAGAATTGAAGAATGTGTCAGAAGTGGGGCCCGTGGATGGCTCTAGAGTCGGCTTTTTGGGCCATTTGGGCCCCGGGGTGCCGGCACTACAGCATCTACGTCTTGATTTCCGCGAGGCTGCTCCAGATACTGTTGGTCCATTCTTAAAGGGTGCAAAGGACCTCAAATCATTGGATCTCGTGGTGAGAATGAACGACGTGAAGAAGGCATACGTCGATGTCGACGCAATGTACGTGGACTACGGCGAAGCGATTGGTGATTTGCAAAAGTTGGAGCATCTTTGTGTTGAAGTACGAGAAGAGGTGGAATTGCTCGATAAAACACTTGCAACGCCGGTTCCGATGCTTGAGGCGTTTGCCAAATTGACCAAATTACGTACGTTGCGACTCAACGGAAACGAGGGGGGCCACGCCGTCGAGACGTTTCTCGATCTTCTCAGAAAACTACCGAAATTGACCATGCTCGACGTGTTTGGCAAATGGGCTGGTGGACCTCCCAATTTGGGACTAGGCATGGTGCATCCGAACGTTTTTGACAGCTGGTTTAAGGTGCAGCATGTCGCACTTCTATATTGGCGAGTGCAGAGTCTGCTCAAGTACATTCGAATCCGGGAATGCATTTTCGAGGTGCGAGACGGAGTAGCCAATCCACGAAGCCATTTGGACAGGTGGTTTGACTCGCGGATCCGGCCAGGATGGGGCGACGAGTTCTCGGCCACGTGGTGAGACACTTAAGGTATTTTGGGCTATTGAGGAGTTTTGGGCTATGAGTTTTGGGCTATTGAGGGGTTTCGGGTTTTGGAAGTTTTAAGAGTAAGGCAGCCATGCGGCCGCACATAAGCATTTCTGTAAATTAGCTCACTACATCCGGTTTTTTAAAATTGCCCAAAGCGTAGGCTCGGTCAAGGACTTAGAAAATCTCCATCGCGATGCATCGCCTGTCTTGTAATAAAATTTTGTCGCAGCGTGCTCAGCCGCACGAAGAACACTAAATCTCTTCAACAATTCCCATCTACACATATCTTCTATCATTATTATATATTAAAACCATTAAATACCGGGATAACCATCCAATTAGTTGCTTCTGAAACCAAGGCCAAAAAAGTTGCCAAACAAAGTGGTCTCGAACTTTGGTTCGAACTTAGTAACGTTCTTTCTGATCTCAGCCATGATGTTGGCTTCCTTTTCTTGGGCGGTGAGCTTAGGTTGCATGGTGTGGAGTTTGGAAATAGAAGGGTGATTATTTAATGACGAGAAGAGTGGGAACCACCACATTTTTATATCCGCAACTAGACTGACTCATTGGGAAGCTTGCGAGTGCGCCTCGTTAAGCTGATGGCCATCGAAAGTCCGAACCCTGTCTTATCCGGAGTCATCCCCCTCGTGTCCGGGCACACCTACAGTTCGGACGGATATATTCGGGCATTTCGCGCGAATGGATCGATGGTTGGCTCTTCTAGACGTGCGCCGTTTTTCCGAAAGCGCAGCCCAATTGAGAAAGTGGGGTCAGCGCCGTTTTTCCGAAAATAAAACCCAATTCAGAAAGCGGGGTCAAGGCTGTTTGATCCACCTTCGACTGATGGACTTTAGTAGATTCACAATCGGATGCTCCAAGACATTCTCTCCCGGCCCGGACCCTCCCAGAAACTTTAGGAAGTACTTTTAAGCCCGAACGCGTGACTAACCAGAAAGCCGGAGTCGGCCCAAAGGAGGATGGCGCGGCGCCGGACAAGCGGAGTGAGGGGCAGTCAAGTGGGGGCATAGCACACAACCACACGTGTCTCATTTATCACGTGACCAACGGCCCGCTAAAACCCATCCAAGCGGTGTTTGAGACTAAAGGTCACGCGACATATTGTCACATGAATACCATCACGCGACTTTCGATCACATGACACGCACGATAAATATCACATGATAAATATCACGTGCTACGTTGGACACTGTCTAGCCCCCTGAATGTAGCACGCAAACTATAGTAATTATTTTCATGTAGAAAACAACAAACCCGCCAGAATCGCCACGTAGGATGCAACGGGAAACTTTGAAAAGCATTTTTCGGGCCATTTCATGTTGCACTGCCCGATTCTCTGCATCGTGTGGCTAATCGAACGGCACTGAGTCGTGCAGCCAAGCGGAATCTATCTGTTGATCAACGCATCAATAAAGGGCCTGTGAACGTCACCGTCGATCCCAACCAGCAAGTTGACAAATCAAAAGAAAATTTATGCTAGGCCGAAAAGAAAAGAAGGAGAGGTACAGAAGAGAATGCAGTCGAGTTCCCGCATCACGATGGAAGGTAACGGCACGCATGGAAACCATGACGTCGTAGTTCCATGACCCCGGATACAGGGCAGGAAATATGAGCTTCAGTCACTTTTAGTGAATTCGAAGATTCCTCTAGGTACATGAAACATGTGACATCAAGGCGCATGGTTCAGTTGATTAGGTCATGCGTTGCAACCAACAACTATGCAAGATCGTCACGCAGTGGGAGGACCGATGCAGAGAAATCACACAAAAAACGTTTGTTCGTACATCTGCATGCATTAGAGACAAGAACAGCAACGCCCCGCTTCCCCGCGAGCCCTGATAGGCAAACTGATGCTGCAAGAGAAGTGTCGGCAAGTTTGCAGAAGGCCCGGGCAGCCGGAAGATTGTGGAGCCGTCCCTGCCGACGCAATCGGAGCGTCGATTTGCGGTAGGACAGAAAATAATGCAGTGGAGGAGAATTCGGCACGCAGAAGTTCCGCGGGGACAAAACCTTAAACCAAGATCGACTGCAACCTACTTGACCGTACATCCGCATGCAGATTAGTGTTACTGGGGCCATGCAATCTGTTACCATGTTTCATTCTCACAATGCCACAGTTTTTGCGCCCATTTTCCCAGCCTTGCCAAGTCGGGAACTTCATGCGTGGCCATCATCGGTGCTGCATCTATTATTGTCATTGTCCTTGCACCTCCAAACTCAAAAGTCAAATTGAGTATGGTAGTGGGGTACAATAGCAGATTAATCCGACGTTTTGCCGTGCAAGAGACCAGATCGATAAGGCTCGGCCAATAAGAGAGAAGAAATGTTTTGAAATCGTTAAAGCTGGAAATGGCAATCCGAAGCTTTGGCGAAAGTGAACGACTTCGATAGACTAGTTTTGGAGTGGGTGGAATGACTCGATTTGGCGTGATATGAGTGGCTGATTCTTGCATGAGATGGACTGATGAATTTTGGTGTAAGTGGGATGATTTTGGTGTGATATGGCTGAGCAGTCATTCTACCAATCCAAGGTCACTCTTTCTAGTGCCGTAGTAGATAGCTGAGATCAAAATGCCGAGGCATCCTGCATCAATTTCATGTTCCAACAAGGCAAAAATAGACGCATGGATGACGACCTATCTGGGAAATGCAATGCTCCGCCTGGTTTCAAATTGCTGCAAATGGAGGTTCTAAGGCAAGCTTCACTTGCGCTAGTTGCGAATGCGCAATTTGAATGACGACTCTATTCAATTACGACTGTACAATTTTAAGGGGCATTTGCTGCTGAATTTGTAACAATAGCTAATTTCAGTACATTGTTCAGCATATTATTTGAGCTCTGATACGGCTACGATAATATGGCCCAACTCATGATAACACTGACGGGATACTGAATGGAAGTCAATCGACAGGAATAGGTGAGTGGGAGAGAGAATACATAGGGGTAGAAAATAAACGGGCGAAGAATACAGGTGGGAAAGAACAAATGCGAGATAGAATAGCCGGGGGACACAATCAATGAAACACTGAAACCATAGAAGATAATAATTGTGATCTGCCACGGCATTCGGTGTCTACTGCAGGACGCCCGTCACAGGTATGATGTAAGGAATGTTCGATTGTGTGTGCAGGGCGACTAACAGGCACACAATTTGGCTGGAACCGGGACGGCGTTCGGCAAAAGATAAGAAGCCGTAAGCATCTACGGCGAAGATTTTGACAAATTTGCGACGAAGGCGCCGTGGGTGCCGTGGTTGAGAGGAAGCAACACATGGAAAATTTCTTGCTTCAGTAAAATGCGCAGACGTGGACTAACTCAATCTATCATCGTAGTTGCTATTTAGTTGAAAAAATCCGACAGTAGTAGTGTTAGCTAATGTTAAGAATAGCATTCCCCACAGCATCGTTATGCTCGGCGTGCATGTGAGATGACTGGATAGGTCCGCGGCATTCAAAGGTGCAGTCCACATAAACCTCTTAGTTATGCATACTATTTCTATTCACTTGCATGTTCTATTGTTCGTAACTGCGTACGTGCCGGGAGATCACCGAGGATGGGGGTATGCAAGCGGAGTAACGTTTCTTTTTGCGCAGCCTTGTCCTCACCACGGTGGAATTCTTTTTTTCTTCGTTCTTCCATGCATTCGTCTTTGGTCGTGGAAGCCTCCTTCGTGCAAACCCCTGACACGCTTGACCACCGCCGAATAGCCAAGGTTGGCTACTCAGCAGGCTTGGTTTCGAAATGACCTGCACAAAGACGGGGATCGCCATAAACTTCCCTATTGTTTAGTTCCCCTGTGTGCACATAAGCACAGCCTCAGAACGTGGCACGTCACTGAAGCTCATCGATTCATGCATGCGAGCTTTTAGTTCTCGAATATTCTACGAAAAGGTCGCGCTTGTAACGCATCTAAGGCTACAACAAAATTTTTCTTTGCCAGCTGAACATGAAACATTGCTGGCCAAGAGTCTCCGCAAAAGGGCCTACATACAATCCAGCCTAAAATATGTGACTGTACTTTATTCAGTTCTTCCGTGGGCTGCGTCCAATTTCCAGCGCTTCTATGCATTGCATGGTGTCGGCGCTTGCACGCATCTCCGAAGATCCGAGCTATTTTTGTGCTTCACGTTGCATTTTTGACATGATCTTCCAAGTACCCGTTAGTCTCTTCGGGGACTGATCGACGCCGGTTTGCATTCACTGCCACCCATGCATGAAAACCTATTTATTGCTCGATGTTTCCTCGCATGGTTGTATCCATTGATTTTTCCTCCATTCCTCTCTGACCCGGATTGAGACCTCTGTCCTTCTATAGTCTTCTCAGCCCTTCTATTCTCCACTGTCTTTTCCTTTGGCGTCGTCGGCCACTTATCTCCTCCACCAAAGTCGCCGTGTTGATTTCTCCAGCTCGCTTCCACCTTCCTCGCTTGGACCTCATGGCTTCTCCCGATACAGATTCCTGTGGACCCAGCCCCAAGGTGTCGATATCGCTGATATTAAACTCAGACCCGGCGCCTCGAGGCGCCCTGCCTCCCAAACTTCCGCCTCCGTCGCTCGCTTCCAGACAAGAATTGTCTTTGGAAAAGTCGCAACCTCAAACTGCCACAACTGGCCGTTCAACAACCGTCCACGACGTTCCAGCCCATTCGGCCCCTCAATCTTCGTCAATGTTGATCCAACATGCGCCTCCCTTTGTGTCGCCAGCTTCCCATCCTCTGCGATTGCTTCTGCTGTTGCACCAACATCGCCAGATGCCGATGTACTTGAACCACGAGTCAGGCTACCAGCTACTGCACCACCAGCCCCAACCTCAGCTACTGCACCACCAGCCCCAACCTCAGCTACCCATGAACTTTGCTCCTCACCAGCTCCCTCCACAATACATGGGGGTGGGTGCCATGAGCATGCACCACATGCTGGCGCCATACCCAATGATGCCCATGGCCAATTCTCCAGGCTACAATGGGTACCCAGGGCCAGCCAGCCAAATGGTGGTTTCTGGCCAACAACTCCAGCCCCAGAACAAGCATCGCAGGTTCCGCCGCCGCTACTACCAGATCCATCGCAAGTACAATTGCACGTTTCCCGGGTGCACCAAGAGTTACGGTCTGTTGAACCACTTGAACACTCACATAGTCACCAAGAAGCATGGCCAGCGAAAGTCCAAGTCCGACTTCAGAACGGAAAAGGACGAGGACAAGGATGAACAACCAAACGATCAACAGGAAGATCAACAGGAAGATCAACAAGCAAAAGGTGACGATATCGAAGTTTCGTCCTCTACATCCACCACTACTCCGTCTACAGATGTTACCAACGGCGACCATGATGTCTCGATGGGTCGAGGCGAAGGTTTTGATGACTCGTCCCAGAATGTCGCCGCCAACGTAAATGCCGTGGCAGGCTCCGTGGCTACGACAAGCATGCGGGACGACACTTTTGGCACCAAGAATTATGCATCCGAGGCGAAAGTTGCTTCGGACGAAGAGTCCGTCTCGGTCACTACACGCGGAGATGGCAGGATTGCGCTTCCGTCTCGGCAATGGGCCAATGGTTTAGCCGCGTTGACGTTACCGTCCTTTTCTGCCCAAGCTAAAAATGGCCCCATTAGGTTGCCCTCTCTACCCTCGGTGATTGGAGGCCGACCCCCCCTGCCATGAGCAATTCTGCACGCACGTTGCAGGTGTTAATGTGTTGACCAATTGTCACGAATAATAGTCACGAACAATAGCGAAAGAGTAATCCACAACCATAGTGCATGACTAATAATGTAAGCGGGATGATTTGACACGAGCTGGCTATGTGCACCGCCATCCCAGCTGTAGAGAAATGTTCCATGCTTGGAACTGCAAGTCTGTCGGGTGCGCTCACTGCAACCGGCGGCGATACAGAAAAGATAAGACTGAGGTCAAACGGCTCGTCTCCAGGCGAAGTCATGCGCGCTGCAGCCGATGTGCAAACCGGCACGGCATTTTGCGCGAGATATAGTGGAGCAGTCCAGCCGCAAGTGGGGATGATAGAGCAGTGGCTGGCGGCGGAGGACCGATGGGAAAAGTAAGGCGGCAAGCGCCCGAAAAAGAAAAATGGCTCAGGTCCCCGAACCCATATTCGGCAAGCGCAGGTAGCCGCACGGAGGTCGCCTCGCTTACCCACGTCGGATAGCACGTTTGGACTAAAAGGTTGTTACGGCAGAGGAGGCGCGCAAATTATAGCACATTTTTGCGCTATCGCAATGCGCTGTACGTTCCATGCGATGCGCATGCGAGCTGATGCGGGAGAGGCATGCGTCCGCCCTATAACGGGCAGCGGACGCACTCGCGTTTCACGGGGATTGACAAATAAATGAAATTTGGAGATTAGTTGTTTGCCAGCACTGACGAGGGGCAGATGGAGAGGCAAAAACCAGTACACCATACCACTGCTCTCCCCGATCATACACATGACTTGAAGTCACGTGACTTCACCAACTCGAACGAGGTCCCTCGCTTTCACACCAGTACCTCCTGAGTTGACACCGATATCACTGAATCTAACATAGTTTCTGCTTATGGCTGACCCCAATCCCGAAGGCGATCCTGGTCCTCAGGAGGAGGTGACAAGCACTGTTCCTGCAGAGACAATGGAACCGTCTCCAGCTCCGACGCCGCCCCCTACTCCGACGCCCCCTCCGGAGCCGGAACTGCCAGTTACAGAACCAGCCACCAGGAAACCAAAAAGGTTGACTTTACAAGAAAGATTGGCACTAGCGGCCAAAGCGAAAAAGAAAGCAAATGCTTCTGCCGCTGAGTCGCGGCCAGTGACGTCAATTGAGCCGGAAACTGCCAAGGCTACTGAAGAAAGCCAGGCAGAATCGCCAGAAACACCAGAAACTCAAACAACACCAGCCCCAAATGACCCCGCCCTCGAAGAGTTGGCACAAGTCAAGGCCATGTTGGCCCAAGTGAGTGAGGAGAACAAGGCGCTTCGAGAGAAGGCAGCCAACACCGCAAACAATAGCGAAATGGGCAAGAAACTCGCCGAAAAAGACAATACTATCAAACAGCTCATGGAGGAAGGCCAAACGCTTTCGAAACGCGAGCTCAAGCTCAACGACAGGATCAAGACGCTCGCACAGACCAATTTCAAGCTCGAGGCGTCACTCAAGGCCTATTCAGAGAAGAATGAGGAGACATTGCTCAAATTGAGCGAAATCGAAGATATTATGAAAGTGCACAAGATCAAGTCTGTTGAACAGCTTTTTGAGCTCTTGAGCACCTCTAATCTGAAACTTCAGGACTTGCAACTGGCACTTGACAAAGAAAAAGACTTGAATTGGGAAGCAAAGTACAAAGAGCTGCAGAAGATGTATGAGGCAGAGCTCAATGACAAAAAAAGCTACATCAAGCAGCTTAATGGCAGCGCGTTGGAGCTTCAAATGCTCAAGCAGCAGGTGCAGCTCGATGTGCAGTCGAAAGACGAGTTGATTGCGCTGCTCAACAGAGAAGTCGTTGAGCTTCGAGACGAGAATAGTGCCGAGGTGACTCGTCTCGAATCGAAGATCGAGGGTCTCCGCATGGAGAACGAGAGTTTCCTCAAAATGGCCCAAAATGGTGTCGACGACGCCGACGACAACTCGGCGGGCCACAAGCAGATTGATTACCTGGAGTTTGCTAAACTTTCCGACACTCACCGCAATTTGCAAGCACAGTATGTATCGTCGCAGGAAAACTGGAAACTCATCGAGTCCAATTTGCTCAGCAAAGTGGATGGTTTGGCGTCGTCGTTGGATTCTGTCAAGAAGTCCAAGCTCAAGAGTGGCAACGAGGTGAAGAAATTGACCTCGCAATTGTTTGCGCAGACCGAACAGGTTCTGAAGCTCAAACAGGAAGTGGCGGCGCTTCGAGACGAAAAGAAAGAACTAGAGTTCCAGCTTCAAGTCAAAGCAAACGAGCATTATGAGTTGGAAGAGAAACTAGAAGAGCTCAAGACGGTGTTCAATTCCGATAGACAAAACTACGACATCAAGATCAACACGTTAACCGAGACCATCAGGAAGTACGAGGAACAGGGCCAGGTTTACAACTCGTCGGTTTCTTCAGACAACATATCGTCGCTCCATTCGAGAAGGTTCCGTGACAGTGGGCTCCACATCAACTTGGAAGCGCGGTCGATGAGAAACTTTTCGACCCACTCCATGAATTCGTTGGGCACGCCGTTTCAGCAGTGGGACGATCCCAATGCTTCGGCGCCATTCACACCGTACGCACTTACGCAACATCAGTTCTCGAGTTCGTCTCTAACGGAAGAAATCCATCCATTTGATGCTCCAGACTCGGGAACCCCGGATGTTTCCTACAGCTTCAAGAACGAAACGCCCATGCTCCCCAGCTCGGGGGCCACGAAAAACATCCAGCTCATCAACAAGATGAGCTCCAGCATTCGCAGGCTAGAATTGGAGCTTCTGAGCTTGAAAGAAGAAAACGACCAGATTACTGCCGAGAAGGACTGTGCCCAGCAAGAAGTATTGGGCAAGTACGATTTGGAGCAGCAGGTTGCCACGCTTCAGGAGACGATTCTGAGGTTAGAAAACGATGTTGCTGAAGGCAAGAAGAAGGAGGGGACTCTATTGGAGGTGATTGGCGAAAAGTCCGAGAGAGTGGCCGAACTACAGGCGGATGTGGTTGATTTGAAGGATCTCTGCCGGCAGCAGGTGCAGCAGATGATTGAGATGGTGGGCAAGTAGTTACGGCTACGGCATATAAATTGTAATCGACGTATGTGACGTAAAGTCTGACGTTTTGTAGTTAGTTCAGTAGGTGTGACGTGAGACTGGCCAAAAAACCAAAAAACCAAAAAACCCGTGCACCATCGCCATCACTGCTCACGACAAACCATTGCTTCACCATCTAACCCCACACGAGCCATTATGTCCGATCCCAATTCAGGAAATTCCGGCAAGAGGCTCGCGGTGCCCATCCCAATTAGGAAAAACAATGCTGCCCCCCGTTCCGCCCACAATGTCCGGGTCAGCTCGCCATTGGCTCCCTCGTCGTTGCCTTCCTTCACTCCCAACACATCCATGAACATCAACCAGCGCCGCAGACCCTCCTACACGTCAATTGAGACGTCTCGCGAGGCCCACTACAATTTGGACTACCCGCGGGACATCGCGGAGCTTGAGCGGTTGCAATTGGACCCGAAGTCGAGGTTTTATGCCAGAGACCGGCCCCGAACATTGAATTTGCCGGAATTGTTGCCCTACGAAACGGAAAACCCACAGGATAGGGCCAAGTTCTTGTCACACATAGTAGCACACTTGTACATTGCCGTCAAAAGTCTTGACATCCAGGGGTCGTTGGCAATCACCGCCAAAGATCTCGCCTCGCTCAAGGATGTGGCCGGACTTTCCGACATTGATTTGGCGCTCGAGACGAACTTGTTTGAGATGAATAACGCCAAAAAATCCGCAGATGACGACGATTCGCCCGAGTACTTTCCTCACGACGATCTAGATGTCGACGACGATGACGAAGAAGATGATGAAGAAGGCGACGAGGAGCTAGACGACGACTCCGACGCCGACGACGACGATGTGGCGTACCATGACGAGGGCCACGAGGACTTTGAGTCGGGAGAGTCGACTTTGCAGCACAAAAAGTCGCCCAAGTCGGCAGCGGTGGTGAGCGTGAGAATATGGACGCACGAGCTCCTTGTGTGGCTCAAAATGAAGTACGACATGCCTTTGACGTTGCGCATGGCGCTCGCCAGGGTCTATTTCGCCATCTGCTGCTCGCGGGGCCAGCAATTGAACTTGCGAATCTACGTGAAGGCGTTTGAGCTTTTGACCAAAAATGTCAACCTTCTTGCCCTGAACGGCTTTTCACTTCCCTGGAAACATGTGTATCTCGAACTCGCCACCCATTTTTCCACGGTGGACTCGACGTTCGAGCCGATAGAGAAGATTGACTTGAATCTTTTGCTTCGATTGGCAGAAAGAGCATCCAACTTCTTCCCTCCGACGGGGTTGCCGGAGATGTTCAGCAAGTTGGGCTCGCGATTTTCCATAGTCAATGCCTCTTTGGTGTTGTCCTCCATGACAATGCTCCCGCAGAACTTTAATGCGGACTTTGGGACGGGAAACTCCGACGATACCCTCGATATCCGCCACTACATCCCTTCTCTATTTTACATGTGGTCCAAGCTCAGCAAGAGCGGAGGCATCGAGTCGCATGTTACGGGACACTTGGGCTCCACCTCCATGTCGTTCTTGACATTCCTCTCCAAAAACCCAGAAGCCAAGCAGGGTTTCGGCAAGTTTGGTTTGTTTTCCGAGGAGCACTTCAATTACCTCATCAATACTCTCTTGAACAGCTTGAGCATCAACATCGAGAAGTTTGCGTCCATGAAGACCAAGTTTTTTCACGGCTTTTCCAGCTCCATCGTCTTTTCCATGAACGGAGACAAGACTTTGCTCAAGGATGGCATATTGGACCATCTTGATACCATTCTCAATGCCATAAAGAGTTACGTCCATCCTTCTAACAGCGGAGAGTGGTCGAGACCAATATCAAAGTTCGTTCTCAGCATCATCTACCAGTTCCACAAGAGATATAACATGGAAAGGCAACCAACTGGAGTATTATATCATCTTAGCGACGAACACAAAATTTCAGACGAAGTCCGTGACAAATTCGTCAAGATTTTGTTGCCGGTAGTGAGAACAGGTCTCCAATCCAAGAGAAGCAGTGCGGGTGAAGACTATACTGCCGGTTTGGGTCTATTGGCATACCTTAACTCCGAATTCACCTTGGGATACATCTTGCTTGACATTTACGAGTCGTTGGAAGGTGTCATTTCTACACATAGAGTGCTGACCGCCTTGCGGTGCATCGAGGAGTTGGCTCGTTATTTCGCATCCACTCCAGGCTTTAGAGTCCATCTCGTAAGAATCCTCACAATGGCTCTCCCGGGTATTGACTCCAATGATTTGAGCAAAACAATGCAAACATTAAACGCATTCTCTGCGGTTGCCAACTTTGTTCCAATCGAAGACTTGAGCAATGGCGAATTGGATGCGGGACTTGCCATGGAATTCACAGGTATGCAGTTGGAGTACCTCGAATCTCAGATTTTCAGTGGCCCTTCATTTACCCAAAGCGCATCACAATATGACCCCGAGCTCGAGGTTCGTGCATTGAAGTCATCCACATCCGCCTTCAAGATGCTTATGAAATTGTTCGCGGAAAGAATTTTCACGCTTTTGGAGAACGTTCCTGACCCAAGCAAGAGTAATGGCATCGAAAAGGATCTCTGTGATGTTCTCCCCAAATTTATCTACATCATGATTGAGTCCATGTCCGATGACATTTTCAGATCGTTTAGAGACGAAGTCACCAACTTCCTTTTAGACAACACCATTTACCCCATTTCGGATGTTGCTGCTGAAATTTGTGGTGGCTTGATCAGAAGAGAGCCAGCATTCTTCAAGAAATTCGGTCCGCTTCTCATCGACAGAATCAAACAAGATGTGTCGGAAAATGGGGCTGGTAAGGCCAGAACTGGCATCGATATTGTTCCCCGTGACCAGAACATGTTTTGGAACCTTGTCATTCTCAATGAGTGTATTGGCAATGCTGGATCCGTTGTTGTCGATATGGGTGATCAGTTGAATGATCTTTCTTTTTTCCTCATGGACAATGTGAAGGGCCCTACTGTTTTTGCAAGTACTTACTTACTAAATCAGATGCTTCAGGGCACCACAAAGGTCAGGCTTGCGGAAACCAGACTCATTAGTCCTCATTTCGCAGAAAAGCGACAAATGGACGAGACGTGTTGGGGCGGATTCCAATTTGATGAATATAGATTTTCTAAAGAGAATCTCACTTTCCAATGGTTTATCCCCACCGATCGTGAAATTGAATTCGCCGTTGCCACTTTCAAGCACCACATCTCTAAAGCTTTGTCTAACATCCTGAATGTGATGAAGAAGATTTCTGGAACCAAAGATAGCATTTCCCTTGAACTCTCGGATGAGCTCAGAGTCAATTTCTTATATTTGGCCTACGGTACCAGTGGTATTTCGTACTTGTTTGATCCCTCATTTGATGAAGATATCCCAAAGTTAAGTGACCATAAGTTTGAGTCGATTCAACACCGTCTTATTCTTCTTGCTCAGATCAGGGATTTGAAGTCATCCAAGTTTTCCGATAAGGATGATGCGATGATCGACAACATCCACGAAAATCTCCAACAAATTGCAAACAATATAGAAAGTAATGATGAGATTGACTTCAATGAGGATGCTGACAAGATTGAGCGTGAGGTGGGCTTCGACTACCTCAATAAGAAGAATGAGTCAGTGGACAGCTTCGACGATACCGATGGCACACCGTTCAAGCGTCCCGATCTAAATTCCTTGAGCCAGTCAGGGTCGCCAACAATAGACGACTCTGCAAGAGCAACTCCCCGTCTAGCAGGCATTGATATGTCGACCATGAATCCTGCTATAACTTTCAGAGAAAGAAAGCTTTACACAAGCAGATACTACTTTGGTGAAGACATCGATAGACGCAGATCGAATGAACTTTATCTTCAGATCCACAGAACCAGACACTTAATTGGAAGAAGTTTGCATATCATTTCCAAGTTCATGATGTCGCACCTCAGTGACAACACCAAATTGTTCAAGCATTTGCTTTACATCCTTAATATCTGGTTTGCCGATGTCGGCCGTGAAAGAATTTTGGATCAGACACATGCCAAAATCAATTTCAGCTACGTGAGTGAGATGCAGCATATTAACCGAGTGAGGAAGCCATTTACACGGATCCTGTTGGGTAGCAGAATTGAGTCTTACCATCTGTTGAGAGTTGCTCTTCATGCAACATCCAGAAACATGACAGATTTGGATAAGTTCCTCATTGAAGACTTGGTGAAGTTATCATGTTCCACCTATACCGCTATTGCTGATCCAGCACAAAACACATTGATCGATGCTATGAAACGAGTGAATGGTTCATACACTGTCATTGTTAAAACCGCTCTCCGTCTGATTACCAAGGCAATTCAAGAGAACAATCACAAGAATATCGAAAGTGGCTTGAGCATTTTCGACTTGAAGAAGGTGAAAGCAAAGATGCAGAATGACTACCAAAACATCCAAAAGTTTGTGGATATTCTTCACAAATGCCTCGCAGTGGACGATAAGGATGTCAATGACATTGCACAGAGACTTTTCAAGAATTTGAGTGGAACCATTACTGCTCCTAGTAAGACTTGCTTGATTGACCATGCTTTGGTTGATTCCATCAGGCCGCCAGATGAGTTCATCGATTTGGAGATTAGGGCCGTCGCGCTTGCAAAAGAAAAGAAAAGAAAGGTCTATCTCGAGAAGCTTGAAAAGTTGGAGGATTCAGTGGTTGTCAACGAAAAGCACAATACTCACTGGAAGACGACGACTTTCAATCTTCGGTTCTTGATTGATTTACAAACGGACTTCAATAGACCTTGCAACTACGATGTGTTCCAGCTTTTGACTAGGTCTGCATCATTTGATCATCCGCTTGTCTCGAGACTTGCTATCAAAGGTATCACTAAGGTATTGAAAAAGTTGTACCTATTGGGTTCTTATGAATACGATCTTTCGAAGGCTTTGGATTTGGAATACGTCGTTGATACCTTTAAAATTATTGACACCGAACCTCACGGTGGAGAATCCTACTATGGAACGTGGAAAAAGGAACTTTTGAATGTTGAGCATCCAAATTATTTCATAGATCACAGAGTGGAATGTGGTTGGCTATTCTGGGACAAATCAATGAAAACAGTGACCAATGAACCTTGTTACGCACTCAAACTTAATGAGAGAGATGAAGCAATTGTGAGAGGTTTCTCAAAGTGTGTTACTAAAGAATGGCTCAAGAACATTGTCAACTTGTGGATTGCGGATAACGAGGCAAACTCAGCGTTCCAAGGTACTGATGTTTACATGATAGAGTCCCTCGTGTTGTTGTTGTCGAACGGATGGATAGAGAATATGCTGTTCCAGGATTTATTGGATATTATCGGTGATGTTTATGACAGAACGGAAAAGAGTGCCCATATTGTTACTTGCGAGATGATTGCGGGTATACTTATGGGTGCGAAAGTTACCAATCCCGAAATGGTCGAAATGAGAGATGAATATTTGTGCACGTTCTTGAAGAACTTGTTGGAGAACGACTTGACTCCAGAGACTAAGAATGTGTGGATGATCTTTTCTTGGTGGATTCCTTCTGATGTGGATATCCGAAGATTTCCTAAGGTGATTGAAGTTCTTCTCAATGTCACCATCAATGAAGACTCGGACTCTGCGTTGAATGGAGCCACAAGAATCAGCTACATCAGATCGCTTGTGGCTTCCATTCCATGGTCCTTCCCCGACCCGGAATCAATTTTGAATTTATGTTTTTCAAACATTGCTAATAGGTACCAGGCTATTCGTGAGCAGGTTGGTGCATTACTCGCAATCTCAACATTCTCATTCTATGGCGACTCATTCGCAACTGGTGAGGAATTCCTCTCTGCTTGCCATGAGGATGGTGCACAGCTTTACAAGAGAAGCATGCATGCTCTGTTGTTTGACCGTCTCGCACTTTTGTTTGAGACAGTAGAGGAATGGAGAAAGGAGGTTGAGCATTTGTCGGCCCAGGAAATTCTTAACTCGCGATACATTTATGCTGCCACTACGACATTGTTCTGGTTGAAACAAGCATTGAATACAAGTATCTCAATTCAGTTCCAGGGACTTGTGGATACTCACATCATTCCATACTTGCTTAACTTGGTCGCAATGAAGGATGTCTGCCAATTGGGTGGTATCGATCCGCTCAAGGCATTCAAGAAAGTATCTCAAATGCCTTATGATGCCGAACATCTTGAGAAATTGGTCGCCATGCTTGAGAGATATACAAAGTCGAACCTCAACGTCGTGCAGTCATTTATTCTTGGTGAATTTACCGAGACCATCTATTTCAAGAATTTGTTCTCGTTGACCGCCAATCAGAAACTGAGAATCTTGAGCTTGACAAGTTCTGTGTTATATCAGAAGAACTTAGAGTTTAGAGAGGCGTCAGCTACCACATTTTCTGGCTTGATTCACACTTCTCCACCAGCAGATGTGGAAAGGATTGTGAACCAGTACAAGAGTAAGTTTGCTCGTGAGTTGGATAAGATCAGAAAGAAACACAGAAAGGACGGATTCAAGAATATGCCCCAAGATGATATTATCATCTTGCACGGTGCTACGCTTGGACTTGGAGCTTTGGTTCACGCATTCTCGTTCCTGTCACCTCCACCCAAGTGGATCCCAGAAATTTTGACCATTTTGTCTAACAAGGCATCTGGTATACCCGGTATTGTCGGAAGATCCGCCAAGGAAACGCTTGGAAAGTTCAAGAAGACGCGGCAGGATACCTGGCACGTTGACAGCAAGGTGTTTAACGAGTCGCAGGCCCACGATCTCGAAGGAGTCTTATGGAAGAGCTACTTCATTTAATGATTATAATGTCCTCTCTATGATTATACCAATATACAAGAAACGAAGGCACAAAATATAAAGAAAAAAAAATATGCTAATGTTCGGTTATGCCAACTCCAAAATATCCACAAAGACCTGTCTTTCGGAATCTTTAAGATGATCAAAGACAAGACTGTGTATGCCAGGATTGCTAGTACTTAACGACGAACTAAAGTTCTTGAAAATCTGGAACGGATCGATATTATCCAACGGAGTACTAGCCAATGGATCCTCAAACACCGGTTCAGTCTCCTCAGAGAAGCCAAAGCTTGACAATCTCGAGTCCTCCTGTTCAAGAAAGTTCTTGTAGGCGGTGTGTGTCGTTTCTTCATCGTCACTTTCGTCATCATCATAGGCTTCGGTCACAGCCGAGTTGAGCGAATCGAAGTTCAGGAAGTCAGCGTCGTTGAACTCGACACGTTGCTTTTCGAAATTACGAATGGCCGCTGGCAATTCGTTAAACAATGAGGACAATTTGGAACCGATTCCACTTGCCAACGCAGGCAATTTCTGTAGAATTTCTCCGTTGGTCAACAAGCTAATGAGAGCCAAGATGGACAATTTGATGTCGTACACTCTTTTCAATTGTGGAATAAGTGCGTACCACTGAGTGATAAACGAATCCAAGTGGGAGTATTCCTCCAACAATCTCACGGTGGTTGGGCAGTCGTAGATCAAACACGATCCGACGTAGTTGACCAGTGCCACAGTCAAGGAGTTGTTTTTGACATGCTGAGCATCCACTTGGTTTGATGCCAAAACTGGCAAAATTGTCTTGGAAAGCTCAGCAATGTAAGGCGAAGCATTGTGCTGTAACGAGAGAATCAATGTCTGGGCGAGCTCGCAAGCAAGAACAATGTCATTGTAGTCCACGCTGCCATCTTCTCCCAGGATCACGAGGGAGATGATTTTCACAAACCGAATGTTCAACTCCGGTGTTGAAGCCAAGTCCTCGGCACCAAACACCATATAGTTGCGCAAGCACTGCGAGAGTTCCTCGGTGTACATCAAGGCCACACCGTTTATGAAAGAGTCGGTGAGTTTGGTGAAATGGCTCCACATCAACGGAGTCACCGATCTCAATAAGAAAATGGAGTTTTCGATCAACTCGGCAATGTCTGCCAAAAGATCGTCCAAGTCGTTCTGCAATACAATGTCAATGGCAGGCGAGAAGGTTTCTTCCAACTTGATGCACACGTCGCTGGAATTCTCAAAGGAAAGCAAAACGGTGATCATGGTATTCAAAAGACCCAGCGCAGCCATGGCTTTATCGCCGCTATCGACATAATCGCCATCGAATTCGTCAATATCCACGTTGGCAGCCTCAATGAGACCTTGGGCGAGCTTTAAGAACTGCTCCACCAAGTTTTTCATCAACTCCACACCAAAAGGCTGCAACTGTTCCGAGAAGTTCTCCACGCACTCTTGCATTACAACCGAAACTGCTTCATTATCGATTTCGCCAGAGAGTTGAAGAAGCCTCGACATAGTTGGGATGATAATGTTGGATAGTACTTGTTTGAATTGAGCATCGTGCAAGTATGCCTGAATGGCAAGCGAGCCTTGAAGCAAAATAGGCATGCAAGTAGTGGAATCCGAAGTAAACGGCTGGAGAATACCCTGATAGAGCGTCGATAAGGCTCGTGGGTCGCGGAAGGTTAAATCAGCGAATTTGGAGCAAACGTCCAAGGTTCTGGCAACCAAAAACTCATGTTTGGATGAAAAGTTGGGGAATACCAATTCGGTGAGGAACTTCTCCATTTGAGAGTAGTAAGGCGACTTCTCGGTGGTCAAAAGGTGGGAGACTTCACCAATCAAGCGCATGGCACCGTCCTTTTTGCGCGCAACCTCCAAGTCGTCGGGGAGTTGCAGCAAGGTAGACAACTGGGTGAAAGAGAAAGACACAATAGGTTCCAAGGTGGTCTTTTTCTTTTTAGATGCTAGCGTGACTAGCAAGCCCAATGCAGCAATGTCAGGCTCCAGCTCGTCGAAATTGTCCATTTTCAGGTTAATGTAGTCTGCTGGGTCGACCTCGAAGAGCTCCAAAGTCTCTTCGGAAGGAACCAAGAGGGGGAAAATCAAATGAGACACGATGTTCTCAGCGTACGGCAGGAAAATGGCCCACGTCTCCTTCTGCGTGACACAATGGCTCAAAAACTCCAATAAATGGTAGAGAGTGGTGGTGCCGAGCCATCTGGAGCCAGTGCACCAACTTTCAATGAGAGACAAGTATACCGACATCAAATGGGGCACAAACTCCAGCACAAACACGGCACGGAAGTTATCATATTTGAACTTGGCCGACAAGTCTCGCAGAGCGTAACGACGGAATAATCGCTCGATATTGGCCACCGACCATTTGTAACATTTGGCGATCTGGGTCTGGGTGCGGTCCAGCTCCAACATCGAGTCTGCAACCACATACGGTGGGGGCGCCATCTTCGTCACGTTGCAGTGGAACTGTCCCCATGCTACCAATGACTCGTGGGTCTGCAAAACCTTGGGCAAATCGTAGTAAGTGACAAACTTATAGGTTTTTAGGATGAGCTTCAACATCTCGGCAGTAAGCTCGGATACCTCCGAAGACAAAATGGCATTCCCCACATTGAGCAAGTGAGGGAACACCTGCGAGATGATTGGGTCCAATTCTGCCAGCCGTTCGCTGTTGGTGACCCATCGGTAATATCTGGCAATCTCCGAGAAACACAACACTCCCGTGTACAACGCCAGGGTGTCGTCCAGCTGCTGCAACAATTCGCCCGTCTGGCTGATCAAAGCCGGCCATTGATCTTTATAGTCTGCGCCCACAAGCACTCGGAGCACGGGAATCAATTGGTGTCTGGTTTGGTGATCCACCGATGCCAAAACTGGCACCAAACGGTCCTTTATTATGGGTTTTTCGCCGGCGTCGATGGCGTCGTCCTGGCTGTTCCAGTATCGCAAGATTCTGTTCTTGAAATATACGGCGGCGGCCTTACGGATTCCGTGGGGAACATTGGAGGCTGCGATGATATCTAGAGAAGCGCCCAAGAACCCTGGCTGCCTCGAAAGATGACGGAGTTGCAGCTCCGAGCTTTCTCTGATGGAGGCCGAAGCCTCGAGCGTGCCCGAGAAGCACTGGAGAAGCGTGTTAGCGTCCATGGTGAAAAGAAGATGATAAAGGTTATTGTAGAAATTTTTAGCAGTAGGTACAGGAGGGACAGAGGTGGGGTGGGGGAAGAGATGGGGGAAGAGGGGCGGGGGAGCCAGATATTTCTTATGGTGTTCTATTGAGATTGCTCAAGTGTGAAGTGAAAATGAGTGTGAAATGAAAATGACAATGAGTGTGGGAATGAAAATGAATGTGAAATGAGAATAAGTGTGAGAATGGGGTGGTTGTGAAAATGCGATAATGAGCAGTGAGAAGATGAGATAGGCAAATGGTGGTTAAACCTCACATATCCAAATATTCATGCAACTCGTTTGGTTTTTCAGGTGCGTTCGGCAGTTTCTCTCTGATGAGAATTCAGAATATTGATTGACAACTTAGTACCATTGTAGAGCAGAAGTCTTCAGAAGGTGTACATGCGAAGCAGGTTTTGCAACAAAAGCTGCGAATGACATTCAGAAAATGGATTTTCTGAGTGCATTATTTCATTACTGCTGTTGCAAATGTTTCATCTGGGATCATTTTTGAAATTGAAAGAGTTGCTTTCTTGGGGTGAGAGATCGCGAGAAGATTGAGCATCAGAGATTGAGCATCAGAAATTGAGTGAGATCTGTCACATCGGTGGATTTGGTAGTATCGGTGGACTTGGCGAAACAGGGTGGGCTGATAGATTTGCAGAATGCTTACCGGGCCGAAAATTTAAGTAATTAGGAAGAATACGGTCAGATAGTGAGAAAAAATATGGTCATGACGGCACAGGTATATGAATGTGTTTAGGTGGTTGGTGGAGGTGGAGTGCCTTTTGGTGCTTAAATCAGCAAGACACCTCATTTGAGGAACAAGTTGATGGTGTGAATTTCACCATTGACATAATAATTATTCACGTTAGTGCCATATGCGACTGAATCGACACCGGTCGAACATCTGCCAAAGCTAGTGGATTCGCAATCGAACATTAATCATTAGATCCAAATGAAACAAGCCCTCGTCAAGATAATGTTGGCTCCTTAACAGAAAGAATATAAAATTTTGCAAATGTGTTGACAATGCTGAACCAGAAGGATTCCATTCAAATTTGAAAGATGAAGTTGCAAAATTGGACTGCTGACGTTGCTGATCACATTTATGGCTTTCAATAATGTGGTTAAATAAGACGATGTTACTGTTTATGTTCAATGTGCTTTTGAATAATCAATCACCTTGGCTGTACATATCAAGAAGGCAAAAATAGAGAAGTGTGTGACAAAAATTGAAAGGCAGGAATCACCAAGGTTGCTCGCATATATAGTCCATAGCTATTAAAAAGGGTGGCTGACTAGTACGATTTGGATAGTGTGGTAATTTTCTGAATATGAGCAACATTGCCTAAATGAAACGAACTGTGAAAGACCTTCTTTCTATACTGTTCCTCATCAGTACCAGATTCTCACTAAGCCTCTGGCTACAAATGAACCTTCGAATCTGGCATTTCTTTCCAGTTAACCATCGCTCTCACCGTTCATCATTCCTCTCCGATTACTCTTCACTCCTCAACTTCTCTAAATCACCATTCCTCTACCAATTTCTTGATCACCAGTCACCTACGGTCGGTCACTACACCTCCTCCGTCACCAGCTACATTCGGCCACATCAATGCCACCTAAATTGTCTATATATGCTACTCGATAGTTCCATTGATATCGGCACTTATGCTGTCGAAGTCGTCGTCATTCTCTCCATTCATGTAGACGATCAGCTCCTCGATGTTGGTGGTGTTGTTGAATGTATCGTTGAATGTCTCGTGCTCGGACTCTCCACCACTCTCTTCCTCCTCTTCCTCCAAACTCTGGTTCTTGATCCTCTCTCGAAGTTCTGCCTGTGATTTCAACAATTGCAACCGTCCTTGGAGTGCCGAAAGCTTTGGCATCATTTTCATGCCGTCGTCAAGGCGGCCCTGCAAATACCTCAACTCATCGGCCAACTTGCCCTGTTTGGAAATGTAGCCTCCGTGAGCAAGCAAAAGCCACTTGAGCCATGTCGACAACGACGATTTTTTGGAGGTCTCACTGGCCACCTTGTGGCTGATAATCTGGAAGAGGTTGCTGACAAGTACGGGACAGTCGCCGGTCTGTGAAAAGAGACGGATGGTGTGCTTGATATTATCCTCCAGATCGTTGCTGGAGCACAACTTGATGACGCTTTTTTTAGATACAACCTCGGCAAGCAACAACTGGGACAATTCGGAAAAAAGCTCGCCGGGTGCAAGGTTGTTGATGCTGGTAGATTCCGATGCAACAAATGTTATGTCGGGCGTGGAGACGTCTGGGTCGACAGTCCTGGCGCGGTAGTCAATGGAGATCACATAATGGCCCAGAAAATTGATGTCGTCCGACAACTTCACAAACCGTGGCTGGTTGCCGTCGTACCACACACCAATGACGCCGTTTTCAGCGGCGTAAAAGATGTTCTCGAAGAAGATGTCGGGATGACTAGTGTTGAGAACGGCACACGATGCAATGTCGTCGTTGAACGTCACAACCTCCGCTCCCTTGGCGCCGAAAATGACACCCGTGGTGCTGTTCAAGAACTCCACCCGCGAGATCGAACCGCATTTGCTCTCGAAAGCCACGGGCTCGCTACCTGGTTTGGCAAGATCATGCAAAATTAATGTGGGTGACAGCTCTCTGGCAAGAGCCACCACAGTACGGGAAACCGCCAGGAAACTCGAGATAGGCGTGAGAGAAGATTCGTTGGAACCTTCCCGTGCAAGCTCTCCGACAAC
Organism: Sungouiella tsuchiyae; assembly: GCA_030566995.1. Classification (NCBI taxonomy): domain Eukaryota; kingdom Fungi; phylum Ascomycota; class Pichiomycetes; order Serinales; family Metschnikowiaceae; genus Sungouiella; species Sungouiella tsuchiyae. The sequence continues at coordinate 69,163 of JAJLRO010000023.1, read as the reverse complement.
ATGCTTTTTCGTCTTGGAGCCATCTACCAAGTAGACTTTGGAGGAAGCCACGAGCAATGCTGGGCCAGACAGTTTCTTCAAAGCATAGTCACTCTGCCAGATGCGGGCGACGTCGGCATCGATTTTGCCGAATTTGACCTGCTTCACAACAGTATTGTTGACGATATCCACCTCAAACACTTCTTGGGAGTCCGAAAGGGCCCAAAAGCGGCCCGAAGAAGCCGACTGCGTCAAGGAGACACAGGAGTCTATGCATGTGATGGTGTGGGCTGCGTCATCCTTGAAAGGCGAAAACACAAGCACATTGCCGTTGGCCAAAGCTACGGCCAATAATGATGAGGATGCATGGCCATTAGAATGGCCGTTCCCGTTGAGAGTTCCGTTTGAAAGCTGGGCGTCAGCGCCGTCAGCCTTTCTTTTGGATTTTGAAGGTGTTTTTGCGGCAGTGGACTCGCTGATCCAGGCAGAACAGATCACTTTCTGGTCAAGATCTAGCTCAAATCTCTTGATGAGGTTCTCCACGACCAATGGGCCTGGATGTTGTGCGATTGGATAGATCTGAACCTCGTTTCTGCCGTTTTTCAGAATCACATTGGCGAGGTATGCGCCTGAGGCGTCCACCTTGCTGTATGCTCCCGACATTTGAAGATGAGATGGTAGATAGTAGCTGAAAATATTCTCGCGATGGCTGTCAGTGGTGTGCAGGACACTTTGGTGGGGATGAGAAGGGGCCAGGATTTTGCGGGGTTCAGGGTGATCTGGAAAGGTTTAAGGTCGGTTAATGATTTTAATTGCTGTGGATAATTACCCGGTACTTTTATTTTTGGCAGATTTAGAACTAACTCTGCAATTTCATCGACACTGGATTGTTGTGTTATGTACAGGACGATATCATCATTCCATACTACTCATACTTCTGTATCTAGAATTGAACGGCAGTGTGTTTGCAATTTGCCGGGCAGAACCAATTTAATAAGTGAAAATCTTATATATCACTAAATTCGCCTCCTTTTTGCGTTTGTGGCTCCTGAATCTCCCACGTGACAACTTTTAAATCCACTTGTCGCCATGACCATGACCGACGAACTATATATCCCGATTCCACACTACCCGCCGTTTAAACTTCGGTCGTCGCTCATTGACAAGGATCCCGTGATTTGGGTGCATCTTCTCGAGGGATATTTGGACCTCTGCAAGGTCCTTCTTTCTGGTGACATCGTTCTCAATGTTAAATCAGCTCAGCAACTTCAATTGTTCATTAAGGTGTTTCTCTCGGAAACCGCCCAGGAGTCCAGTCAAGTGTTTTCTTTGGGTGCAATCAACCCAGACATAAAAAAAAATACGGCTTTGTTGAGAGCTTACGTATTTCAGGTAATCAGAACATACAGTGTGGTGAAACTAGCACTCAATGGCGAATCTCTTTGGAATTTTATCTTGATCTTTGTTGAGCAGAACGCTACAATTGTGCGTGGCCTCATTGACGGAACTATAAAGTCGCCATTGAACGACAACAAGAAGTCCGGGAAACTTCTGCTGATTCCTCTTCTCAGAAAACACTTGGAAACCACCATCACCCAAGGCAAAATGCCAGACGACCACATCAAATACTTGGCTGTCCTATTGGGCCAACACACGCTGGCACTGACGACCCAGAAGTTCCTGGTGACGGGGTCTCGATCGAAAGTTCTAGCCAAGGACAAATACAAAGGAAACGGCTCCAATGCCATCCAATTTGCCGAGACTTTTGTCAACGAGGAGTGGATCGAGATGTTAGAGCGCTTGTACGCGGGAGGAAAGAGTATCCATGCCCAGACGGTGAAGAATTGGATGGTGGTGAGCGTGCTTTCGTTGTCGACTGCCAAGTTGGCGAAAGTGGTATCTACGATAGGAATCAACAGCGCCGAATCGATGATTTTGGCTCCTCTTCTAAGTGCTATCATCTTGTCTGAGCCCTATAAGAAGTTGAACCCTGGGCTTGAGGCCAGATTGCCGTTTTTGACCAACATTGCTTTTGCCGAAGCACCAGAGCCCGTCAACGAGAAAGACGTGGAGTTCTTGGTGGGCATTTTCCCCAATTTGACTCCAGAAAAGGCTGCCACCATTTTACGCATGAATGAAGGTGATGCCGAGAAGGTGACCCATCTCCTACTTGAAGATCCGCTGATCATAGACACTATACCCGAGGAAAAGAAAGAGGTAAAGAGCACACCCAAGCCAATCAAGGCTTCGGAGTTGCAAAGAGGCATCGAGCGCTTCAAGCTCCACCACAACGAGACCACCGAGACTTTGGCCAAACAGCCACCAACATTGAGCAAGGAAGACGTTAAAAAGAAGACGTTATCTGCTGCATTGAAACTTCTCTATGAAAGCGACGAAGACGAAAGAGACGACACATACGATGACCAGGAACACACGTCGGGACTGGCATTCCTGGAGTATGACAGAAAACCTAAAAACAAAGACAAGGCTCGTGTGGCAGTATTGGACGATGACAGTGAGAAGTCAGAAGCAGAGTCTGCATCTTCGTCGCCCGCTCCAGCGGAAGTCAGCAAGATCGAACTCAATTTGTTTGACGTTTTAAAGACGAATGGAGAGGCTGCATTCGAGAAAACCAGCAGAAAGCTGAAGGTCCGGCAAGATTTGAAATCGGCCACTGAATGGACCGACGAGCAGATCGAAGGATGGTACAGAATGATCAAGAAATCGCCCAGAAGATTCAGATTGCTCGAAGAACAATATGTCTTTCACTTCTCGAATCGTAAGACGACAGCATCTACTTCTGGTTCGTCGACGTCTTCGCAGCCTCCGAGAAATACTCAAGACAGAAAGAGGACCAATGCTAGAAACGAAAAACAGAAATCTAGCCGTGCAAACCACAATCGTAAAAGTGGGCACAACAAAAAAGCGAAGGCAGAGTTGGCAGGATTACGCGAATAAGAATCTTAATAGCGACTTTATGGTAATAGTCTCGTATATGCACATGTCCTTCGTCATAGTTACCATCCGTGGTCAAACAACATCGATACTGACTCACCGTTGTGGATTCTTCTAATGGCCTCAGCAAAGATTCGCGAAACATCCAACACCTCAAGCCTGTCAGGACCGAGGAAAAGGGCACTTTCGTTCTGAGGAACACTATTTGTGGTGATGAATTTGTCAATATCCGACACAAGTACCTTCTCAAGCCCATCGCCGCTAAAGATAGCGTGTGTGACAAGACAATACACCTTGGATGCTCCCGTGCTCTTGAGAAGCTGTGCAGCTCTGGTGATGGTGGTGCAGGTATCGGCAATGTCGTCAATCAACAAACATGTGCGTCCCTTGACGTCTCCCACCAACATAGAAGTGTTCACCATCTCCGTGGTGGAGTTCGACTGGTTCATAGACACTGTAGCCGAGAGAATTGGAGAACCGACTGTCTGAGGCGAAACCTTGATTCTTCTCTCCTTGTGGATCAATGCAAAAGAACATCCCAATGCATCGGCAATAGCAGTCGCTCTCTTGGCTCCTCCACTGTCGGGAGAGACAATGACGCAGTCTTTGTAGTTGGGAATATAGTCCACAATGTACCGTTTGAAAAGAGGCATCAGATACAAGTTGTCCACCGAGATATTGAAAAATCCCTGAAACTGTGGATCGTGCAAGTCCATCGTCATACATCTGTCTGCGCCAGCAGTCATCAACAAGTTGGCAATCAAAGTGCCGTTACTGCTCACCCACTGCTTGTACCCACTTTCATCTCTGCCGTGTTCATCCACTGTACCCAAGATGTCAGGAGCTGACGAGTTGGTAATGATCTCTTTGGGTTTGCTCAAGAAGTGAGAGAGTCCTCCTGCGGAAGGTAGACTTTGCTGGCCTCCAATAGCCACGCGAGGATTCTCAGGTTGCCTCGAATAAGGAAAGAAGGGGAACACTACAGTGACCCGCTTGGCACTGGAAATCTTGCATGCCGAGATCAATATGAGAAGCTCAAGAAAGTTGTCGTTGACATCGCCGGAGCCGTTCTGTATGATGAAGACATCTTTCTCACGCACGGAGTCCCTGATTTCGATGGAGGTTTCTCCGTTGGAAAACTTCCTCAGGTCGGCCCTCCCAACGTCAAGGGTCAAGTTCTTGCAGATCGACTTGGTAAGGTTACTGATAGAGTCTCCTCCAAGGACGACAAGGTTCTTCATGGCTTTGTAGAACGTGGAGGAGCAAAAATTTTATGGTCCGCGCATTATGTAGGAGGACCAAGATTGGGACTACCAAGGGAACTGGGACCCATGGTGAGATGAGCACAAAAGTCAGGATATATCCGAAACGATTTAAGCCGTTTCATCGCCTTCCAAGTGTAAAATGGGTCGATTTTGAAGTGATTTCAACGACACCGTCGGGAGTCACCGCGTCACGTGACCCCATAGTTATTGCCCCATAGATAAGAAGTATTAGAGCATTAACTATGGCAAACTCAAAACATTGGTATATCACATGCCGTAATATATCGCAATCGCTCTCAAAGCCTGATCTCGTATGACCCCGATTGAGTGGTGTATTTCACCCACTTCACCGTCCGGTAGTTGGACTTCTCCGTGACTTTTAGAAAGTTCACGGCAAGCCCAGATGCACTATACATTTCCAAGGTAAAGTTCATGGTAATAGAAGGTTTTGACCATCCGAAGTCTAGACGGTCGACCCCCAAATCGATGGCGAGGTCGTGCTCTGCGTCTCCGTAGAATCTGCTGAATTTCCACTGGACAACTTCATCTTCCGGAATAATCTTAGTTTTCCCATTCGAGCTCGTAATATTGTTGCGAGTGACTCCGTTGGGCAATGGCACCTTGATCACCACATTAGTGGCAGACAACTTGGAGGAAAACGTAGAGCGTAGTCTGACTTTCAAGCTCACCTTATCGCCATCTGTTTTCACCGAGGAGTGAAGACGGAATGGGAGTGAGGCTGTGCTGGCAATATGGTAGGTCATAAGCTGGAAGGTTCCATCGGGAGGAACAAACCGAATCACCTGGTCTGTGTCGTACTTGTCCAATTCGACACACTTGTGGAACTTGAAATCGTCCAAGGTAATTGCGTCTAGAAGATTGTCCAGAACATTTTCGTTGGAGAACCCAAACCGGCAAACAGGCACGCCAGACAAGTGGGATTTCATCACAATGGCGCCATCGATGTTGGAATGAACGATCTCGCCCCGCGAGTTGAGAAGAGCATGGACTTTCTCGTCCACATTCAAGAAGATTTCGTTCTTCCGGTACTTGATGCCCGCCTCTCGCCACGAGATGCTATTCGGGTCGTAGACACTATCCAAAGAGGGCTTTGATTTCTTGTCGCCGACCGACTTCTTCCCGCCGTCGTCGGAGATTTTCAATCCAGCCAAACTTGGCACCACAGATGACAAATACGAAGGCTCCAAGTTTGTAGGGAAGCCGAACTCCACCAGCTCGTCAAGAATATCAAAAATGGCGGAAAAGTTGTTGGTGATGTTCTCCTCGGCAAGCGTCTGGGCCAGCGGGCTGGCAAATGCCAGCTTCAACAAATCCACCAAATTAAAGAGAAACTCAAATACCAACAGCGCATCCTGGTTGGACCGCGTAACAGCCACCACCCACAAGTAGCCGCTGCGGACATACAAGAATGACGTGGAGCCCAACGTTAAAACCGGCAGTCGAATTTCCTTGGCAGCAGTCGCCGATCCAGTCCGACTTCTGGAAGCTGAGTTGATTACCTGGATTCGGAACACGTCCGAGACATTGCGCTTGACTCCCTCGCGGAAGAATTTGGACATGAGGACATCGCCTTTGGAATTGAAGATGAAAAGGGCGTTCATTCCATGGAGATAGACTGGTTAATGTGGGGATAGACCGGTAGTAGGCCTGGAGATTTGTACCCGTAGAGATCCGTACATCTGCAGGTGGTTAGGAGGAAGAGGACAGACAGAGGTTTGGAGGCTTGGAGAGGCTTGGAGGTAGAGGGGGTTTATGTGTGGATTAGATTTGGGTGGGAGTTTTGGTTTGAAAGGGGTTTGGGTGGGAGTTTTGGTTTGAGTGAGTGTTTTGGTTTGGGTTTCGGAGTTTTTGTGGAGCGTATTGGATTGAGACAGCCAGCCATGAAAACTCTATAGATTATAGAAAATAGCTGGCTTGTGGCAGAAGAGAGAACGGAGAATTTGGTGGGTGAAACCTTCAGAACCGCTTTGTAAGTTAGTATGATCATTGATAAACACGGGTAGTGATTGAGCGTGTGGAGATGAGCATAGTAAGCATTTCGCAGCCAATAGAGAGAGGAACAACTTCTGAATCAGTTTGATTTGACATAATTTCGGCATTATGATGAATATTTTCAACTTAATCTCTCTTCAGATGGACTTAAAAAGGAGTCTGGCCCAATTTCTCGAGACGTTGGTCTGTTTGTTTAGCGCTAGTCAAAACGAATAGTCGGTGAGGGTTAAAACACTATAATACCGAGCTTGTGGGCCCAAGGAACGATTTGTGAAGGGATCGGATTCGTTGGTCGGACTTAACTTATCATGTGCAAAGATTTGAGCGTAAGTCTAAATGGAACACTACTCTCTGCACTTGTAGCTTGTTTTAATTCATCTACTGACTACGGAATATTAATTCAAATGTAACCTTCTATCCGGTTTAACAGATTGTACCCAATTCAGTGTTTTTGTTGGTAATGTTTATTATTTCTTCTATTCGGATCTTATCGTCCCCGGCGTTTCCGACTGCCCATTTGCACTCCTATCGAGAGCCTTCCAGACAAGTACTTAAAAGCCTCTTTATTGCAAGGTCTATAGTAATAACTACAATATCGGTATTAACTCTACGAACATCTGATTGCACCTGGTGAGTAATACGCTGGATTTATCAGTAATTTGTAAATTAGTTTATCATGTTTTACCATCAGTGGTTTAAAGATGAAGGGCTGTATGGTTAGCTCTAGTTTGTACAACTGACACGAGCCGGTGCAGACTTTCATAATCATACAAGTTCAATTCTGGTCCTACGTCTAGTCTAAAATTTTCCCGATCCCGATGGTGCATCTCCCGATCCAGTAGGTGATTTTATGCTCATAGTGGTAGACCATAAGTGTAAGAGAATTTGACACGACAAAAAGATGCCAAATGAAGAACTACTAATTATGTCCCTAGAGTGCTATCCATAAAGTTTTCACTTGCCATTCCAAAAGCTTACTCGCCGTTTCGCAAGCTTCACCATCCATAAACCTTCAACATCTTCGCAAGTCTCTTCTCTCATCATGATCGAGAAGGACAACTAATTGAAATGACTTAAAAATCGTATATGCGTCTTTTCTCTTTTGTGGCCGTTTTTAGATTTTTGGCACTCGTTTGAACTTTTGACATGATGGGGTTGATACTCATAATTGATGGAAATAGGAATGAGCAGGCGACAGAATGAACGAAAAAAAAAAACTAAAAAAAAAGAAAAAAATTGTCTGTGAACGCTAAGAACGAATGAAAACGTCACTCGAACTCTCGGCAATTCCTGGCGACTGGCTAATCGGTCCAACTCTCAGTATAGAATTCTGTTCACATTCGCAGCCATAAACCTCACCAAAGCTCCCCAAGCCTTATCTCATGACAACCACAAAAGCTTAGACAATTGCCATATTTCTAAATACCAAAAAAAAAAACCTACTGTAAATCTATAAAATTTGCCCAATTCTAGTTCATTTGCTTTGCCTCCCACATTCATAGTCCGCAGGTACTGGCCCACTGTTCACTATGTTCCCTCATTTCACACCCATCTTCACTCTCATCATCTACCCTTCAGCCTTCACTTCTAATCCCAGTTCCCTTCATTTTTTTCCTTAACCTTTAAACAAATCCACCTTCCTCGTCCCGAATCCACTTCCCTCCACTTCCCTCCAATCCTCCATCTCCAACTCCTCCAACTTCCTGTCGTGCACACACCTGAAAAAATTATAGCTTCACCAACTTATCTTCCCACATCATGTTCAGGGCGGCCCTCACACGTACGGCCAGACGCCAGCTCCACGACGTGCCTGTGTTGAAAAACCACACAAACTTTCTCGCAAATGGCATCAGTGGCTTGTACTCGCCTGGTGGCTACCAGTCGGCATGGTTAGCCTACCAGAAGTACTTGACTACAAATCTCTCGTTGAACACGGTGGGAACGGAAAACGAAAGCAGATCCACCTACCAGATCTTGTTGCTGACCGCCAAGCAAACCACAGAGCAGCACACATTCCATTACGCCTCGCAAGCACACAATAATCACCTTTTCTTTGAACAGCTCGCTCACCAATCTGAGGCTCAGGCCACAAAACCATCCCGATTCTTGATGGAGCGCTTGGCTGACCAGGACATTAACTCGGTGGAGCAGCTCAAACAGAAGGTCGCTGCGTTGGCCGAGTCGGCCCTTGGCCAGGGCTGGATCTTCTTGGTGGAGTTGCCTGACAAATCCACCAAGCTTTTGTTGTGCAACAACGACGGCACGCCCTACTACTATGGTAAGAACCAGAGCTTGGACTTGAACGGAGCTGTGGACGAAAACAGCTACAATGCGTTGCAGGGCTTGAAGGAGAAGGCGAACGCAGACGAATTGGACTTCACCTTGCCTCTTTTGGCCATCAACTTGTGGGACGTGGCCCATGCTGAGGACTACGGCATCAACGGCCGTGGCGATTTCTTGTCGAAGGTGTGGGACTGCATCAACTGGGATGTTGTCAACAAAAGAATGTTCCAGGTTTAATCATGTACATAGAATAGAGCCACCACGAGGGAGAGTTTTATTGATTGTAATTTGCTTTAAAGGGCTCCACCGTAATATACTTTGCTTGGTCGTAATTCACTTTGCTTAGTCGTAATTCACCTTGCTTAGTGCTCCACCTTCCCCACGGCCTCCACGATCTCCTCAAAATCCGTCTTTAGAATACTCTCCACCGTAATCCGCTTTATGGTCCTCGTGCTCAACTGCACAACCTGGGAAAGCTCCTCAGCAGTGTCCTGGCAGTCCTCAATGATGCCAACAAGCGATCTGTCGTTATACCAGTTCGAAGACTGGCAGAGAACGAGATTGGGAAGCAAGTCGCAAAGAATGGAAACCGACGTCATTTTCTTCGCCAATCCGCCCACAGCAGTGCGGAGCCTCTTCACCTCGGTCGGCAACTGAGAACTGGCGTCTGTCTGCGACTGGATTTGATTGGCGTAGGTGTTTTGGACCACCAAATACTCCTGGTTCAATTCATAGAGCTCTTTGAAGCGTTCTGTGATGGAAGTGGAGAAGAGCCGGTCTATTTGGACCAGAAGATCGGCCTCTTTGGTAATGTTCTCGTTCTGAACCTCGTAGCCGCCCATTAGCCTGCTGATGTTGGCGGGATGCTCGTTGTACTGAGAATAAAGCTTCTTCAAGTTATTTAGAATGGTAAACTCCGAATGAGCCAAGGTGGAGTTGCCATGGTAGACGGCCCGAATCAACGGAAGCGCTAGCGCCAAGTACTCGTTCAACAATGCTGTGGTTTTGAAGTGGTCTGTGTGAGTTTTCAAAAAGTGTTCGATCTCGTTGTCTGAGAGCCCTTTTAGCTGATCAATTTGGGCCATTTCTTCGTACAACAGGGTGATTTCTTCTGAAGGCATCGCTCGAAGTTCTTTAATTCGGTTCAAATAGACGAGTCGGTCGAGTTCGGCCGCCAATTGTTGATTTAGTTGGTAATACTCATCTTCCAAATCAAAGTCTTGTGTGACGTTTGAGTTTTGCCAGAGGCTTGGGATTCCATACTCATGATCTAGGATTCCAAGCGCAAGGATGTCATCACAGGCTTTTTCTATATCCTGTGACATTTTTTTGTTCTTGAAATTGTTGTGATGTAGTTCATACTTAGCAGCCATAAGAGTTGATTCTTACCTGCAGGATAACAATAATATTGACATACACATTTCTCGTGCAGACAGTTGAGTAGCGCACGACCAATATGAATGGTGGGCTCTTGAATATTGATATGGTAGGTGACAAATCTCTAAACATAAAGTTGGATTGTTACGGACCCATTGGAATACGTATGGATAGATAAGGATTCAACATTGTCATCTAGATAAGCCAAGTTGAGTCAATTTCGCCTATTTGGTATACTGGACGTTTATATAACTACCTAGGGATGTATGCTAGTCTTCTCAAGAAAAATAACTAATGATGACTATTTCTTCTGAGCTCACTAGTAATAGCTCTAATATTTGTTTGCTACTAAAGGGCTTTCCCTAACTGAGAGATATCAGACATTCCCACTCTCTCAAGCAAAGCTGTAGATCCTGCATACGGACTAAGTTATCTTTACAAATAACCTCCTAGAACGAACACTTCACGCAAGGAAGAGGACGCAAATTCCCCATTCTGCACTATATAAATACCGCCATCCGCCCGCACAATCCCCTCTTTTTTCCCCGCTGTAGCTGGGCCATTTATTCTATACTGCATACAACACGGGCTCAGTAGTAACCACCACAGTTTTCTGGAGAAACCACAACTATATATACCCCTCGATGTCCGGTCTCGCCAAACAAAGATACTTAGCAATTTTATCTTCAGGGGTGTTTGCCAGCCTTTCGCCTGATAAACTCGCCGCTCTCCATGAGGAAGTCGGTGGCTACCTCAATGTCCACTCGGGCCAGTTGGACTTGTCGGACCAATTCGACTTGTACGAATTGCAATTCTACCTAGCACTTCTCACCAACCATGACGTGGAAGCAAAGTCGTATTTGGACCGTATCAACGACCAGTTTGCGGGGAAGCAGTCGCAGAAGATCATGATTTTGCGTCTGATGTACTATGAAGCAAGCGGAGACATGAAATCCGCCGTTAGTGCGTTGGGAGACAGCGCCGACGAGCTCCGCGCATCCAGAAGGTTGGCTACCTTCTCTCGAACAAAGCTGGATGGGTCTCCCAACGTTCCCGAGTACATTAAGAACCTAAATTACTACTTGGACCTCCAGCCTAGCGATTCGCTTGCGTGGGCGGAATTGGGAGACCAGTACAACAAGGTGGGCCACTATGGCAAGGCAGCTTTCTGCTTCAACGAGGTGTTATTGCAGGAACCCAATGCATACAACATATTTTACAAGGTTGGGTTAGCGTTTTACTACCAATTTCTCCAGGAGTACCAGGAGAAAAACGAGAAAAAGGACAAGCTTTTGGCGGCCATGGCGCTTCTCGAGAGGTCTAGAAATGCATTCTTGCGTTCGGTGGAGATCAGTGGCAGCTACGTCAAAAGTTGGGTGGGTGTCTATGTTGTTTCTGGCCATTCGCTCATCCAGAAGTTGGAGAGCAACAAGACGCTTGCTCAACTGAAAAAAGTGGCCCAATTTACTTCTGAGACTAACCAGCTTCATCAATTGAGCAAGAAGCGTATAATTGAGCTTGAAGAGTTAGAGAATGAGGACGAATTGTTAAAGTATCTTGAGGGTACATTCTAACTTTGATGGGGATGTTTTACATGGAAACACGCAATTCATTTGAAAGGACTCATTATCAGTCCACAATTCACTACACGTTGCAGTTAACTTAAACGTTCATTGAAACATATCGACGTTAAACAAAAAAAAAGCCGACAACGGCTTAGTGCTTGGAGCCACACTTGCAAGTTTCGCCACACTGGCAGTTCTCACCGCATGCACAAACATCTGGGTCACTATAGTCAAACATTTTATTATCAATTATCTGGTGGTGGGAAAGTTGGATTTCAGGGAGCCTTTATACCCGAAAAACACCCGTGCCTTTCGGTCATGCTTCGGTGCATATGTCGGAGAACGATAAGCAATTGGCTACAAGATAACGTTGGATGACGGAACGTCTAGATGCAGCAACTTTAGATGGTCGCAAACTAATAGGCATATTGTCTATGAGAAAATGAAGTCCGATCAGGTAAAATTGAAAAAAGGAGAGCCACACTGGCAGTCCTCACCGCATTCGCATACATCTGGGTCACTATAGTCGAAGATTTCATTTAGTTTTATTCTATATTGATCTTCACACATATTGGCGTTCAATTTTGACTGGTTTTGCATATGGATCGCTCTATTATGCTTCCATGCTCGACGTTTGCATAGACTTTATCGGGCATCTTCGCTTACCGTTCAACCGTTACGATTATATGCTTTCCACATAATCACCTGTCTGGATCTATTTGATACTCTGGCGGACTGTTACGGTCGTTTATCGATTGCTTGAGCATATATTCGTGAAATCTCTCTTGTTCTTCTTGTGTCATCTCAGCTGATCCTCATATTATGGTGCATGCTATATCCCATGTTATGAAGCATACTATCAATAAACAAGTTGATAAATCCCTGTTAACCACTACTCTAGTCCTCTTCCTTCCCGATGGAAAACTCAAGGACATAATCGCCGGTATCGTTTAACTGTTTGATAATCCTTGTCCTTAAAAAAATTGTCAGATTCCTGAATTAGAAAGGTGATTCCGGTATCTCTTGGAATTATAAAGTTATTGTTTTTATCAGGTGGTGGGAAAGTTGGATCCCAGAGGCCATTTATACCCCAAACTACGTCTGCACGGCTCAGTCATGCCGGTGTTTCGGATAACGACAACCAACATTAGATAACGTTGGAACATCCAGATCCAGCAACCTTGGCTGGCAGTCGTGAGCTAGTAAGAATTATATTGGCCATATCGAAAAGAAGTCCGATGGAAGAATTGAAAAGGAAAGATAGACAAAAGTAGGATAGGAAAATGAACGATAAGCAAACAAAACACCAAGATACGAAAGATAGACATATGAAAGTTTTTGCAACGAAGTAATCCTCAGATAATTGGTAGCTGCGGAGAAATTGGAGCGGTCATCCTGAAATGTAATCTATTAATTTTAATCTATGCAAAACTTCGGCGTATATACCTGGAAACAACGGTCTAAAACTCTCCCTTCTGGTGGATGTCTTCTCTGGAAATCACATCGTCCAAAATGCCAGCAGCAGCAGCAACCAACCCCAAGAATGGTCTGGATGGATCCAACACCTTGGAGCAGTACTCCGGGTGGTACTGAGTGCCCACGTAGAACTTGTGGTCCTTGAGCTCGACAATCTCCATTCTCTTCTCGGAGTCATCCTTACCAATGAACTTCAAGCCGTTGGACTCGATGTTTTCAATCAACTTGGGGTTCACCTCGTATCTGTGTCTGTGTCTTTCCAAGACAGACTCGGCCCCGCCGTACAACTGTCTCAACTTGGACCACTTGGAATCCTCCACGAACTTGGTGGAGTGAATACCCAATCTCATGGTGCCTCCCAAGTTAATCTGGTCCACGTCTGGCATGTACACCACGGAAGCGGTGGCCTCGTCGGCGGTAGGGTCGAACTCCATCGAGGTGGAGTTCTTGTGGCCCAACACCGATCTCACAAACTCAATGACAGCGACTTGCAATCCCAAACAGACACCCAAATAAGGCACATTGTTTTCTCTGGCGTAGTTGGCAGCCGCAATCATCCCCTCGATACCACGGGAGCCAAACCCTCCAGGCACCAAGATACCGTCGGCCTGGCACACCAAGTGCCATGCCCTGTGGTAGTCAGCCAAGTTGGAGTCCTTGGTCTCGACCTCCAAGTCACTGGACTCGACCCACTCGATTTTCAATCTACGAGCACATCTCATGGACGAGTGCTCCAACGCCTTGATCACAGACAAGTACGAGTCCTTCAAGTTGGTGTACTTGCCGACAAGAGCAATGGTGACGGTCTCGATCGATCTGTCGAGGGACGAAGTCAAGGTTCTCCACGAAGACATCAACTTCTCACCCTTGGCTCTGGCGGCCGAAGCAACGGCTTCGGGCGACAAGTTTAACTTCTTGGCCAAGAACTTCATCATTTTCTGCTCTTGCAACAACAACGGAACGTGGTAGGTCGAGTTGACGTCACGAATGGCAATCACCTGTTCGGGGCCCACATGACAGAACATACCAATCTTCTGCTGGGTGGCCACCTCCAATTCCTCGGAGCATCTGCATGCGATCATGTCGGGCGTCAAACCCAACGAACGCAAGTCTTTGATGGCGGCCTGGGTGGGCTTTGTCTTCTGCTCGCCGTGAATTACCAAAACCATCGACACGTGAATCAAAGCAAAGTTGTCTGAGCCTACGCGGAACTGGAACTGTCTCAAGGCTTCCACAAACGGAGCGCTCTCGATGTCTCCAACGGTTCCTCCCAACTCAATAATACACACCTCGGGTTCCAATCCAGACTCATCCACGGGAATACGAGCTACTCTCTCAATCCACGTCTGGATGGCGTCGGTGATGTGGGGAACCACCTGGACAGTTTTACCCAAATAGTCACCCTTTCTCTCTCTCTCGATCACATGCGAGTAGATCTTACCGGTGGTGATGTTATGGTCCCTGGTCAAGGTGATGTTGAGGTATCTCTCGTAGTTACCCAAATCCAAGTCGACTTCTCCTCCGTCATTCAACACAAAGCACTCGCCGTGCTCCAAGGGAGACATGGTGCCTGCGTCGATGTTCATGTATGGGTCAATCTTGATGGAGGTCACGCGGTAGCCCAAGGTCTTGAACAACAACCCAGTGGACGAGGCAAGAACTCCCTTACCAATGCCGGAGATGACACCTCCCGAGACGATAACGTACTTCATTTGGATTATTAGACAGTAGAAAGATGAAGGAAATACAGGTGGAGACCTACACTTGCCCTCTTAAAAGAATTTAAGCGGGAAGAAGAGAAGAGGAGGAGAAAAAAAAATTTAAGATGAGTAGCGAGCGGAGTGTGTAGGATGCGAAGAGAATGTGCAGAGGGCGGAGAGGCAGAAGGGAGATTGTTCTCAGGCTGGGAAGGGCGATCAGGATTTAGAGATGAGAAAAAGTTCATTTGAATGTGGATATAGACTTTTTTTTTGAGAGGACAGTGAATGATATTAGTGAGAGGTCTGAGATGTGAGAGTGAGAATTGTCAGTGAGAAGTGTGAGAATTGTGAGGACAGTGAGAAGTGTGAGAAAAGTGAGCATAGTGGAACAGACAATGCGACTGGATTTTGGGAATACTTCCAAAATACTTTCAGCAATTAAATCCGTAGAAGTTCACAAAGGATAGCTACTGTAAATTGAAATCCGCAGATCTCACAAATGATAGCCACGGTACAATTC
Source organism: Sungouiella tsuchiyae (assembly GCA_030566995.1). Classification (NCBI taxonomy): domain Eukaryota; kingdom Fungi; phylum Ascomycota; class Pichiomycetes; order Serinales; family Metschnikowiaceae; genus Sungouiella; species Sungouiella tsuchiyae. The sequence goes on along the minus strand of JAJLRO010000023.1, from coordinate 54,030 downwards.
AAATCCGTAACAGTTCACAAATCATAGCTATAGTCAGGAATTCCACGAGCATAGGCGATTGGTCCTTCGCTTCACTTTCGAATGCTCCTCTTGTGGAAGGCCCTCAAGCAAGGATTGCATTGAAATTAACTGTTAATATTCTGTAAAAACCAAGATACGCAATACTCTTAGTGACGCGAGCATGCATATTCAATGGTTGTAGGATATGTAGAAACCGATTCTGCGTCCAATGGCATACTTAAATTTTCGAAATTCCTTCTAAGTTTGGAGAAATCTTCAATAATGTGTCTTCAGAACGACAGCTATGAGATTTCGCTCGAATGTTGACCAGATAATTGATGTTGCAATTGGCATTAGCCGTTGATGGAATTGACCCGATGAAAGGAGATATCCCCAGCGACTTGAGTTGGCGACCAACTAAGGAGTGGTCATGCGCTATCAATTGTGGGAAACTCAGAAGAAGAGTAGGCTACTCTGACCAGAAGATCTATCCGGATGCACTGAAACCGAAATAGTCAGACCAACGATCGCCGAAACCCGTGAAATAGATGATGATGTCAATACAGCTGATTCAGTCCATCGTAGAATATGAAGGTTATCATGATTCACAATTGGGCCAAGCACAAACAGCCATGTGGCGACACCTTTGATGTTAATGACATGATTAGATCAAGTTCTCCATGTATTTGAATCAGAGGGAAATATACGGTTTCGGATGCCAGAAATTTCCCTCAGCAGCTGGACAAGCAGTTCAATTTCATACTGGAGACAGAAACTAGATCAATGGGTAGTTTGGGTAAGTTACCCACTCCGAGTATCAAAAGGAGTCGACAGAGATAAGCCAAATAACACGAAAGCAAAGAAAATAGTCTGTCGAACATTCCATCTCATGAGTTCCAAACCGTTATTGACGATTCAAACGAGTCTAGAATTTATCAGAGTGGTGGACCTGAGATCCACACTATGTCTGCCTATGTATACACCTCCAACCGCATAAATCCAGAAGAGGAACCTTCATATGGCATTTTCTGTACGCCGTGGCTGCCAGAGTACCGGCTTCACCGAGGCAAGGAGACCTGGATCAACTCGAGCAAGTAACTTTCTAGTCAAACGTCTCCCTCTACTTCCCTACACACAGCCTCGTCTCTACACAATCTTCACCCCCTCTATGCCAGTCTCTCCTCGGAGCACCTGCGCTTTGCCCTGCTTCACCAACACATCCACCACCTTCGCAAAAAGATTGGAATCGATATCCTTCAATGGTTCGGATTGCGCCAATTCATCCAGCTGCGTGAGCTCGTAAACCGTCAAGATTGTGCCCAACTGGCCCGTACGATCCACGTAGTCGTATAAGAGCTTCGCCCACTCGGCCGGCGTCTGCCAGTAGATAAGAATGCCTGAGTCCTTCTTTTTGGGGTCCACGTACTCTGCGCGGGCCACATTGTGAATCATGTGGTTGAAAATGTCGTTGAGAAAGTCGTCCAGCACTGCACGCTCCAATTGTTTATTATGGAAGAGCAGCGGCACCTCGGCGCTACTATTTTGTTGGGATAGAATGCCGCCATGGATCAGTAGACTGTAGATGTTGTAATATTGGCAGAATTGCAAGATGAGTTCGGTCCAAGCATCTAGCTGGTTGTGGAGAATTGTTGCGTTTTGTTGTTTTGTGTAGAACGGTGGGAATGAGTGTATTTTGGGGAATTCAAACATGTAGTTGGAGGTTGTAGTAGGTGGAGTTGATGTAGACTATAGAGAGGTCTGGGTTTTAGGGTCCAGTGGTGAGATATAAAGGTGGGGATTCCACAACAAGAATTAACAACAAGGAATAACAAGTGGCAAATTAGGGGACAGTTCAGCAGCTAGTCGGTTTATATGGCTTGACACATGCAAATAATTTCAATTGACCGGCATTTTGAAGGGAATCGACACCCATAGCCAAAGGTACTGCATATAAACACACATGCAACCGATGCCATTCATCTTCCAGTCATATCCATAAATTCCAACAGGAACCCAAAGTTCTGCTGAAACCATCTTCCCCCCCTGATCTACACCTTCAAAGCCATTAGTCTACACCTCTCTATCCAAGAATATTATTTTCAGTATACAGACGTTATCATCACTTAAGCCTCAGCCAAGTCTCTCAAACGACGGATGGTGGATCTGACAGTGGCAGCAGCAGCAGTGGAAACAGTGTATGCTCCACCAGCAACAGTCTTTCTGCATGCCTTACAGGTCCAGATACCAGTGGCACCTCTCTGGACAGTTCTCTTACCACAGAAGGAGCAGTCGTACTTGGCGTGCTGCTGCACCTCCATCTTCTTGGTCTGTCTTCTCAAGGAAGAACCGTATCTGACACCGAACTTACCAGTGATTCCGACCTTCTTAGTTCTCTTAGTCCTGGGTCTGTTAGTATGAGTTGGGGGACAAACGAAAGGGGAAGATGAGGGGAAATAAGCGGATAGGGTTTGCCACCGGGGTGGGCGGCTATTCGTTCTGTTCAGTGGAATCTCTCTTCTGCCTCTTTTTTGCTTCTTTTCTGCCTTTGGATTCTCCTTTCCACCTCCATCTATATGATTCTAGGAACTCTCAAAAAAGCTCCGGTCTGAAGAAAAAAACTCCCGCAAGCATATCCAATTGTTTCAAATCAACGTCCTCATGGTCTTTTGTCCCTTTTGTCTCGATTTGTGCTCGGGAAAGTAACATACATCTTGCTGTATTCTGTAGTAAAAAGACTGAAAGAAAATTTCAAGGCTCTTTTCTCACTGCGCGAGAGAGCAAAATTTTAGACGTGCGCGGGCAAAAACGGCGAGGGACACGGTCACGTGAGCTGCCGCACGCGCTCCTCGGCAATAGCTTAGGGCTTGAGCCCTTGGGTGCAAAATGCAACACATATATATATGTCTGGAGATTGCCACTTCTTTGGTTTCCAACTATTCTTTTTTTCTTTGGTAGTGACGCAACAATCTGCCCCCAATTTTTCTTTCCTTCCGGCTCCTCTATTTCTTCCAACTCCCCCAATGAACCCTCAACTGCCCCTCTGCTGGCCCCGTAGTGTGATTGCCTTTCCACCTTTTATGCCTTTCTCTACTAACCGCCAGGAACCCCCCTGCCTCCTCCCGAATTTGTTTCGGTGGCGGACGATTACCCCACATTTAGCGCCTTTCCAGAGGAGCTATCTTCCTTCTCGGATCTGCAAGTGTTGATGATCTCCTCGCCTTACCGTAAACTCCCGTGCGTAGACGGCATTTTGTCTCCACTCAACGTCTTGGACTCTAGCTACAGGCAATTCCTGGAAATGCTTCCAGAGGAAGTAATACACCTACACGAAAAGCCTCTCGACTACATTTGTGGAGTTTCCCGAGGAAGCGGGATTTGCAAAGAGTCGATATACTGCCGCTTCCATCTGTTTGGCGAGCGAGCACTGGTGGAGAGGTCTAAGAGCTTGAGCGAGTTGATGTTGGAAGAAATGAAACTGGTCGCATGGTTCCAACGATTCCACGAGCTAGCTGGCTCTTTGCACACTTGTAAAGCTTACTTCATGGAAGAGAACCTTCGATCTTTTCGAACTTGCAGTCGAAGCAGCTGCGAGTGGGCGAACGAACCTCAAACCAATACTAATTCTGATGATGGGAAGTTTCCTGTGGTGATGGAAAATCCACTGAAACTGGCAACGTCACCTAAGCCACTGCTATTAGTGCCTTCGGACAACACAAATGCGAAGCACCATAAAGGTGAGTTCTCCAGTGAGGATATTCGCAGCCGTAACTTGATACCAATCTTCCCTGGCCAAAACACTCACGATGAGCCGGACCCACATTCCCGGAAAAAATTCAAACTGATCAAGGCTCTTTTCATGAGCAAACTCTCGCGATCTGCCGACGCCGAAATGGAAGACATCGTCTCATACCTACACTACAAGCTAGGGTGTTATCAGGATGTGGAATTAGACGTGAGAGCACGAGAAATGCAAGTTCAATATGATTCCTACTGGAGATCGGATAAATCCCCACAATAGGCGAATTAGTTGTTCTGCAATCGAGGAAACAAGTCCTCGTTCTCCATTTCGCTCTCTTCGGGGATGTGGGCGATCACATCGTCGGTAAGAAACATGGGTGGCTGTATGATCTGTGGGGCATTTCCTGGTCTTACCATTTCCGGTTCGGCATGACGGCGATCATGGATTTCAAAGTTGGCAGCCCGCTGCTCCAAAGAAATTAGCTGGCGTATTATTGCTTCGGTACCGCTGAATCGTGGACCCTGCTGTAAGTTAGGTTCGTCGCCGTTCATTGGTCTTCGCAATTCCGCCAATCCTCTCTGGGCAGCCCAGTTGGTCAAATTTTCTTCATTGAATGCATTGAGGTTGTTCAAAGCACCAGGAAATGCCGTTCCGAGCACTTCATTTGGAGGTGACGGCGATGTGCCAATGGGTGTTTGCGTGGCGTCAGTATCAATCTGAGGGCCAAACATAAGCCTGCGTCTTTGTGGAAGGATCGCGGAGATCTCTGATTGGAGACCCGGTGGTTCCAACATATAGGTTCTCAGCTCCATCAACGTATCGAGGAAGTTTCTCAACTGGACGACTCCATGGCCAGAAAACACGCAGAATGAAGACCTTTGATTTTCTGTAAAGTCTGCGGGTGGTTCTCGACAGTATTGAGTGATTTCCATGCGGAGAAATGCAGAGATTCCCGTGAGTGAAAGATGGGTAAGACGAGGGCAGTTTTTTAGCAAGAAGTAAATGGGGCCAATGGTCAAGTTGGTGCAATATGATAAATGCACTCTTTCCAAGCAGTCTTGCTCTCCCCGGCGTCTCACTAACTCTAAGATTCCGGCATCAGTGACGAGGTTGCACTTGACCAATCCGATTCTTCTCAACTTGGGCAAGTTAGAGAGCTCTATCAAAGTCCAGTCTGTGAGTTGTGAGCAGCACGCCAAATCAATGTATTGGATTCGATGGCATGCCGTCACGAGTGCCTGGACTCCAAAATCGGTTATCAGTACGCAGTGGCCTAGATGGATATAATGAAGACTGCGGCCCAACTTGGTCAAGTGTCTCAACGAGGCATCTGTGATCTGTAGACATTTGGAGAGCACAACATTCCTGAGGCGAGGCGCACGCTTTACCATTTGCTCCACGAGATCGTCGGTGATGGCGTTGCATCCAGTGACGTCGAAAATACGCAATTTGTCAAGATGGTGATCGTCCGGTATAAGCTCAAAGAGGCTATCGGTGATGCCAGCAGCGTTGCTGATACGGAACTCGCGCAACTGTGAAAGCTCAGCAAAGATTTTTTTCAAGTACTTGTCGGTGACGTTGGGGCAATTGTGCAAATCGATCTCCACCAAAGACTTGCAATTCTCATACATGGCCAAGATGGTCTCGTTGGTGATGTTTTCACTGTTGTTGAACTTGATACGTTTGAGCATGGGACATGAGCGCAAAAGCGTGATAATGGCGTCCTCGGATATGTTTCCGCAACCTGGAGCATAGAGTCCTTGCAAGCGAGTGCAATTTGCTGACAAAGCATAGATGATATCATCTTGAACATCCTGAACGCCGGTCATATCGATAGACTGCAAGCGGTCGCAGTTCTTTAACACCTTTGTGATGGGCAAATGCGTTAGCTGGGTGCAATTGACGAGGGTCAAGCGTTCCAACTTGGGGCATCCTGAGAACAAATCCAACAACGAGTCGTCCACCAACTTGGTCATGAACGAGAGATTCAACCGCTTGATATAGTTTCGATAGTCCCAGTGTGTTTGGTCTCGCGGGAGCTTCATGACGTTCAGGATCTTGTGGAACGCCACGTCGCTTTGCATGTTGGGCCGAAACCACAAAATCTCCACAATGAGGTCGCTGAACTCGCGGCACACCGTCAAAAGCAGAAACAAATCGCCCTTGTCCAAGTACTTGAATACCTGGAGCAACACCTCTGTGGGCAACTGCAAGAGTCGCGAGTTGTTGTAGTTCACCATCTGGATTTGTGATCGCTGCGCCGTCAGCTTCCGCCGGCCCAGTATTAAGGACTCGCGCATCTCGTTGTAATCGTTAAAGTCGCTGTCCAACGAGTGATGCTCGTGGTTGCCGTGGCCCAACAGCCCGGCAAAATATGATGCAAGTTTGCCTCTCTTTGTGGACCGAGACCCGTCGGAGTTTGTGTTGGTGAAGACCATGATGCCGGAAAAATATGGGTATTATAAAGCGCTGCGTGCAATTCTTGTTCTGTTTCGAGTTGATCTGAGGTCGTTTCTCCGAGCAATTCGGCTAGAAGCCACCTGGAAATGTAGTAAGCTACTGCTGACTGATGGTAGGCTGAAGAATCAGCACAGTGTAGCTGAAAATTGATGCACGGATGCAAAAGGGAGGACTCGACGACAGTACTCCGGCCGAACTTTTGGTAGAACAAAGTTTGAAGTTCGTTGCAATGGTGCTGATTCAGCTATAATGAATTTGTAAGGAGATAGCTACACGCAATGAAGGCGGACAAGACCGAGTCTATATACAGGACCCAACAACGGGACGACTATTGGTGGCGCAGGACGAGAGTGGAGCGGAGCAACAAGGCGGCAGCGTGGTAAGGTGGCGAATAGCGGTCTTTTCTCTTTTCTCTTTGTTCTTATCGCCTCGCGTGCTCTGTTTACCCTCGACATGAAAGCTGGTACCTGGAGCTGCCTGCAGTCCGTGCTTGGTGCCTACCGGCTTCTAATGGGCAACTTCTCGTAAACTTTATGTATTATTGCATTAGGGTATTATCCTGGATTACCGGATTCTAAGTATATATGTATGATTTTTTTTTCTTTCGGCGGCCACCCTTTAGAAAAACTGTCCCCGTTGGTTCGGTGCCGAGTTGGGTGTGCCGGGGTTGGACGTGTAGCCAAGAGCAGCCGATGTCAATGACAATTGCTCGAGTTGTTGCATGACAGTCATCTCCTGCTGAAACCGCTGTTGTGTGGCGTACAGCATGTTGCCAGGTTGGTTCATAGGTGGCTGATGTATTTCCATACCATTGGCTTCGGGTGCATACAGGTTGGCAGGGTAGATAGGATAGTTCCCATTCTTTACCGGCGCCATGTAGCCCATGGGAGGAGGCATCATTTGACCCTGGAGCGGTGCCTGGATATGTTGGTGTCGAGGAGAGTTATTCTTGCCGTTGCCTCGGGAGTTCCCCCGCTTTGCCTTGCGCATGCTAGGCGATCTGTTCAAGCGATTAGTAGACAATCCGACCTCCTCCACAAGCTTCTTATAAGGCTGTAAGTTGAAGATGTTCATCTCCAAGAGGACACGTTTGACCTGATTGATGACGAACTGTTCATAGCGTGTGCTGTTGAATTCGTCTCCAAACGTCAACAAGATGGGGCTGGAGAGGATCTTGTAAATGAACAATGGGCCCGCATTGTGGTCCTGGTTTTCCAGTAGAATTGACTCCAACAACGCCGATGGAGGTCTCATGCCCACATCATCCTCATCGAATTCGTTGTAGGTACCAAAGATGCTGTCTAAGAGAATCTTCACACGGTTGTCGTTGCGATGGTTCAAAATCTTGAAGATAATGAGATGACCCAACTTGTGCGTGCAAAGCTTCTCCAAATGAGGCATGAACTTCTCACACAACAAACCGTATCTATTATCGACTTCAGGACCTCTGTAGCCACTGAATGTATCGATGAACCACGTGATCAAGAGAGATCCATTGCTGTTGACAGCCAACTCATTGGCGTATTCCACGATCAAACTAGTAACCAAGAATACCTGCTCATTAGAAACTGAAGCCTTCGATGTAGAATCGTTGGCCGTTTCTAAGATTGTTCTGATGCAACGAGCTCCGAACCTGCCAGAACTGACCTCAATGAAGTTATCTATCAATGCTTCAAAGAGGAAATCATTAAAGGGGGTGTCGAATTTCAAGCAACACTGCAAAACGTAGTTACCAAACTGGTCGTTGAACAATTTCACAGCGTATGGTTTTAAGCTGTCTGTGATGAATTTCTTCTGCTGGAAGTCGTCCTGGCAGAGGTTGATAATCTTCTGAATGGCCCACGTCCCGTTCTTGTGAATACTCAACTGCGTCAAATATGGAGCAATCTCTTTGACCATCATCAACTTGATTAGTGGAGACTGGATCACCATAAATAGTTTTTGAACAATTGTGTTTCCAATGTGGTCATGGCAAAGTTCTGGAAGTTCGTCAAGCATAGCCAACGCTAAGTCCTCCAATTCCAACTGGGACATGACCTTATTTTCGCCCTCACTTTCTGGGGACGATCTGCGATTGGAGCTTTGTAACGCACGCTCGTTGTTCTCAAGAGTCTTGCGCAATTCTCTCAACTTGGGAGAATCGAATTGACGAAGCGGAATGGGATCTGGCAAGGGGCCGAAGTTCGCCTTGTAATTCGACTTAGGAAACTTCGTCGTACTTCGAATGAGTGACTTCACTTTATCGGCGTCCACCGACTGCGTCGTTGAAAAGCGAGATGCCAAGTACAACAATTTGGATTCCAAACTCTGCGGTGAAGCAGTCCCATTGAATTCAGTCGAGTTCCGAGCCGTAGACAGCGAACCGTCGCTTGGAGTCGAAAGCTGTCTGCTTCCGACGACGTTTTGCTTTGAGACAGGCAGAGTCTGTGTACGGTGTTGAGCGTGAGAAGCTGGATCAGATGCTTGGGCAGTAGGCTCGCCCAATCGGGCAAAGGCAAGGTACAAAATGGATCCAGGAACAATCTCCAAGTGGTTGAAGTTCGCCTTGAGCCCCATAGCCACTTCGACAGATGAACACTCGACGAGAGCCATCTTGGACGAGGCAACCGAGCTCATGCGCACACTCAAGACTCCACGGCCATGCATTCCAGCCACGCCGGCCGAAGAGTTACTCAAAAGCTGGAACAAGTTGCCTGCATCAACGAATTGAGGAACGTTATCGAAAAGAAGAGTGCTGGTAGGTCCAAGATTAGGGTTTTCGAAGTTGGTGGTTAGCCTGACTTCAGACAAGTCGAAGTCGTTCTGCAAATAAGGCTGGAACAGTCCGCCGCGTGAAGTGTTGAGCGAGCCGCCAAACGAGCCTCCGAGTGCATACCCATCTAAATGGTGATTCTGCGAAATATGAGGCGCCAGGCCGGGTGGGCCCTGCTGCATTTGCACATTATGCATCGAAATCGGAGCCTGACCTTGCATAGTCATCATCGGGTGCATCGCCATGGGAATTTCGGGAATTGTCGGAGTGACCCCCAGGTACGTTTGCGAGCGGTTCCGGGTGGCCTGGTTGGCGTGGCTCGGCGTATCCGAGAGATTTAACACGAGGTTGTCCAAGAGGAGTGAAGCATCGTTTTTTGACGCAGCCAAAAAGGGCAGCAGCGCCATTCGGGAAGACTCAAGGCCGTGAATGGGGCCGAGCCCACTGTGTACTGCACCAGTAGTCGTATGGGACCGGTTCCTTGTAGGATTGCCGATTCCCAACAGCGAAGGCTGAGCGGCCAAAGTGGGGCTCAAAAACAGCAGCGCGGTCTTCGACAGAGGCGCAGAGCCCTCCTGGAACACGTCAAGCACGCCCAGGCCCAGCATGTGCAGCGTCAGGTGAATCAGCACGGCGTCGTCGTTCCAGATCGAGTTGGTCAGGAAAAGCGACCCCGAGCGCATCCGGCGGCCCAGCAGGCCCAGATTGAGGAGCAGCAGTGACACCAGCAGGATGTCCATTGCGGCCGAGCCGTTTATGTTGGAATTGGCGCCTATTCCGCCCGCGTTGCCGCCCAAGTATTGACTCATGCCCACGTTGTCGCCGAAATTTGACGAAGGCAGGAGTTCCAAGGTATGGAGGGAATCGCCCGGTCGCAGCAGTGTGTCTGGCTGTAGCATGGACGGAGAAAGCAGCGAAGATGCCGACGAGGGCGGCGGAATCGGGATCAGGGTAGTGTGGGCGGCTCGGGCCGTATTCATCGAATGAGAATCCAGAGATATGGAGGCGGCGGCGGCGCCGAGGGAGTTCGGCTGGACAGGCAGAGCATGTGATAGGGAAATCAGTGGCGGCGAGTAGGAGGCCATGGCGGGTAATCTGGCGATTTTGGCGAGCAATTGGCCCAGTTTTCACCACGATGTAATGGTGGGAGTTGTCGCCGACAGTGTTTTTGGTCTAGCGGGGCGCAGAGTGGGGCTAGGAAATTCCGGAAAAGATGGTTGGGGATGTGCCGCGCGGGAGAATATCGTGGACACGATTTTAAGGAGGGAAGGGGGTCTTGTGTGGTGGTGGAGTGGAGAAGTAGTAGTAGGAATTGGAATAGCCGGGTGTTGTAGATTCTAGGTGTGGGGTCCGGGTGTTTGTGCGGGAATTTGAATGTGCAGGACGGTAGTTTCTTGTTGCAGGAGGTAGGTGCCTTTTTTGGGGGCGGTGTACGGATTTGCAAAATTTAGAATGATTTGCGGGATATACGAGAGGTACGGGTCTCGGGCTGCCATCGAAATGTCATATTTTACTTGCACATTCTCCTATTGCCTCGAGTGTCGAAAACCGGAATTTGGTCTGGACTTTATTGTGATACTGCATGCAGCCGAGAAAAGCGCGAGAATTCGTTCTTTTTCGCTAACTGATTAGTAGCGCGGAATAACCGGGGTGTATTTTTAGGTGGGGTTTTATTTTTTTCCTCCGTCTTTCCGTAGATAGGGGTGGTGTACGGGTGTTTTCACACCTGAGTCCTGTACTTCGTGATTGGTGCACTCTCCAAGCGCCCACAGGGCAGCCTCGGCCAGTCAGCTCCCCCACATTTTAGTTCCGACCCCTAATTCCGCGCTCCTCTTTTAGCGTTTCGCCACGTGATGTAGTTCACGTGGTCATAAATCACATGATCAAATTACACGTGATATAATGCACATGACGTGAAATCACGTGTTCAGATCCATGCCTCATCCGCTGGTGTACGGCTGTTGTCCTACCATAACCACCATTAACCGCTAGCCATGTCTCTTTACGACTACATCCAAGAGTTTGGGAAGGCAATCACTTCGGAGAAACTGAAGAAACTCCGAAAGCTTCTTACAATCAACCCGGGGCCCCAAGAGGGGGCACTACGTGCAGGGTTCCAGGACCCCAGTGATGTGGACTTGTATCTGTTTCCAGACAAATTCAAGGCGGTAATTCAGTCGTATTTGCAATTGATGAAATCTATCTATGTGGCCAATGACATCAATAGATCTTTCCATGACTATCTAGACGTCATGGTGCATTTGAACCGTGTTGCAGAAACCCAGACCAACTGGATCTGTCCGACGCTTATAAACTGTAGCAACGAGTTAATTTCTGTCTACCAGGTGCGGTCGAAACTGTATCCCGATGTGGAAGGCGAAAGCGACGAGCTCGACAAGCCAACCACCAATTCGTTGGAGTTGGTTGCAAATGCCTTCAACCGGTCGTTCAAGATCTGTCTCACCGACAAAAACACCGACATGGCCCATTCCAAAAAATCAAGCATCCATTTTTTTTTGGCAACCCTCATCAAGATTTACTTCAAGTTGAACCGCTTGGAATTGGCCAAATCCATGGAGAAGGCGTTGATGGGCACCGGATTGGCCATTCCAACCATTGTGCATAGCCCAGTGGAATACCGCAAGCACATTGTCACATACTTGTATTATAGTGCGCTTCTTTCGCTCGACGAGGGCGACTTTGCTTTCGCAGAAACGAAATTGCTTACGGCCATGGAGTTTCTCTCCTGCTACAAGCTTCCGAAGAAGGTCACGGCGCAAGCGGAGAAGATTCTCTTTCTTTTGGTGCCATTGAAACTCCACAACTCTCGGTCGGTGTTGCCGGTTTCTGTATGGGACCAATACCCAAACTTGAAGTACGTCTACAAAGAGCAATTGTTCGATGCGATATTTACTGGGAACATCCGCAAGTTCGACGAGTGCATCAACAAGTTCCAAGCGCTTTTCTTAAAAAGACACATCTTCATTTTGGTTTTGAACTTGAAGTCTTTGTGCTACCTACGTCTCGTCAAGCGCACCGCTACCATATGCCGCGAGTTGACCACGCAAGCCCCGCACATTTTGGCATTTAGCGGCCTTGAGCTTGCATTTGAATTCTCCAAGGGTAACAAATACGAGTCAAACCACTACATCGTGCCTGAGTCGGTGGCGAAGGGCGAGTACTCCACGTCCCACGAGGACCTTGAGTGCATATTGGCGAACCTCATAGCCAAAAGGCTCATCAAGGGCTACCTTTCGCATGCCAACCGGTGCATTGTTCTTCTGAAGACAGATGCGTTTCCATTCGTTCTGGAGAGCTGAACAGGATTTTCAGGTTTTTTTTTCTGTCTTTTGCTAGGTATTTCCAGAACAAGCTTCTCCACACCTTGGGCTTCGCGCACGTGACCAAAAATGCCATTCAAAGAAATCAAAAAAAAAAAATTCAATCCAGTGGAAATCCATTAGTCACCATGTCTTTTATAAACATCTGTCGTGACAACACTGATCCGTTCTACCGTTACAAGATGCCTCTGATCCAGGCCAAGGTCGAGGGTAGAGGTAACGGTATCAAGACGGCAATTCCAAACTTGAGCGAAGTTGCAAGAGCTTTGGGGAGACCTCCAGCCTACGTGGTCAAGTATTTCGGTTACGAATTGGGTGCTCTAACTTCGTTCAAGGAGGAGGATGACCGTTACTTGGTCAACGGTTCCCATGCCCAGAGCGAGTTGCAGGACTCGTTGGATGGCTTCATCAACAAGTTCGTCTTGTGTGGAGCCTGTAAGAATCCCGAGACGCAGATTATCATCAAGGGCAAGGGCAACTTGCAGAAGGACTGTAAGGCGTGCGGTAGAATCACCGACATTGACTTGAGACACAAGTTGTCCTCTTATATTTTGAAGAACCCACCTCCAACTGCTGGTAAGAAGGCAGCTACTGCCACCGCCAACGTGGTTGGTGGAGGAAAGACCATCACAGAAATCGCCCAGAGCGCTGAGAATGGAGACGCTGCCAAGGAAGTTACTGGAGACGATGATGACGATGCCTTGACCAAGAAGATCAACGCCGAGGCTGCAGCCTTGAGCAACCAAACGGTGGAGATCAAGGACGAAGACTGGGCCGTGGACATGTCCAAGGCTGCCATCGAGGCTAGAGCCAGAGAATTGGAGGGCCTCACCCTCAACGATACCCAGACCAAGCTCACGGAGTTTGGCGAGTGGGTGTTGGAAGGTGCCGACGAAAAGGACGACTTGCCATCCGACATTGACATCTACAAGAAAATCGTCGAGTTGGACCTCATAGAGAAGCCAGAGGTTGTGCTTGTGTTGGCCCAGGTCTTGTTTGACGAGAACATTGTCGAGCAGTTGGATGAGCACTCTGGTCTTTTGGGCAAGTTGATCCACGACAACAAAGAGGTCGAGGACGACTTCGAGAAGGCATTCTTGGGAGGGTTGGAGCGTCTCTTGGGTATCGAGAAGCCCGAGTTGATTCCTGCCGTTCCAAAGATCTTGATGACTATTTACGACAAGGACTTGGTGTCTGAAGAGGCCATCATCAACTGGGGATCCAAGGTGTCGAAGAAGTACGTGCCTAAGGAAATCTCCAAGAAGGTGCGCAAGGCTGCCAAGCCATTCATCCAGTGGTTGAAGGAGGCCGAGGAAGAGTCTGATGAAGAGTAGATAGCAATTGATCCATACGATATTACCTGATCATTGTAGCATGTTTCATTAATATACACTATTTCTTATACTGGCCCTTGAAGTTCTTGGGCATGTTAGGCATGTTAGGCATGTTAGGCATGTTAGGCATGTTAGGCATATTGGGCATATTGGGCATATTGGGGAACCCTGGCATTCCTGGGAATGGGAATGGCATATTGGGCATTGGAGGCATTTTTCCTCCCGGCCCTCCCATGATCTTGGCCAAAATTTTCTGTGGATTGAATTCCCCACGTAGTTTATCCTGTTTGTGACAATATGCTGACCACGTAAGCTCGTCGAATCCGAAATTGAAGTAGTCGGAGATATCTGCTCCAGGTGCTCTCCATGGTTTGTCTTTGAGCTCGTCGAGATCTAGCTGAGTAAGCGGTTTTCCCTCGTATTCTGCCATTGCGTTGACATCGATTGCCGACGCCGTGTCGGACTTGGCCACGATTGTCGTTCCGGTCTTTTTGCCAGCATCTGTTTCTTCTTCTTCATCGTTGACTTCTCCAACCGTATCGTTCAAGGGGCCCAGCGTGGTGGTCACCGTCGATACTTTGGGGGCACTTTCGCCTATGACGAATTCGATGTCGTCATCACTGGACTCCTCGTCCTCGTCGCCGTCGTCTTCTTCTTCGCTTTCTAATTCCTTTTTGACTGGAGGAGGCTGCTCGGCCTCTTTCTCGGGCAGAGCCACTTTTTGCCTCTTTGCAGGCGGCTGGTCGTCATCTGACCCGTAGAGATATGCATCTTCGTCTTCGCTGGCGGCCATGGTAGGTGGTGTAGCGAAGAAATATGAATTGGAAGCTATTCGTAGTGTCTACTAGTCTGATAGGTATACACCCGTACATCTCTGTCGGCCTCTACACCAAACTCAATTATCTTCTCTTCTACTCTTCATACATTCATGGCTATTAATATGGTTATCAATAAAGTGTGGCTAGTGTCCAATGACAATGGAGCGTGGACGCGAGTTGCCATTCTTCTCTTGCATCAACTTCACCCATGGCTGGCGACGGAACTTATTTCTGTAGACAATCTCTTGAATGGCTCTGATCCACTGTAACTTCTGGTCGTTATTGGCTGCGCCAAAGTCAATGATTTCTCCGTTGGCAAACCGGATCTTGAACGCGTTCTGCACCAAGAGTATGTCGCTGAAGTTTCTGTAGTTGCTTGACGACCGGTTCACGTTCTCCTTGTCCACGTAAATCACCTCCACAACTTTCGCCAAGTTGATCTTGGCTCTCGTCTTGTGGGAGAATTCGCTGTGGGCGATGAGAGATGTTCCGGAGAGTTTGAACCATCTCTTCTTCCACGTCTCGCAATCTCCTCCGTCTTGGTGCATGTATCCTTCCACTGCTAAATGACTCTCCATTCTCAATTCGTCCAAACTCTCGTATGCTGACTTGATGCTAGTAGGCAAGATCTCATATGGTTCTGCCTTGGGAACGAAGAGCATCTTTACTTCAAGCTGTGCAATCTGGTAAGGCTGGCGCTGCGTAACCTTGCCTGCAGCAGTAGTAACTTCCCACTCATTGAAACAAGTGATGTTGAAGTTGCGTGCCACGCCGGTAATCTGCAGCTCGTATTGCTCCAAATCGATATAGCATCTAGCAAACGAACCGTCAGCTGCAAACTTACTCTTCCATGGATCCTTAACCTCCTGAGGAACATATTTTGTTGTCGTGATGATGTCCTTCGACCCGAAAAGTCGGCTGATTCTGTTCTTGGACCTGACCACCTTTCTCTCATGCACTTCCATCAAGGTTCCCTTGGGCTTGGTGTAATTTGCTTTCATTGTCAAGATGAACTCAAGAGATTTTCCAACAGTCAACTCGAATTCTTTGCCAATCAAAACATTCAGAGAATCGAGCTTGTAATTTGGTGTTTTGATACAATGCACACCATTGTCTAATGTGACAGAGAACGTTCCCTTTCTCGCCTTGATATCGGGCAATGAGATGTTCTTCAAACCAACAACCCTGAGGAAGAGCTTGCCTCTGTCTGTTTCAATGGACAGAGGAACAGTAGACTCCTGGGAATTCGAAACAACTCTACTCTGAGAATTTTGCTGGGACCCAAGGGAGTTATCAGTTACATTGGAGGGAACTGAAACAGTGCTAAGTGCGGGCTCGTGCTTTGGACGTTGCGTTCTGATTTTCTCGTTGTTGATTTCGTTATCTCCAACCTCCTTTCTCAATTTTGGTGGTTTGGCGTCAAGAACGACTCCAGTCACTGCATCACCAGTCTTCACAAGTCTCACTGGAGATGAGTTTATCTTAATTGGGCTCGTCTTCGGAGTGGACTTCCGGGTTGGGGAAGTGCTTGACTTGACAACATGAATCTTTGTAGGTAATTTCATTGGGGAAGAAACACCCACATCTTTCTTCTGGGCTCTCGAATCAGCTTCTGGAGTAAGCCTTGTGACACTCTCGATAGCCGTGCGCTCTGGCTTCTCATTTGGTGCAATTAACTCACTTAGATCATTAGGCGGTGTATGGACCTCAATATCAGTTGGAGGATTAATAGCCCCATTGAAATCGAGAGCTGGAGAGAGCCGGGGCAAATTTGAATTCAGAACATGGTCCTGGGGAGAAATTCGATCCGAAGGCTGAACAGAAGACTCAACAGGAACAGCAGTCTCAACATGTGGTTCATTGCTTGCATTTGAAAGAGGACCTTTCTGCATCTCTGCCTTTTCGGTAACCTCATCATTCTTATCATGGATTGGTCGCGGAGACAAGTCGGCGTTGCTGACCAATTCTGGATCAGGCTCTGGGAAATTCAACTGATCGAGGTTTTTTACATTATTGTTGTTCTTGTTGCGAACTGGAGTGGAAATCGTACCGTCCGCATTTCGAGATTCAGAAACGTTGTCAGTTTTGATTTGGAAAATGCGAAGATCGTTCAAAATCTGATCCTTCGACTCGATGGCAACAGGCATAGACAGGAGTTCGCCAATGACATGAGACATGTGCGTTTGTTTCTTGGTCATTTGAGGCATTGTGGATGAAGTCAAAGAAGCACAGTGAACGGAAGCCAGTTGTTGGAACTTGTCGTATTTATCAGCTGGCTCATGAATCACAGAGCGCTTTCTTGGCCCGACGAGCTTCAAGTTCGAGTATTCTTCGTGGCTCATGGCTTGCTTCATTTGCAAGATTCTCTTGACATCTTCTCTATCCATACTTGGCAATGTCTTCATTCCAGAGGCCTTGATAGTTGGGCGAGCAATGGCGGCATCCTCAAAAATATCATTATAGAAATTCTTAGGGGATAATCTTGAATTTGATCTCTTGATCTCGAAAGAAGGAACGTGAAACCTCGATTTCTTAACTGTGTTCCTGGGCTTTGGAACATCGTGCACGCTAACTGACACGGGTCTCAAGGTGGTTCCGGCTGAATGACTCCTCCTCGGAATTGGACCAGGCGCTGGTGGTTCTTGGACTCTTGGATGGTCAATTTGAGACAACAAATTATGAGTTTCCAAACCCGTTCGTTCAGCTTTATGGAACGCAGAGTTCATACTCAGATCTGAGTGAATGCTTTGGCTACGTATAAGACTCTTGAAATGCTCCTCCAAACCTGAAGTCTGAGAGATTTCAGGCAAAAAGCCAGATACTTGGAAGTCATCGAAGCCTGGGCTCACTACTCGCTTGGACACAAGATTCACCTCTTTGAACTTCTTCAGCTTCAAGGTAGCAGGAATGTTGTATGTCTTTCCAGTTGCTAAGTCTGAAGTATTGTAGTTCTGAATGTTTGGGACCTGGTATGACAGTGGCGCGCTAGGAAGCAGATGCTTGCGCTGTTGCAGCTGCAAGCGCCAGATAGAAATGTAGTCGATGTTCTTCTTTTCCTTGTCGTGTTCAGCTGATAAGGACTCCTCAAAAGTTGAGGCTGGGTCCAAAAATCTACTCACGGAAGCTGAGGGTGGGGGCATTAAGTGCAGCGGCGGAAGAATGTTCGACGAATTTGCCAAAAAGCTGTTATCGATTTCTTCATTAGTGACGATCAAGTCATTTCCTGGCAGTGCACCAATAGGAGAAACAACATGCAATTTCTCTTTGTTGACATTGGGCGATTCGCCTTTGCCCGATTCCACGAAGTTCAAATTGATAATATTAGGAGAGGATGAACTCTTTAGAGGCGCCAATGTCTTTCCAAGAAGTTCTTCAGAGGTGTCTTCGAAGATATCCGACGCGCTGCTATTGTCCGCAGACTGGGCATCATTGCGAAGAACATTGGTGGAATGGTGAATAGTTTGAAGCTTCACACGTGCCAGATTATCAGTGTCGTCAATATCACCATCATTCGAATAATCCATCTCGTGAGATTTCGCAAGAGCCTCGGTTTTCTCTGGACTTGGCAGATGAGAGGAAACAAGTCTCGCTTGGCTCGTGGATCTGTAGGCAACATCGGCATTCAGAACAAAGATAGTTCCTTCAGAAATTTCATGACCAGTCGAATTCCCTTCTGATTGCGTTGACGCCGAGATAGGAGGATTCTGGACCAGCTGATCGTAATTGGATTGGTCAGAGTGACCCGACTTGCTAAGATTTTCGGAACCTTCATCATTCTTGGAGTCGACAATGTTCTTTGAATTTTTGACGGTATCCAAATTATCGAAATAATCGAAATTATCGATATCTTCGCTCTTGTAGATCCTCTCAGAATCGTCGAAGTCGTCGGAATTGTTGATGTTCCCCAAACCATCGTCGCTTGGTGACTTCTCAAACTTTGCAGTTGCTGGAGCTTCCACATCAGGCAAAGGTGACTCTGATTTGACAGCAACGGCGGGACTTTCCTTGGCACTTTTCACCAACGCGTGTAAGCCGTCGCCGTTGAACGTCGTCTGGGGTTCGGTCTTCACATTTACTTCACTCGCGTTGACAGGATAGCTATCTTCAGAATCACTTTCTTGCTTCACGGCATCTTCAATAGGTTCTTCCTTGATATGGAACTCGTGTACAAGATCATTGCCGTGAAAGGAGTCTTCGGGCTCTGTTTTCACCAGCGCTTCCTTCGGCTCCATTTTGACATGGATATTAGGTTGTTCCGAAATTTGCGATGAAAGTGGCTGTCCAAAACGCAAATCTTGCTGTACTGATCTATCCTGAGAAACGTCTGACTCTGACTTGACCTCAGGCTCTTCTGATGCACATACAGAAGTGATCTCAATGTCATATTGATGCTTTTCGGCCTTATGCGCGTCGGTAGTTGGAAGATTCACCTGAGAGGTCGAAGTGAGAAGATTCATAATAGACTTTTCGGTAAGATTATACGATTGGTCGAAAGAGTCTTGGAAAATTTCTCCCTCAGAATCTGACCCAACCTTTGGCGGTTCACTCGCACCGAACGTAAGCATCTCATGGCTAGATTCTTGTCGAGAATTGTGCACGTCTGTGGACGGAATGATCAGATCGGCTATGGAATCGGGGAAGCCCTTGATTCCATCGTTTAGCTGGATTCCCGACGACAGAGTTGCAATGTTGTTGAAGTTCAACTGGCGGTTGGTGTCCATGAGCGACTGTAGAGACGACTGAGAGGAGCCAGCCGATCTCAAGCGGACTTCCTGGGTCTTGTGCAATACATTTAAAGGATTCTCGATGTTTTCACGCTGCTGGTCCAACTGGAATGACAAGTTGTGGATGTTGACGTCGGTCTCCTCCTTCTTGGCCAAGTTCAACTTCTCCAAGTGGTCGTCGAGGTCGTCGTTGGCCGCATGCGAGTTGTTGGTGAGAAAAATGTCCAACTTCTCATTCAACGAAAGATTACTGTAGTTGCCGTGGCTCAAGCGGTACGCGCTCAATACGGAGATGTCCACCTCGTCGATTTCGGCCTCGTTCTCGTTCTCACGAGATAATAGTCCGGTGATCGTGCTGGAAGTATGTGGAGGCGGCACAGGCGGCGGAGAGGCACCGGTGGTGTCGGCGGCTTGGTCGTTCTTGTCCATTTCTGACCATAAGTGGGCAACTCCGACGGAGATTTCCTCGCTAGGAAACGTCTCCTGTTCTGTAGTTGGGGTGTAATGGTGGAGAGTTTCCAAGTTGGTCTGTTCAGGAAACGCCACCGATTTCTTGGGAGACGTCGACGGTGTGCCCGCAGGTTTCATGATGCTCTTGCTGGGCAGGGCGCTGGCCGTGGGAGCGTCCATGGTGATGGATTCAGATTGAAGGGTAATGATGGGTTCCAGCGGCACGTGGGAGCCGTCAATCCAGAAGCTGACGGCGTCATCGCTCGCCTCGAAGTTGCGTTCGAATGACGCCTGATGGGCCTGGACTTCAGGGTCGGAAACATAGGTGTCGGAGCTGGAATTACAGTCCCGGTCGATTCTGGGGTTTTCGTCCTTCTTATGGGCGAAAGTGAGGGGTTTGGTGGGCGATGGCGCGTCCAGAAGCAGGTCTGTGGTGTTTGCAGTGTTTGTGATGTTTGGCGGGTCACTAAACGCCAGCGTTCTCATTTCCTTGAGGAGCAAGTCCACTGAATCTGGAAGTTAGTATGAAGAAGGAAATTGGGGGAGGCGACGGGGACGTACCATTTTCGTGCTTGAAGATGTCGCTGGGATCCATGGCAGCGACGTGAGAAACAGCAGGAAGCTGAGATGTAGTAGGGTATTTACCTTGGGAGTTGAAGAGTTGTTTTGTTTGGTTACCTCAAATGGTAGGAAGGTAAACAGGACTGTGTATAGGACGCGATATTGGGGAGTGTTGAAATGTGTGGACCAATATGTAGTCCCGAGAGCTCATTTCCAGATGATGATCGAGGACGGAGTTGCAACCTTGATTAGGTTGTAGATGATAAGAACTCGGATCATTTATTTGGTTTTGGCATATATAGGCGAGTCTGCTCTATTTTGGACCAAGCGCTATCTCTAATCAGGACTAGTCGTTATCTCGGGATGTCCAAATTGAGTATAATGATCCCTATGGTACATCACTGACTAATCAGGAGAAATATATTTAAAGATGTAATACTTCCCACTTTATAAAGACAGAGAGAGGAAGATATAGATTAATAAGTATTACATCTACGAGACTGTTAAGATCCTACATCAGCTATGAGTGAATTGAATGGTCGTCACTAATTGAATCACGTGATGTCGATCAAAAGTCTCCCTGTCATTAGAATGGGAGAATGTTCGGGAGGTTAGGGGGGTTTAGAGGGCGAAGTGGGGTTGGAGATTTGGTGGTTTTTTGTTGTTTATTGTTGTTTGTTGTGGTTTTTTCGATTTCATAGCCAGATTTATGTTTTGGAGGTGGTGCGAGGTTTTAGATGGTTAGAGGTTTAGTATGGGGAGAAGTAGAAATAGGGGAAAGCAGAAATAGGTAAAACAATAAAGGGGAAGGGAAAAGTTAGAAATAGGTAAAATAAAAGGGGATGAGGAGGAAGCGAGGAGTGAATGAAAAAGTCGCTCTATTGTAGACATCTCTTGTTGGTGGATTTCTCAATTTGGCTGCGAACAGTGGAGGAGACGTTTTTGATCTAAATAATCTGCTTTCCGCTAGCTACTAGACCAGATTGTCAAGATTGAGTAAAAACGGCATTCACAATGTTTGCAGACGAAAGTATCTTCATGATTATCGAGTTTTGAGTGAGATTAATATTACGGGTGATAATTCCAATAGCAGAGATAAGGAAAGCCATTGTCACTGGATGTTGGGGGACCAGAAGAGATGTTCGAATCGCGTTGGTGAACTTCATGAAGTCAGCCAAGTGGTTGTCAGTACCAATTTTACTAACTCTTAAGCTTCCTTAGGGTCTTGAATAAATGAAAGACGAATCGAATGTGCTTCGTACGATCATGGTCAGTTCAGGCATCGTAGATTGTATAGCAGCATAGTTACGAATTTACAGGTTGATAATTCACATAGCAAATTTTCCCAACTTCGCTGAGTGCAACAATCTCAGCTTCAGCAACTGCGAGTGCAATTCATGTAGGTCTGCTCTCCCCAACTGCACAATTCTAGATGTAGATTAGAGCTCAGTATATTATCAACCCAGTCTGAATCAGAAAATTACTATCCAAACTAGCTAGAAGTTCGTAGGGATCTTTTAATGGCTGATGTACTTTACGGCTACCACGTTGTTATTAAGCATAGAGTCGCTAGCTCTTCGAATTCCCGGATCAATTCATAAGAGCTGCTACATTTGCGAAACGATGATTTCCTTCTGCAAAAGCGGAATCAACCGTACTACACGAGCCACGAGCCACGAGCCACTATCGAACCATATCCAGTAACTTTAAGACGTCAAATAGAATGGCCAGCCAGAAAATGATAGCTGCCACTCTTTGCTTGAAATGACCACGAACAGAAAGTCAATAGGGCTTTAACGTTACTAGATGTTTTAGGTACCTAGTAAACACCACAGTAAGTGAAGAGGCCGAATGAACCGAAGTGAACGGGTGAAACCTAGCTACACATCTTCACCTTGTAGGTATAAACGATGTATAACTACGAAGCCTTGAATGCACCTGTCTTGAAACTACTCTTGCTATTGGTCCAAAGCTCTCGAATCCAAATTCAGACCATGAAATCCGCCTTTCACTTATTCTCCTATACATAAAGAACTCAACAAAGATACTAGTCCTCGAATTTGGCCAGCCCAGGAAGTTAATTACCAGCACAAAGCTAGAAATGATATTTAGTATTCCCAATATAGCTGCGTTTGGAGCGTAGAGCCCACGACATTTTACAGAGTCTAATTAGTCCAAGACGGGGCACCGTATACATTCTCAACAACAGCGAGTGCTCATATGCGATTTATTAGGTCTGAGCGTTGGCGGGTGGATTGCTGGGAATTAATGCAAAATTATGGGGTTGTGGAGGAAGTTGTGATATTGAGCTAGGATATTGAGCTAGGATATTGAGCTAGGTTATTGAGCTATCGAGCTAGGATACTGAGCTGTAGGGACATTTGGGCAGAGTATCGAGATGTTAAGTAACCAATACAGAGAATCAATACAGAAAACGGTCAGAAAAAAATGCAGAGAATATGTAACCTTTCTCAGTACAAGAAGAATTATCGAATCCGAACCCCACACGGAATATTAACATACATACATAATAGTTGAGCCACAACAAAATACCAGTACCACGTGATCACTGATCACATGCCATAGTCAATTCTTCACCATTCATCGGTCTGACAAGGCGTGTATGCCAGGGCGCCATGTTATGATAATAAGCGACATTCACCACGATTGCAAACGATAAAACCTGGATTCACGTAAATCGACCTCGAATTGACAAGTGATTCATGATCTCCTCCCACCAGCCGCTCCCTTCCTCACCCATATAAGTCACCTGATTCGGGCCAGACTCTAATTCCGTAAATTCAGTGGTGCTAATTAAACTTCGCTTCTGGCCTTCTGCTCAGCCCGGTGGCAGTGCTCGAGCAACCCTCGGAACATCCTGGGCACCCGGAACTCGCTCCCCGACATTCACCCTCTGCCACATTTCCGCGCAAAGGCCGTGTTGACAAAACAAACCGAGGGCACGACACGCATGCAACCCTGCATGTTCTCCCGTCTGTTTACGCAACACGCGGATTCCATGCAGGCGAAGGTTCCATGGTACCTTTTCACGGCTATACCTCGGTTGCAAGTGCTCTTTGTCCCTCCACTTAGCCTCACTTTTTCTTATTACTCCTTCTTTCTTCCAAGTTTAAGTATCCGCTCGCTATGTTGCTTAACTCTCTTGTCTTGGCAATCTTCGCCAGAATCGTCGCCGCTGCATCGTCCGACTCTTGTTCTCTTTCCACCACCATTTCCGCTGCCTCTGCAGTTCAGAACTTGAACTCGTGCCCAACTTTGCAAGGTACCATTGAGATCACCGGTAGTGAGGTCTCCAACTTGGACTTGAGCAGTGTTGAGGTTGTGGGCGCCGACTTGTCCATCTTCAACTCTTCGTCGATCCAGGCCATCAACTTTTCTGGGTTGAAGAATGTCACCGGGTCGTTGGGATTCAGCGCCTTGACCCAATTGAACAATATCGACTTCTCCAAGTTGACTTCTGCCGAGGAGTTGTCGTTCGTCTCGTTGCCCTCATTGGCTAACCTCAACTTGAACTCGGGATTGGCCAATGTGTCGTCGCTCACGTTGTCCGACACCGCTTTGTCGTCCATCGACAAGCTCTTGAACTTTGAGACCATCGGATTGTTGAACGTCAACAACAACAAGAACATTTCGTCCATTGACTTGTCGTCGTTGCGCACCGTCTCCGAGGGCTTGACCTTGTCGTTCAACCATGACAATGCTACTGTCAAATTGGAGAACTTGCTTTGGGCATCTAACTTGACCATCCAGGATGTGGGCGACGTCTCCATCTCGTCGTTGGAGGCCGTCAACGGCTCGTTTGTTTTGGGGTACAACGGTTTCGACAGCGTGGAGTTTGACTCGTTGACTACCGTCGGTTCGTCGATGCAGGTGTTTGCCAATGACAACTTGGAGTCGTTGTCGTTGGCCAACTTATCCAGCATCAACGGTGAGTTCCGCGTGTTCAACAACTCTTTGTTGACCGACATTTCCCTCGACAACTTGGAGACTATCAAGGGTGCTATGTCGTTGACGGGTGACTTTGGCAACTTCACCTTGCCCCACTTGAAGGAAGTGGACGGTGACTTTTCTGTTTCTTCTACCTCGGAGGACTTCTCGTGCGATGCCTTCAACGAGTTGCACGACAACAAGAAGATTAAGGGCCACAACTACAACTGCTCGTCTCCATCTTCGTCGGTGGTTTCTTCCGGATCTGCCACCTCATCTGGGTCATCCAAGAGTACCGGATCGGGATCCGTCTCTAGTTCCTCTGCCTCTGGATCTTCCTCCGGGGAGTCTTCTTCCACCAAGTCTTCTGGCGGTGTTGGCTACTTGACCCCGGGCATGTTGCTCTCCACTGTGATTGGTGCAGCCTTTGCTTTTGTTATGTAGGTAATATATTAATGTTTGGTTTGAGAGTGTGGATGTATGTGGTAAATGCGAGAGTAGACAGAGGATTTGATAGTCTACCTAGGTGTACAAGTTCAAGTGTCGAGAGCGAGTACTAAATTTCAAATTGGGGTTCTTACGACTTTATCTTTCTGTCATGACCTCCACTCCTCCTAACTAGTACATTTTCGTCTATCAGCTGACTCGATTTGAAATATCCTTGTGGAGTTTTTTCTTCCGCTTTGGTGTTATCATACAGACTATCATGAGGCACTATGCCATCTAATATTTTCAAAAATTGGAAAAGATGCTAATCCTTTGAGTTCAATCGACCGAAAAACTTTTAAAGTGTAGAAAACTGTTGGGTAGTTTTGAAGGCATCGACCAAGGTCAGTATTGACATGAAGACCATGAGCCAGACTGTGCTAAGTTCACGATAGCAGAAATAAAGGCAAACGTAAATGGGTTTTTTTTAGCGTGAATGCTGACTATTCTCTCCCTCTATCCACCAGGCTACTTTAACGTCGGGCTCTCTTTAATAGGAATACGTAATTTATTTTCCAACATTTACTTTCTTATTCTGCTCTCGTCGATGCCATACTTCTTGCGTTGCATTTAGACAATGCCATAAATGGAAATTTGTTCGAGCCTCCACGATATGATGGTAATTTACCAGCCGGCATTTCTCTTCCCAAGCTTCATTACTGTTTACCAAGTGGTAACTTTGAAGAATGTCCATATTGGTACTCATAGTGTTTGCATACACGCTAATGGAGGTGATACTTAGCATGCTGGAGTTAATCGGATTTAAAGTAAGGGAATGCAGAATGAGCAACAATTTAGTTGGCGCAGATGCTTATATAGTAAGTAGTTTTAATTGTTCTCAGAGTCAGCCTCGAAATAACCAGGATTGACATTCAACCTTTATATCCGAATTAGCTATAATCTTCAGAAAGCAACCACAATGCAGCCTTCGAAATCCCTCTACTACAATCCGACGCTTATTACTACTTCAGCTCTCAAATTTAAATATGAACATTCATCTGAGCAAGATTATCCAATACTTAAGAGTCGACATGGAGACCAAGTCGGTCAAGCCAGACTGGATAAGAAATTTAACATTTTGAACCCAATTTGCATATTCAAGCGATAATTATCTCAATATTAGAATAGCTAGGAAGTTGCAAGAGGATTATTGACTGCAGATGTCAACTATGTGACTACAGAAGACAGTAGCGTTGAACAAGAGAAGAAGCCGGTGTGTGCAGAGAAAAGAAGGGACTAATGATAAACTGCATGAGAGAAGGATCAGAAAGTATATGTTCATTGGTAATGCCCAATGATAAAAACTTCAGGCTGAACTACCACAACGAAAATAGACAAAGAGAGCACGATACCGACGCCATGTAACCAAACTAGACATTACTAGGTTATTCCCGTGATTTCTACCCAGATAGTTACCAATGCCCTACTTCTCTTCCTCGTAGTCAATTGCCACAGGACGGCGGTGGAACTTTCACTGCGCTGCAGAAACCAAGCTTGGCCTAAAAATAGCTGCCCGCAGGCTTCTACACCGCACGCAGCTTCGCGGCCCACATCACTACGGCATCCTCAAAGGCCTCGACTCGACAACCTTTTCGTCCAGCCACAAAGCCCACCAGCCCCATATATTTCCGGCCATCGACCTCCTCCACATAATTAACCCAATTGACTATTTGAGGACGCGACGGTGAAAGAAGAAGTATGCTGCGGCCGCATGCAGGCGCACTATGATGCACTTCCCGATTCGATAAATGACTGGCCACGCTGCTCACCCGACTACTAATACTCTTCAGGTCCAACGAGCATCTGCCCGAGAAAAAAAAAACCCATTAGGATATATTCCAACTTTTTTCAACTCTCCACTACACCATGGACGCTTTCAAGACCGCACACCAGGACCACATTGTCCAGGCGTATGAGAAGTTGCTGGCCGATGACCGAGCCAAGTTTTTGGAGCAACTCTCTCTGATTGACGATCCCGTTAAACTCGTGGAAACGGTGCAAGACGCCATCCAGCACTCTGCGTCAGCCACATCCAAATCCTTCTCGCAGCTTCCCTCTACCTCGGGGGCTTCCACTTTGGATGACATCGCCGACGTGGCCAAATGGGCCAAGATCGGATTGGACGCCATTTCTAGAAACGAGGTGGCGGTGTTGCTTTTGGCCGGTGGCCAGGGTACCCGATTGGGGTCGCTGGACCCCAAGGGCTGCTTCAATGTGGGATTACCATCGGGGAAATCGTTGTTCCAGATTCAAGCCGAGAAGATCAGAAAGATCCAGCAACTTGCGAGCAGCAACGGCCTGAATTCAGTTATCCGCTGGTACATCATGACCTCGGGCCCGACCAGAAAGGCTACCGAGCTGTTTTTCTCCACCAACAACTACTTTGGCTTGAACAGCAGCCAGATTGTCTTTTTCGACCAAGGCACTTTGCCCTGCTTCAACTTGGCCGGCGACAAAATCTTGTTGGAGACCCCTTCGTCGATTTGCCAATCGCCAGATGGTAACGGAGGCTTATATAAAGCGCTCAGTAGGGCCAATATCGTGGAGGATCTCCACCGCCACGGAATCAAGCATCTCCACATGTATTGTGTCGACAACTGTCTTGTCAAGGTGGCTGACCCCGTATTTGTGGGTTTTGCAATCGATAGAGAGTTTGACTTGGCGACCAAGGTGGTGAGAAAGAGAGATGCCAGCGAGCTGGTGGGACTCATTGTGTTGGAGGAAAATTCGGGCAAGCCATGTGTGATTGAGTACAGTGAGATTCTGAAGGATTTGGCGGAAAAGACCGATCCACAGGACTCTTCGAAGTTGTACTTGCGTTCGGCCAATATCGTCAACCACTACTACTCGGTGTTGCTTCTCGACAAGATGCTTTCCAAATGGATTTCGTCGCAGGAGTACTTGCCCTTCCATATTGCTAAAAAGAAGATCGCATGCTTGGATTTAGCCTCCGGCGAGCAAGTGAAGCCCACTGAGCCAAACGGCATCAAGTTGGAGCAATTCATTTTCGACGTTTTCCCCTCGGTGGAGCTCGCCAAGTTTGGATGCTTGGAGGTGGACAGAACCGAGGAGTTTAGTCCGTTGAAGAACGCCGTCACCGCGGCCAACGATAACGCCAATACATGCCGCAAATCATTCTTGGAGTTGGGCACCAGCTGGGTGAAGAAGAATGGCGGAATTGTCGCTGACGGAGCCTTGGTGGAGGTTTCGAGTGTTACAAGTTATAGCGGAGAGGATTTGGCGTTTGTGGATGGCCGAGAGTTCCACGATGGCGATATCATTTGAGGTTAAGAAGATATCATCTGGAGTCTATGTGGTAGAATAGAAAAAAAGGGTTCAGCCTAGAGGTCATAGCCAAATGAGATAGCTGCATAATTAGGAGTTGCAACCGTATAATTCTACGCAGACTGATGAGCGATTTCGTGAGAAATATAGCTGGAGAAGTATGAACTAGATATGGATACAACGGAAGATAATGATTACGTTTACTTTAGTGAAATGTTTATTAAACGAACAGTTTTTAACAAGGAAAATGATAAAAATTAAAAAATCATTGTGAATCAAGGACCTCGCCAATCCCATTCCACTCCAGTTCCTGTCCGGAAGTCGTGAAGGTGTTGACTGAGAAAAAAGAAGAATGAACAATTTGGTCACGTAGACGAGCAGCAGCATTCACTCCATTACAGGGTCCTTTTAAGATATTCACTCCATTCCAGGGTCCCGTAAAGACATTCACTCCATTCCAAGGTCCCTTAAAAATGCTTGATTGTTCTTTTGGTGGATGCCAGCGTACTGTGCATGCTACTCCAGATGGTATTCGTGATGATACTATCCACTATGAAGTATACAATTCTCAGTCTGTAAGAGTGCAATTAAGCTCAAAGCTCAAGGTTGAATGCACTTTATGTAGAATTTTCCCAAGGAAATGTCAGGAGCTCTTCGAATAGCAGATGAGCAGCAGACAACGAATGCCGAAGAAGATAACCAACAATGGTGAAATGACTAGAACTGTTTTATCACACGCAGAGAAAAGGACCCAGAAAAGGACCCGAAAGGTAACAAAGTGAAGCCTAGCGAGCCGAAACGGAAAAGCGTAGCGATGGCATTTTATTGCCTAACTCGAATAACAAATGATCGTTGTCATCATTAAGGGAATGCAACCTAAAACATCCCAGTGCAACCTGAAACGAACTGCCTGAGCAATTCATGCAGAAACTATTACCACTGTTCCTGCGAAATTTTGTAGATGGCTACGTCTCATGAATACATCGTTTATCTGCTCTCAATTTCGCAGCCTAATCTGCATCACCAAGCGACTCTACTGCACGGTGCAAGACGGTTTTTCCCACTACCGAACAGCCCCCAACGACCAGCCAAGCTCACCAAATATTACCACTCAAATGGCAATCCAAATGGAAATCCAAATCCCCCCTCAAACTCCCAGCCAATTCTCAAATATTCGCAAACCGATCCGGCCCGATCCAATTCATCTCCACACCACCATCACCGCACACAGCAGGTAACTCTTCCCACTGCTCCCCTGCAGACAAAATGCACTCTTCGGGAAGTTAATTTGCTCGTGGCTCACCATCAAAAACCTTCTACTACTCCAACTAACAGGTTACAACTTTCTGCTACTTGATATCTCCGGTGACACCCGCTGAGAACCACCTAAACCACTCCTGGTTGCCTCTCCGCCTCGTCATCTTCACATTCTTCCTCATCAAATTCATTGGTTGCAACCAAACCATGATCCTAATAGACGGCGCCAAATTTTCGTGCCTGGAATGTGTTCGAGGCCACCGATCGTCGCTGTGCCGCCACCACACTAGACCACTACTACAAGTGAGATCCAAAGGACGTCCCAACGTGGTGGTGTCCACCGGGAACAAAAACCATCGAATCGCAGTGTTTGCCGAGGAAATCGCATCGTCGCCAGAACCCAGCGGATCCGACTGCAAAAATATCCCGGTTGTCATCTTGAAGGCGTCAGACAAGCATATTATAGACTTGAGCAGCGGGCAAATAGTGGGGCCTTACAACGAGGAAGAAGAGAAAAATCAAATAGCGAAGCCGGTGATTCGGGACGAAAGCTTTGTCAACTCGTCTGGTTGCTGCAGCCAGGGCGTTTCAAAAGTCCGTAAGCAGTGCAGCTGCAACCAAAAGCTGGTGTCGAAGTCCAAGATCTTGTCCACCTACATCAACAAGAGGTTAAACAGAGATATTGGACGACTGTGGAACTCCCAGATCGGCCCCAAGACGGCTGGCGCGTGCTGCGCTGACAAGAAAGACAAGCACCAAAAGGAGGCAGAGAAGGCTCTGTGTTGCGCTAAGCAAGAGAAGTCATCGTGTTGCGCTAAGAAGGAAGAAATGCCTCTGAACTGCTCCAACATGGCCACCAATGCCAACGACTCTAATGAGTTCAAGGTGAAAGATGAGCCTTATTCAGATACCTCAGACGCCTCCAGCATCGGTACAGTGTCTGAGCCTCAGCTCGCATTTCCCCAGTTCAAACCTCAGTCTCTCGAGTTCCAAGATCCCATTCAGACCTTCCCATACAGTCACTCTCTACAACCACACATGGCTCAACCACCTCCAAAAGAAGTGTTTGAGGTGATCTCCGTGCCCTCGTGCTCGATTATGGGGTCGTGCTCCTGTTCTTCCGATTGCCAGTGTCCCAACTGCGTGGTGCATAATAATGCCCCCCAAGCACCTAATCTCGAGTACTTGAACAACGACACGCAGTTTGCATCGAATCTAATACTCACCTCCTCGAAAGACGGCTCCTTCCATTACCAGGACCCACTTTCTAATTCAATAGCGAGCCCTGTGGATCAGAACATCCAATCCGGGGGTGTTGGCCTCACCCACTATCCACTCACCCAGAAGAACGACACATACCAGCAACAGTCACAGCAACAGTCACAGCAACAGTCACAGCAAAGAGATGGGAACTTCCGAGAAGGGAACTTCCGAGACGCAGAATCTATGGAATTTATTCAGCTGCTTCTAACTCCTTCCATGCTCCAAGGCGAAGTTTCGACCACCGACCAGGGAGATTCATGCACATGTGCGGATGATTCTTGTTTCTGTCAGAATTGCGAGACTCATGGAATCATTGAAGGGTACAGATTAGACGACATTTTTGTATCCAAGGTTCCGCTCGACTTGCTCAACAAGATGTAAGGAGTGAAGACAATTGATGGACATCAATGGGCATGGACATGGCAAAGTAAAGCACAATACACTTGTATAACTGGTGCTGGCCACGGTATCACGACAAAAACTAGAAATTCTGCCTACAGAGAGCTATTGAAGCTTACAAGAGAAGGTTCGCAGTCAATTACAATTGGCTCGAGGTCGATCAAAGTTGACCTTGATCATGCTGCCTGAAATATTTCAACTGTACGTAGAAAATCGATAAGGGCCCAGGCCACCTTCGGAAACATCAATTTTATGCAATTACATTCTCTCATTATTTTACCTTTTTTTCAAAAAATAACATAAGCACAATATTATCGCCTATTGTTCTTGCACACTCTCCTCACTTTGCAGGAAAGCTCTATCAACATCCTGCATATAACCACTCATCGCCTACATACAATTTCCAAAACCAACTTCTCCGTAGAACCTTCTAGCAACCTTACCTTTGCACCATATAAACATCCAAGACGGTTCTCGCAACTTCCACAATTGCCAAATTACCTCTTTCCGCGATACGCGCAAGTCCCACCAGTTGGTACGCCCACTACCTCCCATGACTTCCAATGAGATGGACCCATCCATCAATAAAGACGGTGACTTCGAGGTCATCAAGCGGGATCATCCGGAAAAGTTCCAGAACGACCAGTCAAGGCTTCATGATGACATCGACACCCCCACCCTATTGCAATCGCTCGATCTCCCCACTACACAGCCGGGCAATTCCGATCTT
This sequence comes from Sungouiella tsuchiyae, assembly GCA_030566995.1. Taxonomy (NCBI): domain Eukaryota; kingdom Fungi; phylum Ascomycota; class Pichiomycetes; order Serinales; family Metschnikowiaceae; genus Sungouiella; species Sungouiella tsuchiyae. The sequence continues at coordinate 22,483 of JAJLRO010000023.1, read as the reverse complement.
TTTGAAGATTTGGACCATCTGAAATCCAACGGAGATTTCATTTCTCCGAATCTAGGACCGCTTTCCGAACTCGTCGGAAATGATTCTCCACAAGCCAATGATGGTGACCACAACTACTCGGCGGCACTTACAAGATACGCCAACCCACTTCCCCCTCTCCCTCCACTAACAGATCCGGTAATGCCGAACATTCCATATCTGGGCATGCCAATGGTGCCAGACTATCTAAATAGCGGTTCCTCTCGACAAGCATTGATTGGCGCTGCCAAAAGAAAGAAAGACCAAGGGCCCAAGACTAGACCGGCATTTGTTCTCAAAGTATGGAATATGGTAAACGACCCAGCAAACCACGACTATATCCGGTGGACCGACGACGGACAGGCCTTCGTTGTGGTTCACCGTGAGGACTTCATGAAGTTGATTTTGCCGAATTACTTCAAGCACAACAACTTTGCATCGTTTGTGCGTCAGCTAAACATGTATGGCTGGCACAAGGTGCAAGATGTCACGAGCGGCACCATGAAGGAGGGTTCGAATCTGGACGATGCCTTTCAGTTCAAAAATCCAGATTTTATTCGTGGAAGAGAAGACCTACTAGATAATATTGTGAGAAACAAGTCCACCCTGGAGGAAGACACCAGTTTGGTGAGCTTGCAAGTGATGAACACCGAGGTGGACAAGCTCAAAATGACCCAATTGGCCATGTTGGAGGACTTAAGACGAATCCGCTCCGACAACCAGAATCTCTGGCAAGAAATCGTCAATGCCAGAGACCGAGAACGCAAACTGTCGCAGATGATACAAAAAATCGTCAACTTCGTGGAGGCCGCTTACGGCAAGTCTGCTGGAAAGATTTTTGAAGTGCAGAGCGGCCCACATGACAACAATACCCACGTGCTGGCGTACAACTCATCGAAACCAAATTATCGGAACAATCAGCAAGCCAACAACGTTTATTCGCCGTCGCCTACGCCCGTGCTGCGGCCACGGTTGATGTTGATGGACTCGGCCTACCAGAAGACGCCGTCAGAAACAAGGTCACCGTCATCGACGTGGAAAGACGGTTCTGTCGAGGAAATTGTCAGAAACGGAGACGACTACGATCCTTCCAACCGGTTTCTCCAGCAGTTTATGAATCAGGAGCCCGTGGCGTCGCCTCGCCATTTCTTTCCCGAGTTACAGAATAATTACTTTGGCAACCAGGATTCTAATGACAATTACCTGAAGTTTGAGCAGAAACTTGAAAATCACGGGAACGACTTGGCACATACCCAGGAGTGGATCAATCAAATCAGCAAGCAGCAGCAACAGCAGCAGCTGAAGAGCCCCTCAACCACTGACACCGGAATCGACGACTTCATGAGTGAAATCTTGAATGATCCTTCCGATTCGATCAAACGCGAGGACACGAGCTCTGCTGCCACTCCAGTGGGGTTCAAACGGCAGAATTCAAGGGCCGACGATGATGACGAAACCACCATAAAGAGAGTTCGTAGATAAAGGCAAGGGTATGCATTCGTTAATATATAGGAGTAAATCTACACATCAGTCATTATAGTTAATTGGTCAAGCCCGGGAGAACTTGAATGCAAAATCATCATCGTCGTCGTCACTGTCGTCAGCTTGAGCCCGAGTAGCAGCTTTTGGTCTGGCCAGGAATGAGAACGTGGTTTCACCGTCATCTCCATCTTCGTCTTCGGCAACAAACAATTGGGATGGCTGGTATCCTTTCACGTTATCCATTTCTTTTGCAAAATCCAGACGCACCCTTTCGAAAATAGGCTGTTTGGGAGGAGCAGTTTGCAAATCCGAGAAGTGGATCTCGTTGGAGTTGTCGTCTTCCAAGTCGAGAAATGTGCGTGTGAAACTGTGAACCAGCTTGCCCGTTTTCTTGAATTTCTTGAAGTTCTTTCGTCCATTATACAAGGCGATGGATACCAGGGGCACAGACTCTTTTTTTCGACTCAAGTCGATATCTTCCACCACCACTAATTTCTCCAATTGGGAGCCAATATCATCGAACTCAAACTCCTTTTTGGCGTCATTTTCCGCTCGTTTTCTAGTCGAGAGAACAGCCTCAGCCAATGAAACTTGCGGAACGATCCACTTTTCTTCCACTTTTTGTTTCTTTGGAAGAGGTTCTATTTCTGCTGTTTCACCTGAAATTTCCTCTTTTCTCTTCTCACGGTTTTCTTTGCCAGTCTTTACTTGACTGATTCCAAAGGGTGTCTCTGTGGTGGACTCAAAGGAATTTTTAATGTGAGAGCCTGTGCTTTTCGTGACTTCTTGAGGTGTTTGGGTAGCATTCGTTTCAGTCACTTCGTCCACATCCAATGGCGGCACGAGTTCTAGACCTTTCGGATCCCCTTCAGACGCCGCAGTGATGTCCAACGACTCGGGAACCGGTTGGCTTGATATCTGGCTGAACAGAAAAAAATCCGTGTCGTTAACACGCTCAACTCTGCGTCTCTTTCTTCTTTGAGTTAACCGCAAACTTTCTGGTTCTTCTTTTGCGACCGGATCTGGGAATAGCGAGTCACGGGCAGAAATCTGAAGCTCCAGTATATCAACGTCAACCACCGCCCTCCAGAGATCGGTTGCAACATTAGCTCTGGCCCTGAATATATCGCCGGAGGAAGAGTCGTCTATGCAACTGAAAAGATATAGCGATTCAGAGCCAAACAGACTCCAAGATTCTCTATTGAGCTCCTTTATATCTAAAGTAATCACACTCGCACAGCCGAGGCACTGCAACCAGCTGTGCAATCGACGGACATGCTTCAGTTGGGCTCCTTCATAGTATATTAGACAATGAAGGCCAGCCAAGAGTAGGCGACGATCATGATTTGGAAAAACGTAATCATGTTTAGTTCCAGACAATAATAGCTCTCGTGGAGGGTTCTGCAGCCACGGAGTGGCATCATGTGGTGCATTTTCGATTAGATCTACCCATTTTGTTGAAACAACTGGTATTCCACGCAGAACAGCAATCTGGAAGTTGTAATCGATAAAGTCAGACATCGTGACGTAGTGAGTAGCTAGTAGAGGGTCGGTCACTGTCCGCAAATCTACTCCCTTGGCGTGGAGAGATGTCATGATGCGAGGAAGAGGGCTGGGCTGAATTTGTCCTTCGAACTGAATTCTCTTGGAGAAAACAAGCACTTGGACAGGCACCCAGGCCAAATGGAGTTGTATTCTTTCTGATTTATTAGCATTGACCTTCAACACAAGCTTGTCGTCCTCAAAAGTGTGCGAGATGGGGTCGGCTTGTTTCAGCGGAAGTTTATACACCACGTCATTGACGGTTGTGGTACAAATTGAGTCAAAACGGATGGATAGCTTTGTCTTGTCAATGGAGTCAATCTTGCTGGGCCCAGTGGTGATAGTGATGTACTTTTTGGGCACTTTCAAGTCGCTAATATGAACACTGGCAACGTCAGACTTGTATTCATGGTTTCTTCCCACGTTGAGCGAGGAATCGGCTCGGAGAACACGAGTGGACTCTGGAAGTTAGTAGCAGTTATTAATAGAGCTTTGGTTAGTCGTACCTTCGTCGTTATACTTTAACGTAAGAATCCACATAGTGATTGTAGGTGAGATCGCTGTCCGACATACGAGAAGATGGAGAGGACTGGGGAATTGAAGATAGAGCTACGGGAAGATTTTACGGAGAAATTGATTTGAGGAATAGGATGAATGAGTGGCGAACTTCTATGGAAGGAATATATTCTGCGGGATTTTTGTTGTGGGACTTATAAGTCGATGGCTGCGAAGATATACCGAAGCCTTCATAGATCAGAACATTACAATGCCTATTGCCAAATAACCAACGGAATTTCAGTAAAACCAACGGATATTCACTAAAATCCAATACATCTTCACCAAAAAACCATTAGATCTTCACCAAAAGTAGTCATATACTCATCCACAGTCCATACTCCATCCTCTCAAGTCGTTTATTGTACAATGCTGTCTATGGCTTTTGAACACCCTTACTCTTTTTGGTCTTTTTCACCTTTCTCAACTCTCCGCCAAGCGCCTTGGCCACACTCTGCTCATCACCCAACTCCAACAAGGCCTTGGTGTAGGTGTCGTCTTCCGGCTCGTCTTCCACGGCCTCTGGAACATTCTCAAGAACATCGGCATCGCCGTAGATCTTGTCTGTGTAATAAAGCGGCAAAACTGGCGACTCGGACGTCTTGACACCAACAGTCACAAGCAGCTCCTCGTCGAAAGCCTTCAACACAGCATGCATATTGGCAAGCAACTCGCGATCCGAGAGATGGGAGAAGCTACCAATCTTAACGGTGATGTCGGTGCCAACAGGAGGCAAAAATGCGGTGGACGACAACACCTTGTTGACCTGGTTGCCGAGGGTGACGAGCGATAACTCCTTGGGAGCCTTGGTGCTGGTCACTCGCACGTTGACGGGGAATTTCCCGGTCTCGTTCAGATAGAAAGTCTTGCCAAGAACCAGAGGCATCGAGCTTAAGAGAGCGTCGTCCACAAGAAACAAGTCGTACTCGCTGTATAACTCACGGCGCTTCTCGAATGTCTGGTAGATTGTCTTCAACTGAGTCAAGGTGAGGATCTTCTTCAAGGTGGGGATGTCTGCCTGCTCGACCTCCTCCAATTTGTCGTCAGTGGTGATGAAATGGTCTCTGAGGAACAAGCACGTCTTCAACTCCTCATTTTCTCTGTAGAATGGCTTGGACAACTGGATGAGGCGCGGCTTGAACTCAGGTTTCTGGGAGTAGTATTTCTTGGTCTGGAATTGAACGTACAAGTCGCTGTTCTCGTCGTCGTCGTCATCGAACAACTGGGCCTTCTCGCTTTTATCTTCGCCCTGACGTTCCAAGAACTTTTTCAACTCGCTGAGCGCCTTGAACGCCTGGCTCTGGGATACGTAGCCAAACTCTTTCTCCAGAGATTCTGGAGCCTTCTCAGCATTGGCCGGAGACTTGGCCGGGGCCTTCGTCTTTTTTGCGGCAGGCGAAGCGGCTGGAGAGGCCGAGACGGCCTTTTTGGTTTTGGCCGGAGTCTTGGGGCTGGCAGCCGACTTTGTTTTTCTGGCCATTTTTACTAGTGGACTGGTAGTCTGCGATGTCATCGCCAGAAAAAAATCCACTCCAGATGAGGGAGTGCACTTAGTGAGAGCCACCTAGAGAACAACCAACTAAGTGTAGACATTTAGAGACGCTTAACTTTGTGGAATATTCTGTATTTTTGTGATTGGGCTCCTGAGTGGCCCACAATCACCGTGGCGGCATAGAAGTTTTGGGAAGCGGCGGTTTCGGGCCCTTTTTCTGGTTCCTCACGCTGTCCACCACGATAGCTGGCACTCCCGAGTGAATATCCTCGAAAAGGACCTCGGGCGCCTTGGAAATGTCTACGTAGTCGGTATCCAGCTCGGTGTTTTCGTTTTCTTCATCGCTTTCCTCCACATTGAATCTCTTGACTGTGGAACTATCGAAGCCTCCGAATCTGTCCCAAAGGAGATGTGAGAGCTCCTGTGGAGAATAAACGGCCTTTTTATTGGGCCCCTCTTCCTCTTTTCCGTAGTCAGACCACTCTGTGTGGGGCGAAAGTGGCGGCAGAATGAGGAATCGCCGGGTTCCTTCCTCCAGTGGAAGCTCGAGGAAGGTGGGGTCGCCTTTTTCCGACTCAAGGAGCCACAGCTGGTCATCCAAAATCTCCAGCCGGTTGTCTTTGATGCTATACGAGACACTCAACATATTTGTAAGGTTGTCGATCAAGAACTCTCGGACTTGGGCCGCCACCAGGCCGGATCCACAGACAACTATGAATCTTGCGAATTTGGGGAGAAACACCAACTCCACGTTGAAGTTGCGAGAGACCAACAGATCCACAAGAATCTGCGGGTCTGCTAGAAGCGATTGGTCGAGTTTGGTAAGTATTAGCGAGTTCGTAGGTGCTCGAGTCATTGGGTAGCTAAAAGAGTAGGTGGATAGAGAACTGGCCTGCATGGCACGATAGTGGAAGAGTGATTCGATAGTGGATGAGTGATTAGGAGAATGTGGGGGACGGCTATGGAAAGTGGACGGGGAGATTTTGGGGCCATTGAAAATTCTGATTCATCTTTTCATTTTTTCTTAGTCTGTCGTTTTATTTTTTCATCGTAGTCGGGCATGTTGCAGCCATTTTAAATAAACCATTGGCGAGAGATTACGGAACATCATGAATTAACCAAAACTCCAATACAAAGCGTGGCTCATAACAAAAGCACCTCATTCGTATCAAAACAAACCGGCTCATTCGTGTGTCAGGATCCCACAGAGCCCAAGATGTCGGAAATACGTATTGTGGTTCTCGTAGTAGTTGTTCGAGAGCAACTTTCGAACCGGGAAGTCCTTCGCTATGCATTTTGAATTGTCTCCAGTGAAACAGTCAACCACCTGCTCGGGCCCAGGCAGCGTTTCCGTCGTGGATATGTTGAGGTATATCTGATTATTGAACTGGTAGTAATTCTCGAAAAGGCCTCCGTTCCTGGGAATGGTGGTGACAATATCGCCCTTGTGGACTATACGCAAGTAAACCCGATCGAATCTGTTATGTTCAACGGGCATGTAGCTCCCAAGAACATAATCTGCCCATGTGGTGAATTCTTTGTTCCCCACGAGAGGCTGGCCCATAGTGACCAAGGTGATCCTTTCGTAGCCCAAGTCAAGATAGTGGAGGGCCAAGAGAAGAGCCACGGAGCCACCCATTGAGTGGCCCAAAATCACGAGCTCGTAATTTTCCAGGCCTTCTAGCTCGTTCTCGAGTACCAGGTGGATGGCCCGGAGGGTATTATGGAAATACTCGTTGAACCCAATGTGGATCTTACAGTTTGTTCCACAATATGGAAGTGAGTATCGCAAATTGGAGTACGACACCATGTCCACCTTCAAGTCCGCTATCGTGTCATAAAGGGAACGTGTACCTCTCAAGGAGACGATTATTGTCTTCATTTTGCCCGAGTTCACATGTTCCTCGGGCTGTTTGTACTTGAAAATGTTGGATTTGGTCGTGGCGATGTATCCGGCCACGGAGTCGTCGAAATACCATTGTTTCACGAGGGTGACATTGGGAAACCTTGATGAGCATGCCAATTCACACTCAAACGGCTCGCCAATCTGGTGGAACTTATCCACACAGTAAGCAATATCGATAAGATGTGCATAAGTGTAGAGATTGGAGTACACCACACTGTCGATGGGTTCGGGATCGAATGACGAACCCTTAAGCCACAAGACAAGACCACTCGACCATTGCGAGAATGCAAGCAAAATAACTATTAGCAAAGGTCCCATGGCGGATAATTCTCCTTCTGGAGACCAGTTGATGATAATGACTTATCGCACTGTGTACAGTGATAGCATCTGGAGAAGCGATGGATGATATGTTTGCCAAGTTAGACGGAGAATGAGTCCAAAAAAAAGACCGGGAATGAGTCCGGTGACAAACTTCGAGATGGGAAAAACCCGGACGGAGATCGCTACTATGGTTGTGAAAAAAGTGAAAACGGAAATGGCTGCGAATGCTGCGAGTGACCAGCTGGCTATGGTTTGGATCCATGACACCATGCCCAAAGGAAATCTGGAGAAGTGGTCAGAAAACAGTTCAAGTCGGTGTGTAAGATTTGCTGTAATCTGAGAAACATCTTGAAAGTGGCGGTCCAATACGTTTTTCGTGGATCCGGCAAGAAATCCTATGTCAGTGAGCTCTAACTTTACCTCTGCGGTGGTTTCCATGGTCATTTCATGGAGACCAGAGAGCAGGGCCAGAAGGTTGAACAAGTGAAAGGACAAAATTTCAAGGCTTTTTGTATTTTCCACAACAATTTGTTCTTGGTTCAGTCCCTCGTCCAGAAGATGCTGGAGACTATTTGCTAGTAGATGGGTATGGTGAGTACTTTCACTGATAAACAGCGCTAGGGAGTGTAGATCGTGAAGAATAGCGGTGTTTTCAAATCTCTGAGCATTTAAAAGGTGGATTCTCCCAGCTGAGAGCTCTGCAGCGATCTCCTGGAAATCTGTGGTCAACGCTGCGGTCTCGTCTTTCACCAGATGGAGGTCACTTCTCAACCCCAGTGTCTCGTCCACAATCTGCTCCACCAGAACCGCAAAACGGCTCTGAAAGTCACGGTGGCGATCCTTTATGTCTTTTATCTGTCTGGAAGTGTCTTGGTGGAACTCGTCAAACTGCACCTTTTTCTTCTGTATGGCATCATTGACCAACGCTATTAACTGGTGAAACTTCTCCATCATCTCATCCTGTTGGGCACTTGCTGCCTGAAAAGACCCCTTCATCGAGTTGTAGAACTCGGAGTATGCGCTTGTAATGTTGGAAAACAACTCGATGATGTGAAACTTCGTGTACGGCAACGATTCTTCATAGCAGAGGCTGCGGAGCTTTCTATAGTTGCCAGAATAGGTTGTCCAGAGCTGCGACGAGGCCCGGAACTGTTTGACACAGTCTGAAAAGTCCTCTTTAGCCGACATCATCTTACATTCCTCAGGATACTCCACGCCAGCCTCTTCAAATTCACATATGGAGAGCTTGACTGCCAGTTGGAGTCGGAGATGCGAATCTACGAGGTCAAACGATTTTTCCGAGCACAGATCGATGTATTCTGCAAGGGCCTCGTATGTGCACGGAGACGAATGGTAATTAGCGAGGCTGGTGAGGCTTTCCTCCACGAAGTTGAGTCCGGAGAAGTCGACGGCCATCGCTGGCACTAGAAATAGAGCGAAAAGGAAGAAGGGACGCATGTGGATGGGATTTATTGAGAAACTGGGGGGTTAGAAATCTTCTTAGAATATCTTGATTTTGTCTTCAGCTGGTGTACATTTTTTTCTTCTGTGGTTCATTTACCTAGATGGTGTCTCAGAGTCTTGGGTTTCATCGATGTTCCAGCATTAGCTGCGAAAATGCTAGACGACTTTATTTCTTATTTTCGACTTCCATATTGTAGACTTTTTTCCATATTGTACTGGCGAAAGACCCAAAATATTATCATACCATTTCCGATGCTCTCCACTTTTTAAATTCACCGCTTTCTCGTAACTCTACCGCTTTTTTTGTTAACTCTATCTTGTCCTTTATTTACTATCTGGCTACCTCTTCCATTCCCCAGACTCTATACCAGATCGCACCAAATTTTATTCAACTCTACCATTCCACTTACAATACCAAAGTCCCTAAAATCCCCAATGATTAGAAGACTTCCGCGGCTTCGACTTCACGCCAGACTCGCCCACTCCCTCTCGTTCACCCCCACAGGAAGTATCGACCAGTTTGAGGTTCAAAGGTCGCCAGAAGAAATCAACGCAGCCATCCCAGACCCACCAGACTTGTCGTCGTCGAAAAGACTATATCAAGACATCGTCAGACCCTCGGATGTGTGTGATTTGGTCATCCAGCCCGCCTTTGAAGACGTGGCGGTGACGTCGTTGGCTGCTGGATGCCCTTTGTCCGGAAAAGATTCCTACGAGGTGGTTTCCAAGTCCAGTGTTTCGAGTAGCAGGCTTCTTTTCGCCAACATGGCGTCGTCATGGCTCGACCAGTTGGGCCTGGACATCTTCGAGCTTTCTGCCCTCCCGCAAGCTGACTCCACCTTGACTTATACCAATAGCTCCAAGAGTAAACTTATAGCCAACCAGTTCTCGGAGCAGGTGATGCAGCTGCACGAAACTATCGAAGAATTCTTTAACTTTTTCATCGATACTCCCAGCAGCACCATCACCATCGAAAGCATCACCCAGTACCTTCTCTCACAAGCCAGCGTGGCCGACTACAAGTTGATCATCCACTACCTCACGAAAAACGCCCACTTGCTCAATCCGTTCGTGATGAACGACTTTGTGGCGGTGGTCCTCGAGGATTTGTATGCATCTAGCTCCGTGGAAAAGGTAGAGCTCTTCGACTCGTTTCTCAACGACTCCTTGGTGGTATCTGTGCCTCACCTCTTGGAAGAGTTGCCTCCTGCCACTCTTGATCGTCTCGCCTACATCACTGCATCGTCGTCGGACCTCTCCACCTCCAATAGAGCGTTGACGTTGTTGTGTAGAAACTACCGTCTCGCTCCGGCCCAGAAGACCTACGAACTCTATTTGGCTAGATATAGCAAGCTCGCAGCCAACCAGCAGTTCTCGAAGAGACAAGTTCTTCGCGATCTTTCCTCATTGAAGCCCATCGTGTTTCACTACGGATTGACTCCAGCCTCTCTCAGACTTCTTGTTTCCAGAATGGACAATACTTATGAGTTATCGCACTTGGTTACACTTGTGAGAAATACCACTCCAAAGCTTTTGGGGGAGCATGGCGTGGAGATTTTGCAGCAGTTGCGAGAAATTCAGAGGGCCACCCAAGTCTCTGATGTCGTGGCAAATGTTCAGGCCACAAATTTGGGCCATCAGATAGTTGAGTTTGGAGCGCCATCGCCGAAAGTCAAGATCGAGGTGATGGAGATGGTTTCTGTCAAGAGTCCCTGAACAAATTAGCGGCTCGTCTACAAATCTTAATACCTTAGGTTGTAAATAGTTAGCAATAGATATAGATGGCGGGGAGCCCTATAATGCCATCCAAATGACGCTTAAATCACAAGAATGTGTAACTTTGGCAACAAAATTAGTGCTTTGCATCGTTCGCACTCAAAGACTGAACATTATGCATATAATGCGATCGGCTGAGCCGTAGCATAGATCCGATATTATGGCTTGCGGTACACCAGAACGTCGTCATGTCACGCAATGACATAGAATGGTTCGGAAACCCGACATAAAATGTCCGTGAATCGATCGTCTGTTATCTGGAACTCACAATTGGTCAAGGGCCTGCACCCACTAGTCTTATCAGATAAGCTAGTGAATACTGATAGAGACCGCCATGAACAGACTAACATTAACAGACCAACAATCGACAGACCGACATGAAAATAATGACCTACGTAGTTTCAGTCTTTCGTCCGTCAGAAACACCGTAGCCAATCAATTCGAGCCAAACATTCTTCATTGTTGCTCACTCCGCCATTCTGACTTTCAATTGAGAGGCTCCGAAGTAATCTCCGATATTGTCGGCAAATGCCCGCCAACTCGTACTTGTGGCGTCATATGGCGATTGCAAAACGTTTTTTGGCACGGTAACGTTATGTGTCAACTCTCATCTCGCAACATTCTGGGGTAAGCCACAGTGTGGCTCCACAAGCCACAATGAATGCGCCCTCCACAATAGTTTGAAACCTGATCTCAGTATAAAGCCAGTGAAAATTCTAGCTATGGCAGCCACGCACAATGGTTACATACTGGAGACCCAGCGGACTGGAATTGGACAACCCAAGGTTCGTCGAACAGCTTAAACAGGCCGGCCAAAGCGGCCGTTTCTTGAGCGAAGCCGAACTCGCCGAAGAAAAGAAGACCGTCAAGTATCCGGAATACTTGTCCAAAACTAAGTTTGAAGATGCTGGCACCTACAACAACCACAAGAACCCTGACCACGTCAAGAACGACAAAGGTCACTTGGGAGATCCCGAGTTCAAGAATCTCTTCAAGTCGAATATCAAGGTGGACAAGTTCGACATTTCGCCCAACTATGGTACGGAGATCGACGGAATCCAGCTCAGTAAGTTGGATGACGCGGCAAAAAATGACTTGGCCTTGTACATCGAGACCAGAGGCCTTGTGGTGTTCAGAAACCAGGACTTCAGAGACAAGGGCCCCAAGTTTGCCAGAGATTTTGGCAGATACTTTGGACCTTTGCACATCCACCCAGTGAGTTACTCTGCCGAAGATTACCCCGAGATCTTTGTCACTATTCGTAAAGAGGGCGATGAGTCAAGATACGACAAGGAGTTCCGCAATAAGACCGGCAGCTTTACTTGGCACTCGGACATAAGTTTCGAAGAGTACCCGTCGTCGTTTTCGTTCTTTGTGGCTTTGGAGGCCCCTCCTTCTGGCGGAGACACCGTTTTCGTCGACTTGAGAGAGGCATACAAGAGGTTGTCGCCTCAGTTGCAGAAGTTCTTCGAGACGTTGACTGTGGTGCACTCTAACCAGTACCAGAGAAAGTTTGCCGATGTGTTCGACCACCCATCGAAGATCAAGGATGTGTCGTACGCCGAGCATCCATTGGTGAGAACGCACCCTGTCACTGGCGAGAAGAGTCTCTACTTCTCGCGGGGCTTTATCCAGAGAATCAAGGGTGTCAAGTCATCCGAGTCGGACTTCATTTTGAACTTCTTGGAGGATCATGTGGTCAACAATCCTGAGTTCCAGATCAGAGCCACTCACCGTGGAACCGACTCGAGAACTGTTATTGTGTGGGACAACCGGTTCCTGATCCACACGGCCACCGCTGACTTTCTCCAACACAAAACGGGTCCTAGACATCACTTCCGTCTTACCGTACTTGGCGAAAAGCCATACCTCGACAAGCCCGAGGAGTCCGAGGAGGTTGAGGAGAAGAAACGGTCTGAATCGCCAACCACTTCGCGTCCCAGAGCCTACTAGAAAAAGGTCCTTGATTAGACTCTTGAGAACATTAATTTGACGCTGTTACGCTGAATTATGCTTTCATGTGTAAATTGAGGAAATCACCCTACTTGGTCTCCATGTGGAAAACATTTTGCTTGTGTGTAGTTGCTAGCGTCAATGGAGAATTTCCAATACACAGATTATGCCCAAAAGAGCAAATCGCTTTGTCTCATCTAGGAGGTCAGTCACTCGTATGAGGCCAGCAACTTGTATATCAGTATCCAATAGTAGACATCTTGGAAAGGAAATATTCAACTGTCACGTCGGAAGCTTCGCAACTCTATTCCGTCTCCCAAATCCTCTGATTGGCGGGTGCCGTCGGAATGATGTCTGCCAGGTCGTAGCGTATGTAACTCCGGGCTCTGTCTGTCCGTTTCGTTGTTGGCGGTGTAAAAGCCGTTGGTGTAGACGTAGAAGCCGTCGTCGGAGTCCGAGTCGTCGGCCTGCGAGTCTTCGGCCCATCGAGAAAGATTCTTGCTTCTCATCTCATTGGCAGGGTACGCCTCTTCCTCCAAGTGGCGCCGTGACGATATCGACCGCTTCATAAGACACACTAGCGACGCTATGAGAGCCATCAACAGAATCGGGAGAAGCTGGATCCACCCCAAGAAGCTGAGGCGCGGAATAAACAAGAGGATGTCTGCCAAAAACGCCAAAAGCGTCAGCATGAACGAGAGCACCGAGAAGAGTAGCATCCACTCTAGGTAGGGACTGATGTCTTTCTTTTTGGGTTTCACGGCCGGCTGTGGAGCAGGCTCGAGGCGGCGGCGCAAAACACGCCAAAGCAGCGTTCCGGGGTGCTTTTCGTGCAAGTAGAGCACCAGAAGAAGGAAGATAAGCTCCAACACGAGCACCGAAGTGAAGCAGAACGCCACAATGTGCACCACAAGTAGTTTGGAGATAGACCGGGTAGCGTCACTAGGTAATTGGATTTCCGAGAGCTCGCCGTCGTCCACGGGCTCGCCAATAGAGTGGTAGTAGAACAAATCGCTCTTGGGATACCCTATGGCGGGGTCAGAGCAGATATTTCTGGAGGTGTCACACACCCCAAAAACACCATAGGAATAGTTGTTGTAGGTTGCAAAGTGAAGTTCGTAGTTGATCAGACGGCCAGTGATTGGCACAGAGATCACGGGAAGAAACTGGATGACCCACGAGACCAAGCTCAAGCATCCTATGAAGATGATGCCCGAATGCATGGAGAAGAAGAGTGAGGCATGTGTAGGAAGATGTAGGAGTTGGCTGCGAAAGTAAGGTGGAGGGCCGAGTTTGCCATGTACGGTGGATTTGAGTGGAGAATTGAGGAGTAAGGGTGGAGATGATTTTGCTAGTTTGGGTTTTGAAAGAAGGAAAAAAATGAAAATAAAAATTCTGGGTATTGGTTGTATGGGTTGTATCTGAAGGTATTAGATATCCATGTCTTATGCAGGATCAACATATTGGAGAGAGATTGGGAACGTTTAGTAGCTGTTAATTAGAGAAAGCCATTTAGACGAAATTTTGAGTTTCTCTTTGTATTTTAGAAGACTGGCATAAAATCACAGATTTATGCTCTAGTGCTCTTTTAGTAGTTCCGATGGATCATTGTTCAGTCATTCTAACTGGACAACAATAGGACCTTGTGTCAAACCAGATGCTGATAAGACATAGGAGTTTGTACTGAAGATATTTCACTTGACTTAAGCGCCCAAGATCCAGCCACATTCAAACGGTAGTGTACTAACAGTCTGTACACCTTAATCAAAAGTGTGCATAACCGAAGGTGCGGAGGGCATAAGTAGGTTGAAGAAATTATTGGGATGAAAATAGACGGACAGTTATTGAAATGAAAATAGACGGTTAAAACTCAAATGATAAGTAGAAAAGCAGAAAAAGTCGACTGATTAGATGCATTGGTCTTTTCCTATGGATTTCATTCTATTTCCTTTCTTCGTCCCTCTGTCTCAATCTCTCTGTCTTTATATCCAGAGATTGAAACCACCAAGGCAAAGAACCACGGCAAATCAGCAGGGCGAAATCCAAAATCTCCCAGTCACTGCCTTCTCACATGCCCCATCCTAATCCTTCCCCAATTTCTCCCCCAATTTCTTCCCAAATTCTTCCCTTCCCAGATTCTCCATTCCACCTAACTGTGCTTCACACGACACTTCATGAAGACTACTCTCTGGACTCTAACGCTAGCTGCCATATTGTTGTCTCTTGTAGCATCTCGAACTCTGTGTCTGCACTTGCTTCTGCGCACGCGTCTGTTCTTCTCCACGTTCACCATGGTTGCCGAACATCATCCGTATTCCAAAGAATTGGAAGTGGCCACTTTGGCCGTCAAGAGAGCATCTGTTCTCACGAAAAAGCTCAGCGATTCCATTGCAGCCACCCAGAAGTCGGGAACCCAAATCAAAGACGATAAATCTCCTGTGACCATTGGCGACTACGCAGCGCAGGCCCTCATTAACCACGCCATTAAGTTGAACTTCCCCAACGACAATATTGTCGGAGAAGAAGATTCGGAGTCGTTGCAGGATGGCTCCGACGAGGCCAGCAAGCTCAGCAGCAAGATCTTGGAGATCCTTGCCGACGCCCAGGCCGAAACTGCCGCTTCCGACGGTGTTCTCGGAACCCTTACAGACTTGAAATCTGTCTACGAAGCCATAGACTTTGGTGACTACGAGGGTGGCTCCAAGGGCCGTTTCTGGGCATTGGATCCTATTGACGGCACCAAGGGCTTCTTGAGAGGCGACCAGTTTGCTGTTTGTCTCGCCTTGATTGAGGATGGAAAGGTTGTATTGGGAGTCATTGGCTGTCCTAACTTGGCCGAGCACATTGTGTCCAACGAGGAGCAGACTGGCACAAGAGGCGGCTTGTTTTCGGCGGTTAAGGGTGTTGGCTCGTTCTACCACTCGTTGTTTTCCACCGAGAAGTTTGTTCCTTTGAAGGACATGCAGAAGATCTCAATGACCCAAGAGACGACTCCATCGAGGTTGAAGGTGGCTGAGGGAGTTGAAAAGGGCCATTCTTCTCACTCTACTCAGAGCCAAATCAAGCGGATCTTGGGCTTTGACGACGCTACCGTGGCTCTGCAGACTGTCAACTTAGACTCCCAGGTCAAGTATTGTGTGTTGGCTAAGGGTCAAGCGGACATTTACTTGAGATTGCCAATCAGCGACACTTACAGAGAGAAGATCTGGGATCACGCTGCCGGCAACATTTTGATCTACGAGAGCGGTGGACAAGTCGGCGATATTACTGGAGCTCCATTGGATTTCGGCAAGGGAAGGTACTTGGACTCCAAGGGCGTGATCGCTGCCAACAAAAAGGTGTTCGGCAAAGTGATCGAGGCCGTGACCACCGTGTTGAACCAGTAGACTGTAGAGTGTATGTGAGTATATACAAGATAATAACGATTGCACTCCAAGAATTCCAGAGCTTGACACTAATCGGTGATGTTCACCACGTGGTAGTTTTGCTTTCCAGTTCTAACAAGTAGCAACTTGCCGTCAATCAAGTGATTTTCCTGGTCGAACAAAACCACGTCGTCTGAGTCGACAAACTGGTCCCTTTCGATGCCAAGGTAAACGCCTCCAGCCTTGATGAGGTTCTTCGTTTCATTCTTGGACTTGTTGAAGATAGCAGAAAGCAAAGTGCTCATCTTGAGATCGTCGACGTCTGGGAACAGGCTGAGGCTGACTGTCTGCATGATGCCTGACTTGCTGAACTTGTCAATTAATTTCGAGGCAGTGATCTCATCGTCAAACGGCTGATCTGGAGTCGGGAACAAGAAACTGGTGATGTAAGCCATCTCATCTCCAACCCCAGGACCATGGATCAAGTCCACCACCTCTCTAGCAAGAATCCGCTGGGCGATTCTCAAGCCTGGATCCTCATTGTGTTGGGGCAAGATAGTTCCCTCAATGACCTCGAGAGGAAGCAACGTGAGCACCTTCAAGAGCTTGGCCACCATCTCATCTTGCGCGTTGATGAAGAATTGGTACATCTGGAACGGCGTAGTTAACTGGGAACTGATGAATACGGCATTTCCAGCTGACTTGCCAAACTTCTGGCCGGCAGGAGTCGTTAAAAGAGGGACAGTCATTCCGAATGCTGGGGACTCCTTCTTACCTCCGGCAGGGCCGCCAAAGTGGCGCTGCACTCTAGAAATCAAGTCTGTTCCGGCCGTGATGTTGCCCCATTGGTCATTTCCTCCCACCTGAACATTAACACCTTTGTTCTTGAACAAGTGCCAGTAGTCGTAGGCCTGGAGAATCTGGTAGGTGAACTCGTTAAAGCCGATTCCCAGCTGCGACTCCAACCGAGACAGAATGGAGTCTCTGGAGAGCATCTGGGACACGCGGATGTGACGGCCGTAAGTGGCCAAAAAGTCCAACAATTTGACGTCTTTCCACCACTCGGCGTTGTTGACGCTGGAGATGTCGCCTAATTTGGCCTCGTCCTTGGCAATGTCGAAGTTTCTCAGCTTGGCGTACTCGATTCCGCCCATCAAAAAGCCCTGGATCTGCTTCTGGATGTTCTCCACATTGGACTCTCGCTGGCTAGCTTCCAACTCGTCTCGCTCGGTCTTACGGCCACTGGGGTCCCCCACAGCGCCTGTGGCTCCGCCAACGAGCCCCACCACGTCATGGCCACGCAATAAGAAGTGAAGAAGCACCATTAACGGCAACAAGTTGCCCAAGTGCAAAGAGGCAGCAGTCGGGTCCGCTCCACAGTACAATTTCAACTTCTGGCCACCAGGTTCAGTGAGCGAATACAAGTCGTCGGAGGTGAGCGACTCCACCAAGTTTCTGTTGAGCAAATGGGCCACGAGCGACCCTTCAAAGTCTTTGGCAATAGCGGAGGCCAGAGTTAAGTCGGCCACTGACGGCACGATTTTGATTGTTTCTGGGGGCAACTGTGCCGTGGCCACGGTCGATTGCGTTCTAGCCAGCCATATACGCAACGAGTGGGCGCATGCTGGTTGTCTGACCAACTGGCGGAACATGATTGTGGAGAGAATACTTGAGACAGGATTGTTAGGTACAAGATGCGATTATGGATGGGCATGGGTAGGGTAAATTAGATGGGATGTGAAATCGGATGGATGTGTGAAAATGTGAAAGAGTGTGAAAGAAGTGATTTCATAAGGTAGTTAGTTATATATGTAGTTAGTTTCGAATTTTTTTAGGAGTCTCTGTGATTTTTATTGGTCTGGTGAGAGTTGATAGTAATGTAAATTAATAGCCAATGCTGCGAAAAGATGGGCCAGACAAGAGGTCTAGGTTTGGCGTAGACAAATAACAAAGATAAAAAAATAAAAATAATACCTAAAATACCAAAAATACCAAAAATACCAAAAATAATAAACATTGAAAAGCATTTGTCCCAAATCCCTTACTGGTCGGTCCTGAACGCCAATCTAATAAAAAACTCATCCTCTGGGTCTAATCGATGAGCTCAGTGCGACTCCACATAAAAAATCTACAACCATCATGTCTCTGGCTGGCGATACCTCCGGAGCCCGCAAAAGAAAGAGAAAGAGATCCAAGAATGTTGTGGCCCCCCAGCCCGAAGCTGCGGATGTCCACGTTAATCGTACAAACAAAAAGATAAGATTTGATGAGCAGACTCCACTAGAACCACTGGAGGAGCGTGAAGAGTCTGTCCCAGAAGATACTGGGTTGCAAAGTGAAATCAAAGACGAGGAAACTAAGAAGGAAACCAAAAAGGAAACCAAAAAGGAAACCAAAAAGGAAACCAAAAAGGAAACCAAAAAGGAAACCAAAAAGGAAACCAAAAAGGAAACCAAAAAGGAAACCACAAAGGACATCCAAGCTAACGGAACGAACAGCCATGAATCTGACACCACTGAAGAGTCCAAACACCATGTCACTAGCGAAAGTTCAATAGCCGATGAGATGGGTCCAACTGACAGAAAACACAGAAAGAAAGACAAAAAGCCTAAAAAGGTGTTCTTTGCCGATGACGACGAAGACGACGACGAGCCCAGTCTGGGTTTCCACTTGTCTTCCAGAAAACTGAAGTCGGCCATGGCCGATAGAGCCAAAGAGTTGCTCTCCATTCGTGAAAGACTTCCCATCTACCAACACAAGGACACCATCATAGACTATTGCCAGCAGAACCAGGTCAGTGTGATTATCGGAGAAACAGGTTCGGGTAAGTCCACCCAGATTCCTCAGTTTCTCATTCCTCACAACAGAAAGCGAATCGCAGTCACCCAGCCTCGTCGTGTGGCTGCTGCCTCGTTGGCCACAAGAGTGAGTGAAGAGTACGGCACACCGTTGGGCCACGATATTGGTTACCAGGTGAGATTCTCCAACATCACCACCTCGCAAACTAAATTGAATTTCTTGACCGACGGTATGCTCATCCGAGAATTGATGTTGGACGAAACACTCTCGAAGTACTCCACGGTGATTATCGACGAAGCCCACGAAAGAACCGTATTGACCGACCTTATTTTGGGTTTTTTGAAACAGCTTATTCTCAGCAAGAAGCGGACTGACCTCAAGATCATCATCATGTCGGCCACCTTGAATGCTGAGCTTTTCAGCAAGTTTTTCGACAACGCTCCCATTTTGTTTGTGGAGGGTAAGATGTATCCGGTTTCTAGACACTATTTGAGCGGCTCGTCTGAGGATATTGTCGACACTATGGTGCGTGCCGTGGTGCAGATCAATTCGTCGGAACAGGATGGAGATATACTTTGCTTTTTGCCTGGCCAAGAGGAGATCGACAACTGTGTGAACATCTTGAATACGGTGGCTCCACTTCTACCGAAAGAGGCGCCGCTCATCGTTCCCCTTCCTCTCTATGCGGCGTTATCGCCTGGCCAACAGTCGAAGATTTTTGAGTCACTTCTGGGCCGCAAGCGAAAGGTGATCTTGGCCACCAATATTGCAGAGACGTCCATTACTGTCAGCGGAGTCAAGTACGTTATTGACTCTGGGTTGAGAAAAGTCAAGGTGTGGAAACATCAGTTGGGGCTATCGACGTTGCTCACCACGCCAATCTCTCAAGCGTCTGCGAGACAGCGAGCAGGAAGAGCAGGAAGAGAAAGCGCAGGGAAAGTGTTCCGTCTCTACTCGGAAAAGTTGCTTTTAAACAAGCTTCCAAAGCAGCAGGAGTCTGAAATCATGAGAAACGACGTGATTCTCCCCATCTTGACCTTGAAGAAGTTGGGCGTCCACGATCTTCTCAACTGGACGTGGCTTGAGCACCCTGGCCAGGAAGTCATCTTGAGTGCGTTGAGCACGTTGCATTCTTTGGGAGCATTGGACAATTCGGGCAACATCACCTCTCTAGGCTACAAAATGGCCATCTTGCCATTGCCTCCAGCGCTTTCTGCGGTGCTAATCAGTGCGTTAGACTACGGGGTGTTGCAAGATGTCATCGATATTGCATCGTGTCTTTCGGTGGACAATCTCATCTTGAACATTGGAGGTAATGGAGAGTTGAGAGACGAGATCAACCAGAAGAGAAGACAGTACAGTCCTTTGGGAAATGAGCTGGGCGACTTGATTGCGCTCAAGGAGTACTTCTCGTACTTCCAAACCTTGAACAACGCCAAGAATACCACCGAGTTGAAGTTGTGGTGCAAGGACCTCTACTTCAGCTATAAGGGCTTCCGCAACGTGTTGAGAGTGAAAAAGCAGTTGATCGAATACATGACCACCACAATCAGACAGGACGACTCGCTCACTCAGCATGAGAGAGAAACACAGTTGCGCAAACTCAAGGGACAGATCCATGACCAGAACGGCGACTCCAGCGATGATGAAGACTATATGGCTGATCTCGGCCGGCTGTTGGACATTCCGCTGATCTTGAAGTCGTTCCTCAAGGGATATGCGCTCAACACTGCCATCGGAATGCCCGACCGTTCATTCCGGACCTGTTCCACTGGCCAGCTCATCAGTATCCATCCTTCGTCCAACTTGTTTGGCAAACCCAATATGGAGGCCATCATGTACATCGAGTATGTCTACACAGCCAAGGCGTACGGAAGAAATTGTTCTGCTATTGAGCTCGGGTGGCTCCAGGAGGCCGCACCACATCTTCTTGGGAGCACCAAGATCAGTATTAATGAGTGAGGTGGGCAGATCAGCATTTGAGCGAGGTTTCGCAGCCATTCGCATACATAGATAGTATAGACTTATACAAGGACTTGAGACGACGGCGAAAGAAAGAACAGGGAGGAAAGAGGACAATAGCGAGGAAAGAGGACAACTGGGCGAAAGTAAGAACACAGCCAAAAAAAAAAAAAAAATCAACAGACTGAATTTCCATTAGTGAATAGTCTACAGTAGCCCTTCTGGTAATACCCCAAAGTACCGGATGTACGGGTCTCCACACCATATAATGTCCCCAGACCCAATCTCCACTTCACAATGAATCAAGATGGTCCGCTCCCGCTAATACAGCCCACTGACACAGAAGACGACTCCTCAGGCTCCTTCATCCTGTACAGGTACGGATACGCAATAATAAGCCTTTCTTGGGCAATCTTCATCGTCACAGCCAACTCGGTGTTCCAATTCTGGAAGTTTGTCATTGAGCCACTTTCGTGGACAGAATCCACACGAAACTCGTACGACTACCTATACTCAGTGTTTGTGGTCATAGACGAGTACGTGCTCAGCTTGTGGGGCGTGTATGTGGTCGCATGGTGGTGGACGGTTTCTTCGTGGATTGGGCTCAAGTTGTTCAAGCAGTCCAAAGGAACTCAAACGTAAAGTAGCAGGATTTTATCCGTTTCCGTCCTCGCCGCGGGACTTGGTCCAGTTGCCCTTGCCCGACTGCCGTCCTTTTGCCGCTGTGGACGTTGGAGAGGCAAGAGTCGTTTTGATTGGACGTTCGTTGCGCTTGACTAGCTCCACATACAACATGGCGAGCTTGTCGTGGAGGGAGAGCGGCAATGGGCCAATTTTGTGGTCCCAGTACTTGACCAAAAGCGTCTCTTGTGCCCACCGAAGGTACGCCAGCACCTCCTTCTCATTGGCCACGGTGGACTTGGCTATCCGGTTCTCTTCCTTTGTGATGTACTTGTCGGAAACGTCGACGATGTGGACGTCGCTGACCGCCACCACCCAGCTCATTTTCTTGCCCCAGTTCTCGCAGTAGAGCTCCGGCTCGTCAAATACATTCTCGCATGGATCCAAGTGGATCCACCGCTTCTGGTTGTCACTGTAGTATTCACACCATACATGGTCCTCGTGGTTCCACACATAGCGGACGTTTGCCGTAGACCCCAACACCGCCAGAAGGATGAGCATGAAGCAATTGACCCATTCGCCGCACCGGCCTCTTCTTGTTTCGAGCAACTTGGTTGGGCTGTTGTAGCGAGCAAATTCGGCATTTTGGTTGCAATTTTTACACCGGTGGACCTCGATGCGGCTAATCTCGTCCAAATTGGGGCCCACCGGGCCGTCCGACCGCACGTACTCCATGTTATCACCGTCCTGGCCGCACTTATCGCATTTGGGACTGTTCACCCATTTGAAGAAGTGGTTTTTGAAGAAGTCGAGAGTCTCCAATACAATATAATCTTCGTAGCCCAATCGGTCGCGGGACAGGCCATTGGCTTTTTTCTTTTCACGGTGGTCGACTCCGTCGTAAATCTTGGCCAAGTCGATGGCATCGAGAGCGGCGTCTAGCGATTCTGGCTGCTGGTAGCGTTGCATTTGGTTGCTAATAGATGAGATCGACTGAACGAATCGGGCGTCCCCCGGCCCCACCCGGACAGGCTTGGTGGCCAGTTTGCGGGCCCTTTCTAGAACTTCTTCTGTGTAGCATGTGATGAGTTTGTCTGCCAAGTCGGCGAGATCGTCAATTGGCATGGTTGATAAGAAAAATTAAGATTGACACATCTTTACCTGGCAAAAAGTAACGACAACTGCAGGATTCGAACCTGCGCGGGCAAAGCCCAAAAGATTTCTAAT